>CM061747.1:205065619-205602078 GCA_030979885.1 Lolium multiflorum
GAAGGTATGATGCGTAGACAAAGGCAAGTTTTCTCGTAAAGAAACCAAGGTTGAATCAACAAGGAGGCCAAGAAGCACGTTTAGCTACATGGTCGCAACATAACACTGTGATTCCTAAGCGCCAACGCGAACCCGCACAACACAATCCACATTTTGTCTCAACGGGGAAATGCTGAGGTTGTTTAATTCCACCGCCTTGTCAGGGAATAAAGGATTAAGCGTATCGAGGAAGATGTTTGCAAAGAAAATAGTAAAACACAATTGCAGTAGATTGTATGCTATGTAAAGAATAGGACCGGGGTCCACAGTTCACTAGAGGTGTCTCTCCCATAAGATAAAAGCATGTTGGGTGAACAAATTACAGTCGGGCAATTGACAAATAGAGAAAGGCATAACAATGCATATACATGATATGATAAATATAGTGAGATTTAATCCGGGCATTACGACAAAGTACATAGACCGCCATCCAACTGCATCTATGCCTAAAAAGTCCACCTTCAGGTTATCATCCGAACCCCCTCCAGTATTAAGTTGCTAAGCAACAGACAATTGCATTAAGTATGGTGCGTAATGTAATCAACAACTACATCCTTAGACATAGCATCAATGTTTTATCCCTAGTGGCAACAACACATCACAACCTTAGAACCTACTGTCACGATCCCAGGTGTCAATGAAGGCATGAACCCACTATCGAGCATAAATACTCCCTCTTGGAGTTAAGAGCAAAAACTTGGCCAGAGCCTCTACTAATAACGGAGAGCATGCAAGATCATAAACAACACATAAACAATAGATTGATAATCACCATAACATAGTATTCTCCTATCCATCGATCCCGACAAACACAAGCATAGTATTACAGAGTAGATGATCTTGATCAGTGTTAGGCAAATTTCACAAGATCCAACAGCGAAGTACAACGAGGAGAAGACTTCCACTATCTAGTTACCTAAGTATGGACCCATGGTCCAGGGTGAACTACTCACTCATCACTCCTAGAGGCGATCATGGTTTATGAAGAGTCCTCCGGAGATGAATCCTCTCTCGGGCAGGTGCCGAGGCGATCTCCCGAACTCCCCGAGATGGGATTCACGCATGCGGCGTCTCTGGCGGGTTTTCCATCGGGCTCTCAGATCAAGCCTGCCGACTGAGACTTTAAGTAGGCGGAAGGGCAACGTGGGGGGCCACACGAGGGCCCCACACGCTAGGGCCACGCGGGTGGCCTCGCTCGCCGCCTGTCCCCCGGCTACCTCGTGGCCCCACTTCATATCTCTTCATTTTCCGAGCTTTCAGGTAAAATAGACTCAAGAAAGCTTTGGCCCAATTCCGAGAATATTTCTTTACTAGGATTTCTGAAACCAGAAACAGAAAATGAAGAATCGGTTCTTCAAGATTTTGTTAATAGGTTAGTTCCAAAAAATGAATATGATATATAATGTGCATAAAACATGTAGGTATCATCAATAAAGTGGCATGGAACATAAGAAATTATCGATACGTTGGAGACGTATCAGCATCCCCAAGCTTAGTTCTGCTCGTCCCGAGCAGGTAAAACGATAACAAAGATAATTTCTGAAGTGACATGCCATCATAATCTTGATCATACTATTTGTAAACATATGTAATGAATGCAGTGATCAAAACAAGTAATGAGCATGAGTAAACAACTGAATCATAAAGCAAAGACTTTTCATGAATAGTACTTCAAGACAAGCATCAATAAGTCTTGCATAAGAGTTAACTCATAAAGCAATAAATCAAAGTAAAGGTATTGAAGCAACATAAAGGAAGATTAAGTTTCAACGGTTGCTTTCAACTTGTAACATGTATATCTCATGGATATCACAACATAAAGAATATAACAAGTGTAATATGCAAGTATGTAGGAATCAATGCACAGCTCACACAAGTGTTTGCTTCTTTAAGGTGGGAAGTAGATAGAAACCGACTCAACAATAAAAGTAAAAAGAAAGGTCCTTCAGCAGGAAAGCATCGCTGTATTTGTGCTAGAGCTTTTATTTTGAAAACATGGAACAATTTTGTCAACGGTAGTAATAAAGCATATGAGTTATGTAAATTATATCTTACAAGTTGCAAGCCTCATGCATAATATACTAATAGTGCCCGCACCTTACTTGGACTACCGGATCTTCGCATGCCATGTTTCAACCAAGTGTCACAAAGGGGTACCTCCATGCCGCCTGTACAAAGGTCTAAGGAGAATGCTCGCATTTTGGATTTCTCGCTTTTGATTATTCTCAACTTAGACATCCATACCGGGACAACATGGACAACAGATAATGGACTCCTCTTAAATGCATAAGCATGTAGCAAAGTTATTATTCTCATATGAGATTGAGGATATATGTCCAAAACTGAAACTTCAACCATGATTCATGGCTTTAGTTAGCGGCCCAATGTTCTTCTCTAACAATTTTGCATGCTCCAACCACTAAAATGATAGATCCTTCAGACAAGACGGACATGCATAGCAACTCACATGATATTCAATAAAGAGTAATTGATGGCGTTCCCCAGAAGCATGGTTATCGCACAACAGGCAACTTAATAAAATATAAAGTGCATAAGTACATATTCAATACTACGATAGTTTTTAAGGCTATTTTGTCCCATGAGCTATATATTGCAAAGGTGAATGATGGAATTTTAAAGGTAGCACTCAAGCAATTTACTTTGGAATGGCGGAGAAATACCATGTAGTAGGTAGGTATGGTGGACACAAATGGCATAGTAGTTGGCTCAAGGATTTTGGATGCATGAGAAGTATTCCCTCTCGATACAAGGTTTAGGCTAGCAAGGTTATTTGAAGCAAACTCAAGGATGGACAAGTGCAGCAAAACTCACATAAAAGACATATTGTAAACATTATAAGACTCTACACTGTCTTCCTTGTTGTTCAAAACTCAATACTAGATATTATCTAGACCTTAGAGAGACCAAATATGCAAATCAAATTTTAGCAAGCTCTATGTATTTCTTCATTAATGGGTGCAAAGCATATGATGCAAGAGCTTAAACATGAGCAAAACAATTGACAAGTATCACATTATCCAAGACATTTTAGAATTACTACATGTAGCATTTTCCAATCTCCAACCATATAACAATTTAACGAAGAAGAAACTTCGCCATGAACATTATGAGTAAAGCCTAAGGACACATGTGTCCATATGCAACAGCGGAGCGTGTCTCTCTCCCACAAAGTGAATGCTAGGATCCATTTTATTCAAACAAAAACAAAAACAAAAACAAACCGACGCTCCAAGTAAAGAACACAAGATGTGATTGAATAAAAATATAGTTTCAGGGGAGGAACCTGATGATGTTGTCGATGAAGAAGGGGATGCCTTGGGCATCCCCAAGCTTAGACGCTTGAGTCTTCTTAAAATATGCAGGGATGAACCACGGGGGCATCCCCAAGCTTAGAGCTTTCACTCCTCTTGATCATAGTATATCATTCTCCTCTCTTGACCCTTGAAAACTTCCTTCACACCAAACTTCAAGCAAACTCATTAGAGGGTTAGTGCACAATTAATAATTCACTCATTCAGAGGTGACACAAATCATTATTTTCACTTCTGGACATTGCATAATGCTACTGGATATTAATGGATCAAAGAAATAACCCAACATAGCAAAAGAGGCAATGCGAAATAAAAGGCAGAATCTGTCAAAAACAGAACAGTCCGTAAAGACGAATTTAAAGCTGGCACCAGACTTGCTCAAATGGAAAAACTCAAAACTAATGAAAGTTGCGTACATATCTGAGGATCACTCTCGTAAATTGGCAGATTTTTCGAATTTTCTACAGAGAACTGTGCCCAGATTCGTGACAGACAACAATGCTGTTTCTGCGCAGCGATCCCAAATATAACATCAACTTTGACATAGAAACTTTACTTGGCACAAAAACATGATAAGGAGAGGTTGCTACAGTAGTAAACAACTTCCAAGACTCAACAAAACAAAAAATTGTTGTAGTAAAAACATGGGTTGTCTCCCATAAGCGCTTTTTTTAACGCCACAGAAAGTGCAAATCAAGTAACATCGAGAGTAGAAGCATCAACATCATAGCTTGTTCTAATAATAGAATCAAAAGGCAACTTCATTCTCTTTCTAGGGAAGTGTTCCATACCTTTCTTGAGAGGAAATTGATATTTAATATTACCTTCCCTCATATCAATAACAACACCAACAGTTCGAAGAAAAGGTCTTCCCAACACAATAGGACAAGATGCATTGCATTCAATATCCAAGACAACAAAATCAACGGGGACAAGGTTATTGTTAACCGTAATACGAACATTATCAATCCTCCCCAAAGGTTTCTTTTTAACATTATCGGTAAGATTAACATCCAAATAACAATTCTTCAATGGTGGCAAGTCAAGCATATCATAAATCTTTTTAGGCATAACAGAAATACTTGCACCAAGATCACATAAAGCATTACATTCAAAGTCATTGAATTTCATTTTAATGATGGGCTCCCAACCATCTTCTAACTTTCTAGGAATAGAAGTTTCAAGTTTTAGTTTCTCTTCTCTAGCTTTTATGAGAGCATTTGTAATATGTTTTGTAAAGGCTAAATTTATAAAGACTAGCATTGGGACTTTTAGCAAGTTTTTGCAAGAACTTTATAACTTCAGAGATGTGACAATCATCAAAATCTAAATCATTATGAGCTACAGCAATGGGATCATTGTTCCCAAGGTTGGAAAAAATTTCAGCAGTTTTATCACAAGCAGTTTCAGCAGTTTTAGCAATTTCAGGCAGTTTTGTTCGCTTTGCACTAGGAGTAGAAACATTGCCAACACCAATTATTTTACCATTGATAGTAGGAGGTGCAGCAACATGTGAAGAATTAGCATTACTAGTGGTGGTAATAGTCCAAACTTTAGCTACATTATTCTCTTTAGCTAGTTTTTCATTTTCTTCTCTATCCCACCTAGCACGCAATTCAGCCATTAATCTTATATTCTCATTAATTCTAACTTGGATGGCATTTGCTGTAGTAGTAATCTTATTATCAATATCATTATTAGGCATAACTTTCAATTTTAAAAGATTAACATCAGAGGCAAGCCTATCAACTCTAGAAGCAATAGTATCAATTTTATCAAGCTTTTCCTCAACAGATTTGTTAAAAGCAGTTTGTGTACTAATAAATTCTTTAAGCATAGCTTCAAGACCAGGGGGTACACTCCTATTATTGTTGTAAGAATTCCCATAAGAATTACCATAACCATTACCATTAGCAGAAGGATATGGCCTATAGTTATTACCAGAGTTGTTCCTATAAGCATTGTTGTTGAAATTATTGTTTTTAATGAAATTCACATCAACATTTTCTTCTTGAGCAACCAATGAAGCTAAAGGAACATTATTTGGATCAACATTAGATCTACCATTCACAAGCATAGACATAATCACATCAATTTTATCACTCAAGGAAGAGGTTTCTTCAACAGAATTTACCTTCTTACCTTGTGGAGCTCTTTCCGTGTGCCATTCAGAGTAATTTATCATCATATCATCAAGAAGTTTTGTAGCCGCCCCCAATGTGATGGACATAAAGGTACCTCCAGCAGCTGAATCCAATAAATTCCGCGAAGAAAAATTTAGTCCTGCATAGAAGGTTTGGATGATCATCCAAGTAGTCAGTCCATGGGTTGGGCAATTCTTTACCAAAGTTTTCATTCTCTCCCATGCTTGAGCAACATGTTCAGTATCTAATTGCTTAAAATTCATTATGCTACTTCTCAAAGATATAATTTTAGCGGGAGGATAATATCTACCAATAAAAGCATCCTTACATTTAGTCCATGAATCAATACTATTCTTAGGAAAAGATAGCAACCAATCTTTAGCTCTTCCTCTTAATGAGAAAGGAAACACTTTCAATTTAATAATATCACCATCTACATCCTTATACTTTTGCATTTCACAAAGTTCAACAAAATTATTGAGATGGGCAGCAGCATCATCAGAACTAACACCAGAAAATTGATCTCTCATGACAAGATTTAGTAAAGCAGGTTTAATTTCAAAGAATTCTGCTGTAGTAGCAGGTGGAGCAATAGGTGTGCATAGGAAATCATTATTATTTGTAGTTGTGAAGTCACACAACTTAGTATTTTCATGGCGACGAAGTTGAAGTCGCGCCGTGGTTGCTGGTGTACCATGGCCGACGATTTTGGTCCCTCCGTGGTGCATGTCAAAACTTTTTTTTCTCGTTTTTGAGGCCACCTAGCCCGACGAAAGCGGCCAAAACGTGGCGTATGGTGGCCCGGGACGTGGTGCATCTCGAAATCTCGGGTTCGCCGGCCAGTCAACGCAAATCCGCACCCGAGGGATGTAGGGCCCAGATGGCAGCCTCTCTGCATTGTTTTTTTTCTACATCGCGCCATCTCGTTCAACGCTCTCCGATCGAGCCGTGCGCGCTGGATCATGGGTCCTTTATGTCATCCTCTATGAACCAAAATTCTTTCTATTCTTGGATTTTTTCTGATTTCTCGCTTACTTCCTTTTCTTTTGATCCCTGTCAGCCTGGCTGAGACCGGGTCATTAAATGGGACCCGATGTCATCCTCTATGTGCAATCAACTTTCTTTTCTTGGAGTTTTTTTACATCTCAATTTGGTCTTGCCTTTTTTTTCGATCCCTTGCCTCTCAACAGTGATATCACGCTCGCTTCTGGGACTGCATGTCATCCTCATGTACTATAAAACTTTCTTTTCCGGATTATTTTGGCACCTCAAATTTGGTCACTTGCCTTTTCTTTCGATCCCTGCCTCTCAAGCGGTGATACCGCTGCTGCTAACTGGGACCGCATGTCATCCTCTATGTACTATAACTTTCTTTCTTGAATTATTTTTGGCTCCTCATATTTTTTCACTTGCCTTTTTCTTCGATCCCCCTGCCTCTCAAACGGTTGATACCGTCTGCTGCTAAATGGGACCCGATGTCATCCTCTATGTACTATAAAACTTTCTTTTCTTGGATTTTTTTGGCACCTCATATTTGGTCACTGACTTTTTCTTTCGATCAATTGCTCAAACAAGTTGATACCGCTGTCTGCTAAATGGGACCCGCATGTCATCCTCTATGTACTATAAAACTTTCTTTTCTTGGATTTTTTTGGCACCTCATATTTGGTCACTTGACTTTTTCTTTCGATCTGCTGCCTCTCAAACGGTGATACCGCTGCGGCTAAATGGGACCCGCATGTCATCCTCTATGTACTATAAAACTTTCTTTTCTTGGGATTTTTTTGGCATCCTGATTGATTTGGTCACTTGACTTTTTCTTTCGATCCCCTGCCCCTTTCTCAAACCCCTGATACCGCTGCTGCTAAATGGGACCCGCATGTCATCCTCTATGTACTATAAAACTTTCTTTTCTTGAATTATTTTTGGCTCCTGATATTTGGTCACTTGCCTTTTTCTTTCGATCTCATGCCACGTTTGAAACGTTGAGGAACCTGCTGGCTCATGGGACCCGCATGTCATCCTCTATGTGCTATAAAAGTTTCCTTTGTTGGATTTTTTCACCCCGATTTTTGGCTTTTGCCTTTTTCTTGATCCCCGCCCCCTTTGAAACGTTGAGTAAGCTGTTGGCTCAAGGGACCCGCATGTCATCCTCTATGTCCATCAACTTTCCTTTCTTGGATTTTTTTTCACTAATTACTAGCTACTTTCTTTTTCTTTTGATCTCAAGCCGCATTACAAACATTGAGACCGCTGCTGCAAAATGGGACCCACATGTCATCCTCTATGTACAATAAAGTTTCTTTTCTTGGATTATCTTTTGCTCCTGATATTTTGTCACTTGCCTTTTTCTTTCGATCTCATGCCGCCTTTGAAACGTTGAGTAAGCTGCTGGCTCATGGGTCCCGCATGTCATCCTCTATGAACAATAAAAGTTTCCTTTCTTGGAGTTATTTTTGACCCCTAATTTCTGGCTATTTGCCTTTTTCTTTGGATCTCCTGCCCCTTTGAAACGATGAGGACGCTGTTGGCAGGTCGGTCCCACAAGTCATCCTCTATGAACAATAAAAGTTTCCTTTGATGGATTTTTTTTGAACCCCTAATTAATTTCTGGATATTTCCTTTTTTTTCTTTGATCCCCTGCCGCCTTGGAATCGTTGAGGATGCTGCTGCCTCATGGGTCCCGCATGTCATCCTCTCAGAACGGTAAATGTTTCTTTTCTTGGATATTGTTTACCAAATGATTTTTGGCTTATTTTTTCTTTCGATATCCTGCCGCCTTTAAAACGTTGAGGACGCTGCTGGCTCACGGGTCCCACATGTCAGCCTCTATGAACAATAAGCGCTGAGGACGCTGCTGCCTGCATGGGCCCCATGTCATCCTCTCAGAACGAAAATGTTTCTTTTCTTGGATTTTTTACCAACAGATTTTTGGTTTATTTTTTCTTTCCATCCCCTGCCGCCTTTAAAACGACGCTGCTGGCTCATGGGTCCACGATGTCAGCCTCCCCGTACAAGAAACATGTGATATCTTGATTATTTTGCAGACAATAAACAGTGTATTGCGCTCTGAGCTATTGCAAACGGATAAATTAAATCTTTATTTTTACAACATATATCTTGAATCTCCTTGTTTTTTGTTTTGGCGAAGCATAGGACTTTCCTGTTTTTTTTTTGAGAAAAATCCGAACTATCATGTTCTGGAGTGGGCTGAAATTGTACGTGTCAAAAGGCCCAGAAGGATAGTTCGAAGGCCCAGATGTCTAGATGCAGCCCAATTGAAATCTTTCTTTTCTTGGATTTTTTTCACCCCCTGATTTCTGGCTACTTCATTTTTCTTTTGGTCCTGTGCCGCCTTGGAAACGTTGAGACCGCTGCTGCAAAATGGGACCCATGTCATCCTCTATGTACAATAAAGTTTCTTGGATTATTTTTGGCTCCTGATATTTGGTCACTTGCCTTTTTCTTTCGATCTCATGCCACGTTTGAAACGTTGAGGAATCTGCTGGCTCATGGGACCCGCATGTCATCCTCTATGTACAATAAAAGTTTGATTTCTTGGATTTTTTTCACCCTCTGATTTTTGGCTATTTCCTTTTTCTTTTGATCCCCTGCCGCCTTTGAAACGTGAGTAAGCTGCGGCTCATAGGTCCCACATGTCAGCCTGTATGAACGATAAAGCTTTCCTTTCTTGGAGTTTTTTTTGACCCCCTAATTTCTGGCTACTTTCTTTTTCTTTTGATCTCAAGCCGCATTTGAAACGTTGGGACCGCTGCTGCAAAATGACCCGCATGTCATCCTCTATGTACAATAAAGTTTCTTTTCTTGGATTATTTTTGGCTCCTGATATTTGGTCACTTGCCTTTTTCCTTCGATCCCATGCCACGTTTGAAACGTTGAGGAACCTGCTGGCTCATGGGACCCGCATGTCATCCTCTATGTACTACAAAAGTTTATTTTCTTGGGTTTTTTTTCACTCTCTGATTTTTGGCTATTTCCTTTTTCTTTTGATCCCCTGCCGGCCGTTGAGTAAGCTGCAAACTCGTGGGACCCGCATGTCATCCTCTATGTACAATCAATTTTCTTTTCTTGGAGTTTTTTTACCCCCTAATTTCTGGCTACTTTCTTTTTCTTTTGATCTCAAACCGCATTTGAAACGTTGGGACAGCATGTCATCCTCTATGTACAATAAAAGTTTCTTTTTTTGGATTATTTTTCACCCTCTGATTTTTGGTCACTTGCCTTTTTCTTTCGATCTATGCCGCCTTGAACGTTGAGGAACCTGCTGGCCCATGGGACCCACATGTCATCCTCTATGTACTATAAAAGTTTCTTTTCTTTGATTTTTTTCACCCTCTGATCTTTGGCTATTTCCTTTTTCTTTTCATCCCCTGCCGCCTTGGAAACGTTAGTAAGCTGCTGACTGGTGGGACCCGCATGTCATCCTCTATGTACAATCAAGTCTCTTTTCTTGGATTTTTTTTACCCCCTTATTTTTGGTCACTTGCCTTTTTCTTTCGATCTCATGCAGCCTCTGAAACGTTGAGAAGCTGCTGGCTCATGGGACCCACATGTCATCCTCGATACTATAAAAGTTTCTTTTCTTGGATTTTTTCACCCTCTTATTTTTGGCTGTTTCCTTTTTCTTTTGATCCCCTGCCGCCTTGGAAACATTGATTAAGCTGCTGACACAAGGGGCCCGCATGTCATCCTCTATGTACAATCAACTTGCAAGATCTTGGGGCGGAAGAGCTTGTATAAGTGGGACCCATATGTCATCCTCTATGTACAATAAAAGTTTCTTTTTCTTGGATTATTTTTTGCTCCTGGTATTTGGTCTCTTTCCTTTTTCTTTCGATCTCATGCCGCCTCTGAAACGTTGAGTAAGGTGCTGGGTCATGGGACCCGCATGCCATCCTCTATGTACAATCAACTTTCTTTTCTGGGAGTTTTTTTTACCCCTAATTTCTGGCTACTCTTTTTCTTTTGATCTCAAGCCGCATTTGAAACGTTGACACCGCTGCTGCAAAATGGGACCCGCATGTCATCTACAATAAAGTTTCTTTTCTTGGATTATTTTTGGCTCCTGATATTTGGTCACTTGTCTTTTTCTTTCGATCTCATGCCCCCTTTGAAACGTTGAGGAAGCTGCTAGCGCATGGGTCCCGCATGTCATACTCTATGAACAATAAAAGTTTCCTTCCTTGGAGTTATTGTTTACCGCTAATTTCTGGCTACTTCCTTTTTTCTTTTGATCCCCTGCCGCCTTGGAAACGTTGAGTAAGCTGCTGACACAAGGGGCCCGCATGTCATCCTCTATGTAC
Source organism: Lolium multiflorum (assembly GCA_030979885.1). NCBI lineage: Eukaryota > Viridiplantae > Streptophyta > Magnoliopsida > Poales > Poaceae > Lolium > Lolium multiflorum. The sequence goes on from CM061747.1 coordinate 205,076,459, forward strand.
AATCAACTTGCAAGATCTTCGAGCGAAAGAGCTTGTATAAGTGGGACCCATATGTCATCATCTATGTACAATAAAAGTTTCTTTTCTTGGATTATTTTTTGCTCCTGATATTTGGTCACTTTCCTTTTTCTTTCTATCTCATGCCGCCACTGAAACGTTGAGTAAGGTGCTGGCTCATGGGACTGTACAATAAAGTTTCATTTCTTAGATTTTTTTTACCCACTGATTTTTGCTAACTTGCCTTTTTCTTTTCGATCATATGCCGCCTTTGAAATTGAGGTCGCCGCTGGCTCATGGGTCCCACAAGTCAGCCTCTATGAACAATAAACCTTTCCTTTGTTGTATTTTTTTTACCCCTAATTTCTGGCTATTTGCCTTTTTCTTTTGATCCCCTGCGGCCTTTGAAACGATGAGGACGCTGCTGGCAGGTCGGTCCCACATGTCATCCTCTATGAAGAATATAAGTTTCCTTTTTGGATTTATTTTTGACCCCTAATTTCTGGCTATTTGCCTTTTTCTTCTGATCCCTACCGACTTCGAAATGATGAGGATGCAGCTGGCAGATCGGTCCCACATGTCAGCCTCTATGAACTATAAATGTTTCCTTTGTAGGATTTATTTTTTACCCCTATTTTCGGGCTACTTGCCTTTTTCTTTGAAACGTTGAGGACGGTACTGTCTCATGGGTCCCACATGGCATCCTCTCTGAACGATAAACCTTCATTTCTTGTTAACGACAGGTTTATCAGTATTATTTTCGCAGACTAATACAAGCTCTTTGGCTCCAAGATCTTGCAAGTTGATAGATTAAATCAAGGAATTATTAGGATATGTTTTAAATTTCAAATCCACTTTATGAATTTTTAAAAATACCGTTATCCATGTGGGTATGGAGCGATCAAGGATTTTCATATTGGGCATGAGCAGTTTCAAAAATTGGAACCCTATAATTCAAAATAAATAAAAACAACTTTTATGTAGAATCTCCGTGTATTTTTTTTTTTGCCAATCATAGGATCTGTGTTTCATTAGAAAAGGGCCGAAATTGCATGAGCAGAAAGGCCCATTTGAAGTTATTGGGCTTCGACGGCCGGAGCAAGTAGACCGATAACAATTACCATGTAGATGTTCCTTGGCAACCCAAAAGTGAAATATTGGGCCCAACAGGGGAAGGTTGAACAGTACTTTTTCTATTGGGAAGGTGGTACATGGGGTTATCCTGACAAAAAAAAATGGAACATGGGTTACTGAAGGTTGCCCATTTGTGCCTAATATGTTTGTCAGCAGGAGCTTTACCTTCCGCCGCCGCCGCTCCGCTTCCGCCGCCGCCGCCATGCCTCGTCGCGGGTCGAGCTACCGGTACGGCGGCGTCTCGAGCTCGGGGTACCGCAGCGTCCGCGCGCGCCCCAAATTAAGGTACTTCCTCCTCGGGACGGCACCTACGATAGGCTCGGCTGGCCTTGGGGCATTTACCCCTAGCCTCTTCCATGCTCAAGTTTTTGAAATGTTTCTGGCTCTGTTCAACACTGGATCAAATTTGTCAACATGACCATTCTTATGGAGTAGCAACGAGTTGAATCTCTCAAAACTCTTTAAGTTCTGCAATATAACGACTAATTGGTACTACCTTATACAAAATGATTACATATCCTTATTTTGGAAGCAAGCAATCACACACTTATAGTTTGCTAGTCAGCTGCACGTAACGTTAAAAATCGGCAATTATAATGAATAAACCTGTAATTTTCACTTAAAATGCATTAAGGAGCATCAAATTTGACAAATCAAACCATGTCGTACTGAAAATTGACATGTCTTTCTCATGCAGAAATGTAAAATTATCCATGCATGTGCGTTTATACAGGTTAAGTTTTGCACGTATTATTTTTTGTAACTTTTCTGACTACCTTCAAAGCTCCAATCCTTCTTCATCATCTTTGTTGTACCGCACTGATGCAAGTGAATGCGAGCTGCTCGCCAGACGCGACTTCGTGTCCGATATGTGTACTATGCCTTCTCCATCTAGTGCTAGTTACGCCTCTGTGCTAATTAATTCAGCACAAACCTCTGTCATTGCAGCTGTGACTCACCTCGACCATTGGAGCCCAATCACAAGAGCGAGCTCAGTCTCAACCAGAGAGGCATGTGTCTCATGGTTAGCTATCTACAACTTGCTGTCTTACTAAAACCGTGCCTATCATATAGAGATCACCTCGCTGGTGTAGCAATGGCTGCAAGTAGCTGCTAGCATGAGCGAAGGGGATAAGGAAGAAAAGATTAAAAAAATGGGGTGGGGCCAACAAGCAGGAAAGCTATCTACTAGCTTTATGGATGTTTCTGGAATTGGGTAGAAAATAGTACTCGATGACACTGTAGCAGCGAATCCCAGAGACCAAAGGCCGTTGGATGATGTCTAATGAACGGCAGAACAAAATCGGCGAAATTAGCTTGAATTTTGATAATAAATCTTGGGCATTTTCCCTCGAACATGATTTATCAACTTTGGGTAGTCTCTGGACTAGTCTCCCTCGTCCACCAATTATTATCATAAACTACTGCGGAAAGTTGAGGGCAGTCCCTAGTCCCGAGCACTTCGCCCACTTCCCCTGGCCTCATCCCAGAGATCTCACACCAACCACCTCACCGTCGACTAGCCGCCAGTCTACAGCCCTCCGAAGAATCCCCAATGGCGGCGACGCCCCTACTAGAGCGCTCCTCACGCGAGCGCATCATCGAGTCTGGCCCACATGTCTTCCGTGCCTGCCGTGTGTCGGCAAGCACGACCGACTTCTCCGTCGGCGAGCCGCCGGCCGTGGGCGAGGGCGAGGCGTCCCCGTACACTATGACAGTGCACATCTTCTTCTCGAGGACGTACGAGCTCAGGAGGATGGCCGGCCCCCTCCCTGCCCCACTGGATGAGGACGATATCACCACTACACCCTGCGAAGAGGTGGTGCTGGATCTTAGCTTGCCTCCGAGGAAGCTGCGTAGTGGGGGCAATGTCGTGCGAACTATGCGCGAGATTCTTGCCCGTGTATGGCTGCTCAAGAACCTGAACCTCACGGAGGAGGAGTGGGACATCATCATGCCTTACGATGTTATGCACCTGATGTGGCAGCAGGCGTGTCGTCGGCTCGGTGGCCTCCACTTCGACCTCACCCTTAGGGTGGACCACCGGCTCATCGTCAACTTGCCGGCGCTGCAGGACAGTTGGGTCCTAGTTGCGCCGGAGGACGGCCACTGCAGCATATGCATGCTGGGGCTGTCGCAGCGCACAACGGTGCGTCTCCGGGGATGCAAACACCCGTTCCATAGGAAGTGCATCTTCTCCTGGTTTGTAACGAACGCCAGCTGCCCTATCTGCCGCGATAAAGTGCTGACCCATCTTATTTTCGATTTGTAGCATAGTATGAATAAAAACCCTGTATGATAGGGATGCCATGCCAACTTGAATCCTATGTCAAGAGAAATTCTATTTGATTGTGGTTATAAGATATTCTGCATTAGTTTGATCTATTATCATTCTATTTTCCTATGGGATATGACCCTATGAATCAAACAGCATGTGATTACTTCCACACAATTAAGTTTGACCAACTTTTAGTAGGACAACAAACATAAATAATTAGTCATCATGGGATTACAATCCAACAGATAATTGTCTTCAGGACTCATACATTTTCCAAATAGAAAAATCAAAACAAATCATGGTTCTTCATCTCACAGCATGATACAGAGACAAGAGTCTAATCATCATCATCATCATCATCATCATCATCATCATCATCATCATCATCATCATCATCACCTCCGTCTTCATTCTGATATTCGTGCATGGTCTCATCCTGCTCGTCCTGTCCATTCTCCTCCTGAGATTCACCAGGTAGCTTCAGTTTATCCATCTCTTTGTCGACTATGCTAACCTCAACAGTGAAATCTACTTCTCCATCATGTGCAGGGATACCTGTATCCAACGAGGTTTCATCAATGTCAGCAACTTTAGTTTGCATACAACCAGCGAAATCATCTTGCTGGGCACCAATTATTGGATCCGCATTCTCATCCAAATCATATATGTTCCTTGCCACAAACTTTTGCACATACTGCCATCCTTTTCTAGATCTGTCTTCCAAGAAAAGTACCTTGGCCGCTTGAGGTACCAAAATATAAGGATCATCCTTGTACCACTGAGCAGTAGTATCGACTGATATGAAATACCCATCATTTCTGGCACCTTTGCCCTTGTTTGGATCTTGGTTGTACCAATAACACTTAAATAGAACCACAGATCGGACAGTAACCTTATCACTATAGAACAACTGAATAACCTCTTCTATGTGACCATAATGGTCAAATGACTCTGATCTCTTTTTTCTGGTTGTCAAGTGATCTCCACTGGTTGTGATGCCACTATTTCGTGTCTTCAAATGTTGTTCACGCTCATAGGAGCTGTAATGGACACCATTGGCATTGCAAGCTGCAGCTACCAACACCCTCTTATCTGGACCACGTGATAGGACAAGGAGATCAGCACTAACAGCGCCTGGATTCTCCGCATGGAGTTTCGAGATCTACGATTACAAAATAGACAAGAGGTCATCTCATGTGAAAACACATAGACAAGTCAGAGTGCAATTGAACATCTTACATATTTCTCAAACCAGTCCTGAAACCCACTCCCACGTGCCGATAGCTTTCCATTCGTTTCCATGTACAACCTGCAAAACATAGCCAAGTCAGCTGAATATATTTCATTTTGATACAAGTTCATAGTATATGCGAGGAACTGAGTAGTTCGTGTGCATAGTACTCACTTAACATATTCATCAGCCTCTGTAGCATTATTCAGCACATACCAAGACAGCTGTTCAAATTCAGACTGCTCTAATGTTTTTTCGGTCCTCTTTCCTATTAGCTCAACACCATGTTTAAAAACAGATCCTCCAACTTCCAAAATTCTGCGACCCCGATTGAATCTGGTCTCAATATCAGGAATATATCTTGAGGCAAATGTATATGCTTCAGCAGCAATATACGCCACTGCAATGCAAGCCTCCGGTCTAGCTTTGTTCCTAACTGTATTCTTGAAAGTGCACAGTCGACGTTCTATAGGGTACATCCATCCATACTGTACCGGACCTCTTAAAAGTGCCTCATCAGGTAGATGAACAGCCAAATGCACCATCACATCAAAGAAGGCTGGAGGATATATCAGCTCCAGCTTGCACAGGATTACTGCTATGTCCACCTTAAGACGTTCTACAACAGCTCTGCTTAGAGTTTTACTACATATTTCCCTAAAGAACCTTCCCAACTCTGCAATCACGTTGTACATATTTGGCTTCACTAAATCTTTAATGCCAATAGCTAAAAGCCTTTGCAGCAGGATGTGACAATCGTGAGTTTTCAACCCTTGGAGCTTGTTTCCTTCAGCATTGAGACAATTTGCAATGTTGGAAGCAAATCCGAACGGGAACATCACACCTCGGAGGTACTCACAAAATAATCTCCTTTTAGGCATCGGCAATGTGAATTCCGCGCCTCGAAATTTATAATGTTTTTCCTTGCCTTTGTTCACTTTGTCATTACGATCCAGTTGCAAGTGCCTGTTAACATTCAATGTTGCACAATCAATCCTAGCATTTGAGCTATCTTTTGTCTTGGATGGAATGTTGAGTAATGTGCCGACAATGCTGTCACATATATTCTTCTCCATGTGCATGATATCAATATTATGCCGAAGCTTCTTACCAGCCCAATACGGCAAGTCCCAAAGAGTGGTCCTGCGCTTATAAAATATTCTCGGTCTATCATTTTCCATTTCCTTCCTCTTGGTACGTGCTGCTATTTCACCTCCCATCTTCCTTTTGGTAGCTGCTAGACTCAGTTCATCTCGTCTCTTCTTCCTTTTTCTATCTGCTACTACTGCTGCTGCATCTTCTGTATTCTTCTCTGCTGTACCTGCTGTGGCGGCTGGTGGTTTTCCTGGTTTAACATTTCTGACCGCTTCTAGGTGCGCCTCCAACTCGTGACTCTTAAAGTGCTGCGGTTTAGTCTTTTTACAGGCCTGATCACCAATAAATTGCAATTTTTTTCTATTTTTTCGGAAACTGTGATCTAATGGAAGGAAACGGCGATGGCCCATATAGCATATCTTGTTTATTATCCTCACTGCCAGCTGATCAGTATCACAGTGAACACATGCATTATAACCTGATGTTACTCTGCCTGACATAGTGCCCAAAGCTGGATAATCATGGGTGCAATACAGTACAGCAGCACGTAATAGAAAATTTTGTTCTTTAGGTTGACACACATCCCGTGTAGGGACACCCTCCCATAATGTTTGCAAGTCTCTAATAAGAGGCTGCATGAACACATCAAAATCCTTCCCAGGAGATTTGGGACCTGGGATGAGTAAGGCCATCATACAGTTCGACTGATCGGTGCATGTCCAGGGAGCCTGGTTGTAAGGTGTAACTAGTACTGGCCACATGCTATACGAGTTGCTCATGTTGCCAAATGGGTTGAATCCATCTGTAGCAAGGCCAAGTCTCAGGTTCCTTGGATCTGCAGCAAAATCTGGATGATCCAGGTCGAATTGCTTCCATTCATCGCCATCAGCAGGATGCCTCAGTAAATCAGGGTCGGGCGTGAGAATCTCTTTGTGCCATCTTGTTTCCCGAGATGTTTGTTCTGAAGCAAACAACCTCTGCAATCTTTGTACAAGTGGAAAGTATCTCAGAACCTTCCAAGGAATCTTTTTCTTACCACCAGCTCCATCATGTTTCCATCTTGATTCCTTACATACTGGACATTCATCGAGGTCATTATACTCCATCCAAAACAGTGCACAGTTATTTTTGCAAAAATCAATCTTCTCATATCCAAGTCCCAGTACCTTGATGTACTGCTTCACCTCATAAAAGGATTTTGGCAGTCCAGCCCCAGGGAGTGCATCGCTGTATGTCTTCGCAACTGCATTGAACGCTTTATTGGTAATCCCCTGGTATGACTTGTCATGAAGTAATTTCACAATTAATTCGAATCTTGACACAACAGAACCAGGGGCCACTAAGCGCTTAGCATCTTCTATCAGGTCATGGAAAAGAGGCTTTTTGTGATAACCATGGGGCTGTTGGCTTGCATATGGATACAGATCCCGTAACAAATTAGCAGTAGCCTCATCCTGGACGAGATCTTCAGGCTGATAACCATCAGAATAAAGAGGATCAATAATGTCAGGCTGATCATAGTGTTCACCATGGTTAATCCACCTGATATATGTCTGGTCCATCCCATAAACGAATAAATGATCTGAGACTACATGTTGAGGCTTGGACCCAATATTCAAACATACGCGGCATGGACAAATCACTTCCTTTGTCTTGTCGCCGTCAGTAAAATCACTAACGTGCTTCATGAAGTCTTCAATACCACTCAAATATGTTGGTGTGGTTAATGAGTCAAATAATATCCAAGTTCTGTCCATCTGTTGAGGAGATAGATGGTCAGAGAAGCGATAAGCTATTTCAACAAACAGGTCACCTACGAATGTAAGCAAGCATACCTGAGCAAACAGGTCGAATATAAAACTATAAATGCTACATTATTTGAGCCGATTTCAGCAAACAAACTGAGTGCAAAACTACGGCTACCTAGCGAACAGATTTTTTTAGGCTGACCACTGGGTTTCCCCACTTATTATTTTTTTATTAATAAAAAGAGGGAAATATGTACAAAAGTTGCTGGAGAGCAGCAACTAAAAGGATCATAGATCCCAAGCAGCAAAATATATATATAATGTTCTACCCATGATATGATTTCCTCTTTGCCTTATGAACAAGGAGAGCAATTTCATCCTTGAATCTCTTGTGCCATCTATAAATGCTTGGGGGGGAGGGGCGAACAGATCTATCGAAAGCAATACAATACCAACACATTCTTTCTTCTTTTTTGCCGTAATTCCGCCGATCTATTAGCAGTGCAAAGAAGCCAAAAGTAATAAGATTACATACAGGTTCATAGACCACCAGGGCCGTACCTGAGAATACGGAGGGCCTGAGCAAAACAAGAAATAGAGGCCCTCAACATGATCATTGGCAACTAAAATGATTTTATATATACTACTCACTCCATTTCAATAAACAATGCACCCTTGTTTTTCGTATTTTATCTTCGAAAAAATATTAATCTATATCTCTCTATTTAAAAATGATGTTTCAATTTTATGTAGATATACATGTATTTAGATGAGTTTAGTTTGCAGATACATGCAAGTTTTGATGAAGTTGAAACATATTTTTCAGGATGAAGTATATAAAAAAATTGATATAAAACTGGTATCATTAGAAAGTATTTTCCAACACGATTCTAACAATGCTGCTTATGTATTATATGATCGTGATATTGTTGTCCTATTTATTTGGTCAAGGTTCACATTGAAATGTGGTAAAATAAATTAAAAGAAGTGCATCGTGTGAAAAGGCAATCTAAGAATTCAAAAGTGCTAATTGTTAGTCGAAACATGACATCATTGAGACAAAATATTAATATTCATTGGAAGACTAACTGAATTAGCTGCACTCGCGATGAAAGAGAAAGAGAAGATACGGGTAAGAGCAAGTACAATAAGGTACAGTCTTTTTTTTGTTTGTTTGGGTTGCTCATCAAGCTTATCGCTCGATACAATAAGGTACAGTCAGCGGGAGTGGTGTTTGGAACATGGGTGCATAGTGGGTGGTATCATAGAGTACTATCATAGATATGCTATATTTATTATAGTGGAGTATTGAGGGAAAATCGGCTAAATCAATTTGAAGAAAATCGACAAAGTCAAATTAGAGGAAATTCTTCATCGATGATCAGATTTCTTACATAGAAGAGCTGATTGCCCTCAAAAGGAAGAATCTATCCATCTTCATTGATTTAAAAGGGGATTTCTTACAAGGAGAAGCTGATTGCTCAACAAAAGGGGAACAGATTGCTACGGCTAGTCTTATGCTAGTAAATCCCTACTCTAAGGGCTGTTGCCGTCTTCGTCGTCGCTGGGGTAGCTGCCGTCATTGCTACTGTCGACGAATTCCTCGTCGCTGCTACTGTGACCTTCAGCGGAGGCCTCTTCCTCTTCATCATCATCCTCCTCATCGGACCAGGCCCAGCCACGGATGCGCTTTGGTGGCGGTTCATCGGAGGAGGTGTCGTCCTCTGGTTCCTTCTTCGTGTCGGAGGAGATGTCTTCGTCTTCGTCGTCCTCTTCTTCTTCTTCTTCTTCTTTGGTGGAGGAAGTGAATTTACCCCGGAAGAGAGGGTCGTCGTCGTCGCTCTCCGCCTCCAGTTCTCCGTCAATCAGGAATCGGAGGTCATCTTCCCCGTCAGTCAGGGGCATGTCGCCATCCGACCAGACGAGGTCCTCGGGTCGACCCTCTGGTACGAAGTCGAAGTCGAACTCTTGCTCGTCCCAATGCTTGGGAGCGCGCCTATTGTACGCTTCCATCTGGCTGACCTCTGGCTCCAGCTCACTCGAGGAAAAGGATTGGGAGGAGGAAGAGGAAGACATGGTTACAGAGGAGGAGGGTTTTTGGGCCGATGGCTGGTTTGAAGCAGGAGGATGAAGAAGTGAACTGTTCGATGCGGTTAAATAAAAAGAGACATGTGGTGGTCATGTGGCAAATAATAGACACTTTTAAGAAAAGTGTGGCAAATCATAAAATATTCAAAACTGTCAAATCGTGCAGAGAAGTTGAGAAGGCAAGGCGTCATGATGAAGAATACTGCGACGGTTCTGCTCTGCCACGACATGACCCCTCGAAGGAAAAACAGATGGTTTTGATATTATCATTACCAAAACCAGGGGGGCATGTGTTATCACCGGATTTTGGCCAAATCAATCGGATGTCTAATCAATCGGTTACATGCACTAGCTCAGTGTTCGCATGGCTGCACGCCACATGTATTAGCACCGCATGTATACATATACATCACTCATCTTGATTAATTGCTCAGCTCATTAAACTATCAAAGATCTTGCACGGCTTGGACGCAGGGTATGCCGTGGCATATACGGCATACCCTGTAGATCCGCCACCGCAAACAAGGAGAGCCATTTCATCCTTGAATCTCTTGCGGCTTCTGTAAAAGCTTGGGGGCGAACAGATCAATCGAAAGCAATATAATACCAACAAATTCTTTCTTCTTTTTGGCCGTAAATCCACCGATGTATTAGCAGTGCAAAGAACCCAGAAGTAATAAGATTACAAACAGGTCCATAGAGGACTGGCACCAAGCGACGACTACAGACATTGGGCAATGGTGAGCAGTACAGTGTACAGTACGAACGAATTCGAGCAAATAGGTAAAGCGGAAAACAATGTCAAACAAACACATCGAGAGGAAAACAATATCAACCGATCGATTCGAACGAACTAACGAACTTATAAGGGCTGGGCGACGGCGACTGACTTCGATTGAGCTATAATGAATCGTACTTGCCCAGGCCTGAAGATAGCATGCATACCGTGAGGATCTACCAGCTGACCGCGCCTGCCGGTGCGGCTGGAGAAGAACGGCGCCACCAGCAGTCGCCGGCTGACGCGGCTGATAGACAGCGTGGGGAAGTTTTGGTGCGCGGCCTGGTTCACCGAGGGTGTGTCTAGAGAAGAACAGGGCGCCGAAGGAGGTGTCTAGAGAAGAACAAGGTGGGCTGGGTGCTGAGTTAAAGGCGAGCGTTCGAAATATTGGGCGCGCGTTCGAAAGTTTAGGTGCGCGAGGGAGGTGTCTGCTGTGCTGAGTTAAAGGCGAGCGTTCGAAATTTCCCCGTCCTCTTCTTTTTTGGGCTAATCTATCTATACCTCTATTCTATCTACATGTTTTTTATTTTTTTTCTATTCTATACATGAGTTTTTGAAATTGAATTTTTTCACTCTGTCAGCCTTCCGGCCAATGCTCATTTGAAGTAATTGAAGCTGTTGATTTGCAGCTTAGAGGTGCTATCTACCGCTCATCATACAAGGACTCTTCAGATCTAAACGGCTGTGAATGCACGGATTCGTCACCCATCCTTCCCTTGGACTGGCGATGCTGAAAGCCTGAAACACTGGAACCCTCTAGATACTTCGGGATACCTCACTGCCCCACATTATTAGACAGGCCTTTTCCGACACGGGAAGTCAAAAGTTGGGGGCTCCATGCAGTACATATGAATACTCGCTAGCTGCATGGTCTAGAAGCAGACTAGAGTAAATCATCAATTCGTCAAATCAATTGGTGTATAATTTTTTTTAGGAGCTAAGACGCCTGCATGAACCATTTTATCAACTTGAATGCTTACTACATGACATAAGAAGACTATGTACTTTGGTTTTTCATTTTTCTGATTTTTTAAATTTTGTGCCCATTTGAATCTTGGTCAAATCCTAGGTTTGACCAAGATTAAACAAGTTTAAAACATGAAAATGAAAAGGTAATCATGGATCCTTCTTAGTCACTCTAAAATGAAGCTTTTGGGATGTTCTTGAAATTTCCATGTTTGAAACCCAAAACGACTTCATGCTTGACTTCATAAGACAGAGTTTAGGGGTTAGGGGGTAGATACATGATTTGTCTAGTTTGCATATGTCTAGACCTTTTTTGTCAACTTTAATGCTTACTATATGACATAAGAAGATTATGTGCTTTGGTTTTCATTTTTCTATTTTTTTTGAATTTTATGCCCATATATTTGAATCTTTGTCAAATCCTAGGTTTGACCAGGATTTAAACAAGTTTAAAACATGAAAATGAAAAGGTAAGCCTGGATCCTTCTTAGTCACTCTAAAATGAAGCTTTTGGGAGGTTCTTGAAATTTCCATGTTTGAAACCCAAAACTCAAGCTAGTTGATAAACAAAGTCTAGACATATTCAAACCAAAAAATCATGTATCTACCCCTAACCCTAAACTTTGTCTTAATTATGAAGTCAAGCACGAAGAGAAGTCGTTTTGGGTTTCAAACATGGACATTTCAAAAACCCTCCCAAAAGCATTGTGGTGTGACGTACTAAGAAGGATACATGCTTACATTTTCAACAACCCCCCTAAAAGCTTCATTATAGAGTGACTAAGAAGGATCCAGTCTGGCGGGCTTACCTTTTATTTTCTTGTTTTAAACTTGTTCAAATCTCGGTCAAACCTAGGATTTGACCAAGATTCAAAATGTGCATCAAAATTTAAAAAAAATAAAAACCAAATTAAAGCACATAGTGTTCTTATGTCATATAGTAAGCATTAAAGTTGATAAACAAGGTCTAGACACATATTCAAACAAGACAAATCATGTATCTATACCCCTAACCCCTAAACTCTATCTTATGAAGTCAACAACATGAAGAGAAGTGGTTTTGGGTTTCAAACATGGAAATTTCAAAAACCTCCCAAAAGCTTCATTTTAGAGTGACTAATATATATAAGAAGGATCCATGCCTGCTTACCACCTTTTCATTTTCATATTTTAAACTTGTTTAAATCCGTGTCAAATTAAACCAAGGATTTGACCAAAAGATTCAAATGGGCATAAAATTTTAAAAAAATCAGAAAAATGAAAAACAAAAGCATATAGTCTTCTTATGTCATATAGTAAGCATTCAAGTTGATAAACAAGGTTTGGACATGCATATTCAAACCTAGGCAAATCATGTATCTATCCCCTAGCCCCTAAACTCTATCTTATGAAGTCAAGCATGAAGAGAAGTGGTTTTGGGTTTCAAACATGAAAATTTCAAGAACATCCCAAAAACTTCATTTTAGAGTGACTAAGAAAGGATACAGGCTTCCCTTTTCATTTTCATGTTTTATACTTGTTTAAATCTTGGTCAAACCTAGGATTTGACAAAGATTCAAATGTGCATCAAAATAAAAAAATCAGAAAAATTAAAAACCAAAGCACATAGTTTTCTTATGTCATATAGTTAGCATTAAAGTTGATATAAACAAGGTCTAGATATATTCAAACAAGAAAAATCATGTATCTACCCCTAACCCTAAACTCTGTCTTATGTAGTCAAGCATGAAGAAAAGTGGTTTTGGGTTTCAAACTTGGAAATTTCAAGAACCCCCCAAAAGCTTCATTTTAGAGTGACTAAAGGATCCAGGTTGGGCTTACCTTTTATTTTCATGTTTTAAAATTGTTCAAATCTTGGTCAAACCGTACCTAGGATTTGATCAAGATTCAAATGGGCATAAAATTTCAAAAAAAATGAAAAACCAAAGCATATAGCCTTCTTATGTCATATAGTAAGCACTCAAACAAGGTCTAGACATATTCAAACCAGAAAAATCATGTTTCTACCCCTAGCCCTAAACTTTGTCTTATGAAGTCAAGCACGAAGAGAAGTCGTTTTGGATTTCAAACATGGAAATTTCAAAAACCTTCCCAAAAGCTTCATTTTGGAGTGACTAAGAAGGATACAGGCTTACCTTTTCATTTTCATGTTTTAAACTTGTTTAAATATTGGTTAAGCCTAGGATTTGACCAAGATCAAATGGGCATAAAAATTCAGAAAAAATCAAAAAAAAAATGAAAACCAAAGCACATAGTATTATTATGTCATATAGTAAGCATTATATTCAAGTTGATAAACAAGGTCTAAACAACAAACTAGACAAATCATGTATCTACCCCCTAACCCTAAACTCTGTCTTATGAAGTCAAGCATGAAGAGAAGTGGTTTTGGGTTTGAAACATGGAAATTTCAAAAAACTCCCAAAAGCTTCTCATTTTTGAGTGACTAAGAAGGATTCAGGCTTACCTTTTCATTTTCATGTTTTAAACTTGTTCAAATCTTGGTCAAACTTAGGATTTGACCAAGATTCAAATGGGCATAAAAATTGGGAGGAAGGGTATGAATTACAATTCAAAAAAACAAGGTAACTTAAATACTTGGATGCCCCAAAGATGTGTGGAAGCCCAGAACAATGGCAAAACATGTGCGCACGCTGCATCCAATTCAAGTAGAACACATAGTAGGCATCGATAGTTTGACCTAAATTTGAAATCAAAGAGAAGGTGGTTAGAAAAAATCGAAATTGGCAAAGCAAAGCATGAAATCATAAATTTGTGATGCACTATAGCTATGAAAAGTATCAAACAATGCATACCAAAATGATTTTTTAGAGGAATACTAGTTCAACTTATTTTAATTTTATATTAGTAGCCCAAAATCGAACTAGTAGTTGGATATTTTTGAACTTGATCTGTAGTAGTGGGCAAAACCCTAGTTTAACCTATTTAATCATAGATTCGTAGGTCGATTTTTCTACTTTTTTATTATTACTATGCAGCACATGTGTGTTTGCCCGTCGAGTGAAACTCGGAGGAAGAGGGATCACTCGGAAGGAGAGAAGAAGGGAGAGAATTATGGTGTCTCCCCTTTTTCGGGTGATGATGTTGACTTTTGTGCAGGGTTTGTCAGTGAGCAGGAGGTGCGAGCGAGCGAGCGAGCGAGTCGAGCGAGGCCGAGAATGAGAGAGATTTGTTTTTTTTTGTGAGAGGGACAACCGAAGGATCCAGAAGGACCCACATACTTCCAATACGCATCCTGATGCGTCTTTTCTTGACAAAGAAAATGGCTGGGAGTTTGCGTACCTATTGCACGTGACTTGTGCTCACTGAAGTGTGGGACCTCACGCATGGGCACCACACGTAAGTGACAGACCTGTTGATGTAAAAACTCGGTTGATTATTATACTACTACATTTATACAAAGTTTCCTATGGATTCAAGGGTACGAAAGCCAAGTTAAATCATTTACATGACATTATTTTTTCCATGAAGCCAAGTTAACTCATTTATCAATTGGTACATTTTGGAGTGACTAAGAAGGATCCAGGCTTACCTTTTCATTTTCATGTTTTAAACATGTTTAAATCTTGGTCAAACCTATGACTTGACCAAGATTCAAATGGGCATAAAAATTCAAAAAAAAGAAAAACAAAAGCACACCGTCTTCCTATGTCATATATCAAGGTGATAAACAAGGTCTGACATATTCAAACCACAAAAATCATGTATCTACCCCCTAACCCTAAACAAGGATCCAGGCTTACCCTTTTCATTTTCATGTTTTTAAACTTGTTCAAATCTTGGTCAAACTTAGGATTTGACGAAGATTCAAATGGGCGTAAAAATACTTAGAAAAATCATGTACGTATCTACCCCAAACCCTAAACTCTATCTTACGAAGCCAAGCATGAAGAGAAGTGGTTTTGGGTTTCAAACATGGAAATTTCAAAAACCTCAAACTATAGGCCGGGTTAGCATCTAGTGCAGTATGTGTGAGAATGTATGCACTATG
This sequence comes from Lolium multiflorum, assembly GCA_030979885.1. Classification (NCBI taxonomy): domain Eukaryota; kingdom Viridiplantae; phylum Streptophyta; class Magnoliopsida; order Poales; family Poaceae; genus Lolium; species Lolium multiflorum. Next base: position 205,091,786 of record CM061747.1, read on the forward strand.
TGTGCTATAACTTGTGTGTCTTTCAAATTTGAACCAAATTTGAATAAGTTTGAAATATTTGAAATGGGGCTTTTGGCTTAAACGTTTGAAACCCAAAACGACTTCTCCTCATGCTAGACTTCATAAGACCGAGTTTAGGGTTAGGGGGTAGATACATGATTTGTCTGGTTTGAATATGTCTAAACCTTGTTTATCAACTTGAATGCTTACTATATGACATAAGAAGACCATGTGCTTTTGTTTTTCATTTTTCTATTTTTTTAAAGAATTTTATGCACATTTGATTCTGGTCAAATCCTAGGTTCAACCAAGATTTAAACAAGTTTCAAGCATGAAAATGAAAACGTAAGCCAAGATCCTTCTTAATTAGTCACTCTAAAATATATGAAGCTTTTGGGACGTACTTGAAATTTCCATGTTTGAAACCCAAAACCAATTCTCTTCATGATTGACTTCATAAGACAGAGTTTAGGGTTAGGGGTAGATATACACATGATTTTTCTGGTTTGAATATGTCTAGACCTAGCTTGTTTATCAACTTGAGTGTTTACTATATGACATAATTAAGAAGGCTATGTGCTTTGGTTTTTCATTCTTTAGATTTTTTGTCTGAATTTTTATGCCCATTTGAATCTTGGTCAAATCCTAGCTAGGTTTGACCAAGATTTAAATAAGTTTAAAACATGGAAATGAAAAGGTAAGCATCGATCCTTCTTAGTCGCTCTAAAATGAAGCTGAATTTTGGGAGGTTTTTGAAATTTCCATGTTTGAAACCCAAAACCACTTCTCTTCATGCTTGACTTCATAAGACGAAGTTTAGGGTTAGGGGGTAGATACATGATTTGTCTTGTTTGAATATGTCTAGACCTTGTTTATCAACTTGAATGCTTACTTTATGACTTATAAGAGGACTATGTGCATTGGTATTTCATTTTTTGATTTTTATGCCCATTTGAGAATCTTGGTAAAATCCTAGGTTTGTTGAGCAAGATTTAAACAAGTTTAACATGTGAAAATGATAAGGTAATTAAGTCTGGATCTTTCTCTTAGTAACTCTAAAATGAAGCTTTTGGGAGGTTCTTGAATTTACCATGTTTGAAACCCAAAACCACCGTACTTCTGTTCATGCTTGACTTCATAAGACAGAGTTTAGGGTTAGGGGTAGATACATGATTTTTCTGGTTTGAATATGTCTAGACCATGTTTATCAATTTGAATGCTTACTATATGACATAAGAAGGCTATGTGCTTTTGTTTTTCATTCTTTCGATTTTTTTCTGAATTGTTATGCCCATTTGAATCTTGGTCAAATCCTAGGTTCGACCAAGATTTAAACAAGTTTAAAACATGACAATGAAAAGGTAATTAATCATGGATCCTTCTTAATTAACCAGCCGGTCTAATTAAAATGAAGCTTTTTGGGAGGTTTTTGAAATTTCCATGTTTGAAACCCAAAACCACACTTCTCTGCTTCATGCTTGACTTCATATATAATTAAGACAAAGTTTAGGGTTAGGGGTACATGATTTGTCTGGTTTGAATATGTCTAGACCTTGTTTATGAACTTTTGAATGCTTACTATATGACATAAGAAGAATATGTGCTTTGGTTTTTTATTTTATCTATTTTTTTATTTTATGCCCATTTGAATATTGGTCAAATCCTAGGTTTGACCAAGATTTAAACAAGTTTAAAACATGAAAATGAAAAGGTAAGCCTGGATCCTTCTTAACTAGTCACTCTAAAACGAAGCTTTAATTTTGGGAGGTTTTTGAAATTTCCATGTTTGAAACCAAAAACCACTTCTCTTCATGCTTGACTTCATAAGACAGAGTTATTTATGGTTTTAGAGGGGTAGATACATGATTTGTCTTATTTGAATATGTCTAGCTAGACCTTGTTTATCAACTTTTGAATGCTTACTATATATATGTATGTGACATAAGAAAACTATGTGCTTTGGTTTTTCGTTTTTCTGATTTTTTATGGAATTTTGATGCACATTTGAATCTTGGTCAAATCCTAGGTTTGACCAAGATTTAAACAAGTATAGATCATGAAAATGAAAATGGAAGCCTGTATCCTTCTTAGTCACCCTAAAATGAAGTTTTTGGGAGGTTTTTGAAATTTCCATGTTTGAAACCCAAAACCACTTATCTTCATGCTTGACTTCGTCATAAGACAGAGTTTAGGGGTTAGGGGGTAGATACATGATTTGTCTAGCTAGTTTGAATATGTCCAGACCTTGTTTATCAACTTTAATGCTTACTATATGACATATAAGAAGACTATGTGCGCTTTGGTTTTTCATTTTTCTGTTTTTTTTTTGAATTTTCTGCCAATTTTGTTTGACCAAGATTTAGACAAGTTTTACACGTGAAAACGAATAAGTAAGCCTGGATCCTTCTTAGTCACTCCAAAATGTACCAATTGATAGGTGCGTTAACTTTGCTTCATGGAAAAAATAATGTCATGTAAATGAGTTAACTTGGATTTCCTACCCTTGAATCCATAGGAAACTTTGTTCTAATGCACTATAATAATCAACCGAGTTTTTACACCAACAGGTCTGTCACTTACGTGTGGTGCCCATGCGTGAGGTCCCACACTTCAGTGAGCACAAGTCACGTGCAATAGGTACGCAAACTCCCAGACATTTTCTTTGTCAAGAGAAGACGCATCAGGATGCGTATTGGAAGTCTGTGGGTCCTTCTGGATCCTTCGGTCGTCCCTCTCAAAAAAAAATCTCTCTCATTCTCGACTCGTCGCTCGCTCGCACCTCCTGCTCACTGACAAACCCTGCACAAAAGTCAACATCATCACCCGAAAAAGGGGAGACACCATAATTCTCTCCCTTCTTCTCTCCTTCCGAGTGATCCCTCTTCCTCCGAGTTTCACTCGACGGGCAAACACACATGTGCTGCATAGTAATAATAAAAAGGTAGAAAAATCGACCTACGAATCTATAATTAAATAGGTTAAACTAGGGCTTTGCCCAGTACTACAGATCAAGGTTCAAAAAATCCAACTACGGGGTTCGAACAACCCCATTTCTAATCCAAGATTTTTTTCGACCTCATCCAATGGCCTCAAACTATAGGCCGGGTTAGCATCTAGTGCAGTATGTGTGAGAATGTATGCACTATGTGTGCTATAACTTGTGTGTCTTTCAAATTTGAATAAGTTTGAAATATTTGAAATGGGGCTTTTGGCTTAAACGTTTGAAACCCAAAACGACTTCTCCTCATGCTAGACTTCATAAGACCGAGTTTAGGGTTAGGGGGTAGATACATGATTTGTCTGGTTTGAATATGTCTAAACCTTGTTTATCAACTTGAATGCTTACTATATGACATAAGAAGACCATGTGCTTTTGTTTTTCATTTTTCTATTTTTTTTAAGAATTTTATGCACATTTGATTCTGGTCAAATCCTAGGTTCAACCAAGATTTAAACAAGTTTCAAGCATGAAAATGAAAACGTAAGCCAAGATCCTTCTTAATTAGTCACTCTAAAATATATGAAGCTTTTGGGACGTACTTGAAATTTCCATGTTTGAAACCCAAAACCAATTCTCTTCATGATTGACTTCATAAGACAGAGTTTAGGGTTAGGGGTAGATATACACATGATTTTTCTGGTTTGAATATGTCTAGACCTAGCTTGTTTATCAACTTGAGTGTTTACTATATGACATAATTAAGAAGGCTATGTGCTTTGGTTTTTCATTCTTTAGATTTTTTGTCTGAATTTTTATGCCCATTTGAATCTTGGTCAAATCCTAGCTAGGTTTGACCAAGATTTAAATAAGTTTAAAACATGGAAATGAAAAGGTAAGCATCGATCCTTCTTAGTCGCTCTAAAATGAAGCTGAATTTTGGGAGGTTTTTGAAATTTCCATGTTTGAAACCCAAAACCACTTCTCTTCATGCTTGACTTCATAAGACGAAGTTTAGGGTCGATAGGGGGTAGATACATGATTTGTCTTGTTTGAATATGTCTAGACCTTGTTTATCAACTTGAATGCTTACTTTATGACTTAAGAGGACTATGTGCATTGGTATTTCATTTTTTGATTTTTATGCCCATTTGAGAATCTTGGTAAAATCCTAGGTTTGTTGAGCAAGATTTAAACAAGTTTAACATGTGAAAATGATAAGGTAATTAAGTCTGGATCTTTCTCTTAGTAACTCTAAAATGAAGCTTTTGGGAGGTTCTTGAATTTACCATGTTTGAAACCCAAAACCACCGTACTTCTGTTCATGCTTGACTTCATAAGACAGAGTTTAGGGTTAGGGGTAGATACATGATTTTTCTGGTTTGAATATGTCTAGACCATGTTTATCAATTTGAATGCTTACTATATGACATAAGAAGGCTATGTGCTTTTGTTTTTCATTCTTTCGATTTTTTTCTGAATTGTTATGCCCATTTGAATCTTGGTCAAATCCTAGGTTCGACCAAGATTTAAACATGTTTAAAACATGACAATGAAAAGGTAATTAATCATGGATCCTTCTTAATTAACCAGCCAGTCTAATTAAAATGAAGCTTTTTGGGAGGTTTTTGAAATTTCCATGTTTGAAACCCAAAACCACACTTCTCTGCTTCATGCTTGACTTCATATATAATTAAGACAAAGTTTAGGGTTAGGGGGTACATGATTTGTCTGGTTTGAATATGTCTAGACCTTGTTTATGAACTTTTGAATGCTTACTATATGACATAAGAAGAATATGTGCTTTGGTTTTTTATTTTATCTATTTTTTTATTTTATGCCCATTTGAATATTGGTCAAATCCTAGGTTTGACCAAGATTTAAACAAGTTTAAAACATGAAAATGAAAAGGTAAGCCTGGATCCTTCTTAACTAGTCACTCTAAAACGAAGCTTTAATTTTGGGAGGTTTTTGAAATTTCCATGTTTGAAACCAAAAACCACTTCTCTTCATGCTTGACTTCATAAGACAGAGTTATTTATGGTTTTAGAGGGGTAGATACATGATTTGTCTTATTTGAATATGTCTAGCTAGACCTTGTTTATCAACTTTTGAATGCTTACTATATATATGTATGTGACATAAGAAAACTATGTGCTTTGGTTTTTCGTTTTTCTGATTTTTTATGGAATTTTGATGCACATTTGAATCTTGGTCAAATCCTAGGTTTGACCAAGATTTAAACAAGTATAGATCATGAAAATGAAAATGGAAGCCTGTATCCTTCTTAGTCACCCTAAAATGAAGTTTTTGGGAGGTTTTTGAAATTTCCATGTTTGAAACCCAAAACCACTTATCTTCATGCTTGACTTCGTCATAAGACAGAGTTTAGGGGTTAGGGGTAGATACATGATTTGTCTAGCTAGTTTGAATATGTCCAGACCTTGTTTATCAACTTTAATGCTTACTATATGACATATAAGAAGACTATGTGCGCTTTGGTTTTTCATTTTTCTGTTTTTTTTTGAATTTTCTGCCAATTTTGTTTGACCAAGATTTAGACAAGTTTTACACGTGAAAACGAATAAGTAAGCCTGGATCCTTCTTAGTCACTCCAAAATGTACCAATTGATAGGTGCGTTAACTTTGCTTCATGGAAAAAATAATGTCATGTAAATGAGTTAACTTGGATTTCCTACCCTTGAATCCATAGGAAACTTTGTTCTAATGCACTATAATAATCAACCGAGTTTTTACACCAACAGGTCTGTCACTTACGTGTGGTGCCCATGCGTGAGGTCCCACACTTCAGTGAGCACAAGTCACGTGCAATAGGTACGCAAACTCCCAGACATTTTCTTTGTCAAGAGAAGACGCATCAGGATGCGTATTGGAAGTCTGTGGGTCCTTCTGGATCCTTCGGTCGTCCCTCTCAAAAAAAAATCTCTCTTCTCGGCCTCGCTCGACTCGCTCGCTCGCTCGCTCGCTCGCACCTCCTGCTCACTGACAAACCCTGCACAAAAGTCAACATCATCACCCGAAAAAGGGGAGACACCATAATTCTCTCCCTTCTTCTCTCCTTCCGAGTGATCCCTCTTCCTCCGAGTTTCACTCGACGGGCAAACACACATGTGCTGCATAGTAATAATAAAAAGGTAGAAAAATCGACCTACGAATCTATAATTAAATAGGTTAAACTAGGGCTTTGCCCAGTACTACAGATCAAGGTTCAAAAAATCCAACTACGGGGTTCGAACAACCCCATTTCTAATCCAAGATTTTTTTCGACCTCATCCAATGGCCTCAAACTATAGGCCGGGTTAGCATCTAGTGCAGTATGTGTGAGAATGTATGCACTATGTGTGCTATAACTTGTGTGTCTTTCAAATTTGAATAAGTTTGAAATATTTGAAATGGGGCTTTTGGCTTAAACGTTTGAAACCCAAAACGACTTCTCCTCATGCTAGACTTCATAAGACCGAGTTTAGGGTTAGGGGGTAGATACATGATTTGTCTGGTTTGAATATGTCTAAACCTTGTTTATCAACTTGAATGCTTACTATATGACATAAGAAGACCATGTGCTTTTGTTTTTCATTTTTCTATTTTTTTTTAAGAATTTTATGCACATTTGATTCTGGTCAAATCCTAGGTTCAACCAAGATTTAAACAAGTTTCAAGCATGAAAATGAAAACGTAAGCCAAGATCCTTCTTAATTAGTCACTCTAAAATATATGAAGCTTTTGGGACGTACTTGAAATTTCCATGTTTGAAACCCAAAACCAATTCTCTTCATGATTGACTTCATAAGACAGAGTTTAGGGTTAGGGGTAGATATACACATGATTTTTCTGGTTTGAATATGTCTAGACCTAGCTTGTTTATCAACTTGAGTGTTTACTATATGACATAATTAAGAAGGCTATGTGCTTTGGTTTTTCATTCTTTAGATTTTTTGTCTGAATTTTTATGCCCATTTGAATCTTGGTCAAATCCTAGCTAGGTTTGACCAAGATTTAAATAAGTTTAAAACATGGAAATGAAAAGGTAAGCATCGATCCTTCTTAGTCGCTCTAAAATGAAGCTGAATTTTGGGAGGTTTTTGAAATTTCCATGTTTGAAACCCAAAACCACTTCTCTTCATGCTTGACTTCATAAGACGAAGTTTAGGGTCGATAGGGGGTAGATACATGATTTGTCTTGTTTGAATATGTCTAGACCTTGTTTATCAACTTGAATGCTTACTTTATGACTTAAGAGGACTATGTGCATTGGTATTTCATTTTTTGATTTTTATGCCCATTTGAGAATCTTGGTAAAATCCTAGGTTTGTTGAGCAAGATTTAAACAAGTTTAACATGTGAAAATGATAAGGTAATTAAGTCTGGATCTTTCTCTTAGTAACTCTAAAATGAAGCTTTTGGGAGGTTCTTGAATTTACCATGTTTGAAACCCAAAACCACCGTACTTCTGTTCATGCTTGACTTCATAAGACAGAGTTTAGGGTTAGGGGTAGATACATGATTTTTCTGGTTTGAATATGTCTAGACCATGTTTATCAATTTGAATGCTTACTATATGACATAAGAAGGCTATGTGCTTTTGTTTTTCATTCTTTCGATTTTTTTCTGAATTGTTATGCCCATTTGAATCTTGGTCAAATCCTAGGTTCGACCAAGATTTAAACATGTTTAAAACATGACAATGAAAAGGTAATTAATCATGGATCCTTCTTAATTAACCAGCCGGTCTAATTAAAATGAAGCTTTTTGGGAGGTTTTTGAAATTTCCATGTTTGAAACCCAAAACCACACTTCTCTGCTTCATGCTTGACTTCATATATAATTAAGACAAAGTTTAGGGTTAGGGGGTACATGATTTGTCTGGTTTGAATATGTCTAGACCTTGTTTATGAACTTTTGAATGCTTACTATATGACATAAGAAGAATATGTGCTTTGGTTTTTTATTTTATCTATTTTTTTATTTTATGCCCATTTGAATATTGGTCAAATCCTAGGTTTGACCAAGATTTAAACAAGTTTAAAACATGAAAATGAAAAGGTAAGCCTGGATCCTTCTTAACTAGTCACTCTAAAACGAAGCTTTAATTTTGGGAGGTTTTTGAAATTTCCATGTTTGAAACCAAAAACCACTTCTCTTCATGCTTGACTTCATAAGACAGAGTTATTTATGGTTTTAGAGGGGTAGATACATGATTTGTCTTATTTGAATATGTCTAGCTAGACCTTGTTTATCAACTTTTGAATGCTTACTATATATATGTATGTGACATAAGAAAACTATGTGCTTTGGTTTTTCGTTTTTCTGATTTTTTATGGAATTTTGATGCACATTTGAATCTTGGTCAAATCCTAGGTTTGACCAAGATTTAAACAAGTATAGATCATGAAAATGAAAATGGAAGCCTGTATCCTTCTTAGTCACCCTAAAATGAAGTTTTTGGGAGGTTTTTGAAATTTCCATGTTTGAAACCCAAAACCACTTATCTTCATGCTTGACTTCGTCATAAGACAGAGTTTAGGGGTTAGGGGGTAGATACATGATTTGTCTAGCTAGTTTGAATATGTCCAGACCTTGTTTATCAACTTTAATGCTTACTATATGACATATAAGAAGACTATGTGCGCTTTGGTTTTTCATTTTTCTGTTTTTTTTTTTAGACAATTTTTACACGTGAAAACGAATAAGTAAGCCTGGATCCTTCTTAGTCACTCCAAAATGTACCAATTGATAGGTGTTAACTTTGCTTCATGGAAAAAATAATGTCATGTAAATGAGTTAACTTGGATTTCCTACCCTTGAATCCATAGGAAACTTTGTTCTAATGCACTATAATAATCAACCGAGTTTTTACACCAACAGGTCTGTCACTTACGTGTGGTGCCCATGCGTGAGGTCCCACACTTCAGTGAGCACAAGTCACGTGCAATAGGTACGCAAACTCCCAGACATTTTCTTTGTCAAGAGAAGACGCATCAGGATGCGTATTGGAAGTCTGTGGGTCCTTCTGGATCCTTCGGTCGTCCCTCTCAAAAAAAAAAATCTCTCTCATTCTCGCCGACTCTCGCTCGCTCGCTCGCACCTCCTGCTCACTGACAAACCCTGCACAAAAGTCAACATCATCACCCGAAAAAGGGGAGACACCATAATTCTCTCCCTTCTTCTCTCCTTCCGAGTGATCCCTCTTCCTCCGAGTTTCACTCGACGGGCAAACACACATGTGCTGCATAGTAATAATAAAAAGGTAGAAAAATCGACCTACGAATCTATAATTAAATAGGTTAAACTAGGGCTTTGCCCAGTACTACAGATCAAGGTTCAAAAAATCCAACTACGGGGTTCGAACAACCCCATTTCTAATCCAAGATTTTTTTCGACCTCATCCAATGGCCTCAAACTATAGGCCGGGTTAGCATCTAGTGCAGTATGTGTGAGAATGTATGCACTATGTGTGCTATAACTTGTGTGTCTTTCAAATTTGAATAAGTTTGAAATATTTGAAATGGGGCTTTTGGCTTAAACGTTTGAAACCCAAAACGACTTCTCCTCATGCTAGACTTCATAAGACCGAGTTTAGGGTTAGGGGGTAGATACATGATTTGTCTGGTTTGAATATGTCTAAACCTTGTTTATCAACTTGAATGCTTACTATATGACATAAGAAGACCATGTGCTTTTGTTTTTCATTTTTCTATTTTTTTTAAGAATTTTATGCACATTTGATTCTGGTCAAATCCTAGGTTCAACCAAGATTTAAACAAGTTTCAAGCATGAAAATGAAAACGTAAGCCAAGATCCTTCTTAATTAGTCACTCTAAAATATATGAAGCTTTTGGGACGTACTTGAAATTTCCATGTTTGAAACCCAAAACCAATTCTCTTCATGATTGACTTCATAAGACAGAGTTTAGGGTTAGGGGTAGATATACACATGATTTTTCTGGTTTGAATATGTCTAGACCTAGCTTGTTTATCAACTTGAGTGTTTACTATATGACATAATTAAGAAGGCTATGTGCTTTGGTTTTTCATTCTTTAGATTTTTTGTCTGAATTTTTATGCCCATTTGAATCTTGGTCAAATCCTAGCTAGGTTTGACCAAGATTTAAATAAGTTTAAAACATGGAAATGAAAAGGTAAGCATCGATCCTTCTTAGTCGCTCTAAAATGAAGCTGAATTTTGGGAGGTTTTTGAAATTTCCATGTTTGAAACCCAAAACCACTTCTCTTCATGCTTGACTTCATAAGACGAAGTTTAGGGTCGATAGGGGGTAGATACATGATTTGTCTTGTTTGAATATGTCTAGACCTTGTTTATCAACTTGAATGCTTACTTTATGACTTAAGAGGACTATGTGCATTGGTATTTCATTTTTTGATTTTTATGCCCATTTGAGAATCTTGGTAAAATCCTAGGTTTGTTGAGCAAGATTTAAACAAGTTTAACATGTGAAAATGATAAGGTAATTAAGTCTGGATCTTTCTCTTAGTAACTCTAAAATGAAGCTTTTGGGAGGTTCTTGAATTTACCATGTTTGAAACCCAAAACCACCGTACTTCTGTTCATGCTTGACTTCATAAGACAGAGTTTAGGGTTAGGGGTAGATACATGATTTTTCTGGTTTGAATATGTCTAGACCATGTTTATCAATTTGAATGCTTACTATATGACATAAGAAGGCTATGTGCTTTTGTTTTTCATTCTTTCGATTTTTTTCTGAATTGTTATGCCCATTTGAATCTTGGTCAAATCCTAGGTTCGACCAAGATTTAAACATGTTTAAAACATGACAATGAAAAGGTAATTAATCATGGATCCTTCTTAATTAACCAGCCCGTCTAATTAAAATGAAGCTTTTTGGGAGGTTTTTGAAATTTCCATGTTTGAAACCCAAAACCACACTTCTCTGCTTCATGCTTGACTTCATATATAATTAAGACAAAGTTTAGGGTTAGGGGGTACATGATTTGTCTGGTTTGAATATGTCTAGACCTTGTTCATGAACTTGAATGCTTACTATATGACATAAGAAGACTATGTGCTTTGGTTTTTTATTTTATTTATTTTTTATTTTATGCCCATTTGAATATTGGTCAAATCCTAGGTTTGAACAAGATTTAAACAAGTTTAAAACATGAAAATGAAAAGGTAAGCCTGGATCCTTCTTAACTAGTCACTCTAAAATGAAGCTTTAATTTTGGGAGGTTTTTGAAATTTCCATGTTATTTGAAACCCAAAACCACTTCTCTTCATGCTTGACTTCATAAGACGAAGTTTAGGGTCGATAGGGGGTAGATACATGATTTGTCTGGTTTGAATATGTCTAGACCATGTTTATCAAATCCTAGGTTTGACCAAGGTTTAAACAAGTTTAAAACATGAAAATGAAAAGGGAAGCATGTATCCTTCTTAGTCACTCTAAAATGAAGTTTTTGGGCGGTTTTTGAAATTTTCATTTTTGAAACCCAAAACCACTTCTCTTCATGCTTGACTTCATAAGACATAGTTTAGGGGTTAGGGGTAGATACATGATTTGTATGGTTTGAATATGTCTAGACCATGTTTATCAACTTTAATGCTTACTATATGACATAAGAAGACTATGTGCTTTTGTTTTTCATTCTTTCGATTTTTTTCTGAATTGTTATGCCCATTTGAATCTTGGTCAAATCCTAGGTTCGACCAAGATTTAAACAAGTTTAAAACATGACAATGAAAAGGTAATTAATCATGGATCCTTCTTAATTAACCAGCCGGTCTAATTAAAATGAAGCTTTTTGGGAGGTTTTTGAAATTTCCATGTTTGAAACCCAAAACCACACTTCTCTGCTTCATGCTTGACTTCATATATAATTAAGACAAAGTTTAGGGTTAGGGGGTACATGATTTGTCTGGTTTGAATATGTCTAGACCTTGTTTATGAACTTTTGAATGCTTACTATATGACATAAGAAGAATATGTGCTTTGGTTTTTTATTTTATCTATTTTTTTATTTTATGCCCATTTGAATATTGGTCAAATCCTAGGTTTGACCAAGATTTAAACAAGTTTAAAACATGAAAATGAAAAGGTAAGCCTGGATCCTTCTTAACTAGTCACTCTAAAACGAAGCTTTAATTTTGGGAGGTTTTTGAAATTTCCATGTTTGAAACCAAAAACCACTTCTCTTCATGCTTGACTTCATAAGACAGAGTTATTTATGGTTTTAGAGGGGTAGATACATGATTTGTCTTATTTGAATATGTCTAGCTAGACCTTGTTTATCAACTTTTGAATGCTTACTATATATATGTATGTGACATAAGAAAACTATGTGCTTTGGTTTTTCGTTTTTCTGATTTTTTATGGAATTTTGATGCACATTTGAATCTTGGTCAAATCCTAGGTTTGACCAAGATTTAAACAAGTATAGATCATGAAAATGAAAATGGAAGCCTGTATCCTTCTTAGTCACCCTAAAATGAAGTTTTTGGGAGGTTTTTGAAATTTCCATGTTTGAAACCCAAAACCACTTATCTTCATGCTTGACTTCGTCATAAGACAGAGTTTAGGGGTTAGGGGGTAGATACATGATTTGTCTAGCTAGTTTGAATATGTCCAGACCTTGTTTATCAACTTTAATGCTTACTATATGACATATAAGAAGACTATGTGCGCTTTGGTTTTTCATTTTTCTGTTTTTTTTTGAATTTTCTGCCAATTTTGTTTGACCAAGATTTAGACAAGTTTTACACGTGAAAACGAATAAGTAAGCCTGGATCCTTCTTAGTCACTCCAAAATGTACCAATTGATAGGTGCGTTAACTTTGCTTCATGGAAAAAATAATGTCATGTAAATGAGTTAACTTGGATTTCCTACCCTTGAATCCATAGGAAACTTTGTTCTAATGCACTATAATAATCAACCGAGTTTTTACACCAACAGGTATGTCACTTACGTGTGGTGCCCATGCGTGAGGTCCCACACTTCAGTGAGCACAAGTCACGTGCAATAGGTACGCAAACTCCCAGACATTTTCTTTGTCAAGAGAAGACGCATCACTCGACGGGCAAACACACATGTGCTGCATAGTAATAATAAAAAGGTAGAAAAATCGACCTACGAATCTATAATTAAATAGGTTAAACTAGGGCTTTGCCCAGTACTACAGATCAAGGTTCAAAAAATCCAACTACGGGGTTCGAACAACCCCATTTCTAATCCAAGATTTTTTTCGACCTCATCCAATGGCCTCAAACTATAGGCCGGGTTAGCATCTAGTGCAGTATGTGTGAGAATGTATGCACTATGTGTGCTATAACTTGTGTGTCTTTCAAATTTGAATAAGTTTGAAATATTTGAAATGGGGCTTTTGGCTTAAACGTTTGAAACCCAAAACGACTTCTCCTCATGCTAGACTTCATAAGACCGAGTTTAGGGTTAGGGGGTAGATACATGATTTGTCTGGTTTGAATATGTCTAAACCTTGTTTATCAACTTGAATGCTTACTATATGACATAAGAAGACCATGTGCTTTTGTTTTTCATTTTTCTATTTTTTTAAGAATTTTATGCACATTTGATTCTGGTCAAATCCTAGGTTCAACCAAGATTTAAACAAGTTTCAAGCATGAAAATGAAAACGTAAGCCAAGATCCTTCTTAATTAGTCACTCTAAAATATATGAAGCTTTTGGGACGTACTTGAAATTTCCATGTTTGAAACCCAAAACCAATTCTCTTCATGATTGACTTCATAAGACAGAGTTTAGGGTTAGGGGTAGATATACACATGATTTTTCTGGTTTGAATATGTCTAGACCTAGCTTGTTTATCAACTTGAGTGTTTACTATATGACATAATTAAGAAGGCTATGTGCTTTGGTTTTTCATTCTTTAGATTTTTTGTCTGAATTTTTATGCCCATTTGAATCTTGGTCAAATCCTAGCTAGGTTTGACCAAGATTTAAATAAGTTTAAAACATGGAAATGAAAAGGTAAGCATCGATCCTTCTTAGTCGCTCTAAAATGAAGCTGAATTTTGGGAGGTTTTTGAAATTTCCATGTTTGAAACCCAAAACCACTTCTCTTCATGCTTGACTTCATAAGACGAAGTTTAGGGTCGATAGGGGGTAGATACATGATTTGTCTTGTTTGAATATGTCTAGACCTTGTTTATCAACTTGAATGCTTACTTTATGACTTAAGAGGACTATGTGCATTGGTATTTCATTTTTTGATTTTTATGCCCATTTGAGAATCTTGGTAAAATCCTAGGTTTGTTGAGCAAGATTTAAACAAGTTTAACATGTGAAAATGATAAGGTAATTAAGTCTGGATCTTTCTCTTAGTAACTCTAAAATGAAGCTTTTGGGAGGTTCTTGAATTTACCATGTTTGAAACCCAAAACCACCGTACTTCTGTTCATGCTTGACTTCATAAGACAGAGTTTAGGGTTAGGGGTAGATACATGATTTTTCTGGTTTGAATATGTCTAGACCATGTTTATCAATTTGAATGCTTACTATATGACATAAGAAGGCTATGTGCTTTTGTTTTTCATTCTTTCGATTTTTTTCTGAATTGTTATGCCCATTTGAATCTTGGTCAAATCCTAGGTTTGACCAAGATTTAAACAAGTTTAAAACATGACAATGAAAAGGTAATTAATCATGGATCCTTCTTAATTAACCAGCCGGTCTAATTAAAATGAAGCTTTTTGGGAGGTTTTTGAAATTTCCATGTTTGAAACCCAAAACCACACTTCTCTGCTTCATGCTTGACTTCATATATAATTAAGACAAAGTTTAGGGTTAGGGGGTACATGATTTGTCTGGTTTGAATATGTCTAGACCTTGTTCATGAACTTGAATGCTTACTATATGACATAAGAAGACTATGTGCTTTGGTTTTTTATTTTATTTATTTTTTATTTTATGCCCATTTGAATATTGGTCAAATCCTAGGTTTGAACAAGATTTAAACAAGTTTAAAACATGAAAATGAAAAGGTAAGCCTGGATCCTTCTTAACTAGTCACTCTAAAATGAAGCTTTAATTTTGGGAGGTTTTTGAAATTTCCATGTTTGAAACCCAAAACCACTTCTCTTCATGCTTGACTTCATAAGACGAAGTTTAGGGTCGATAGGGGGTAGATACATGATTTGTCTGGTTTGAATATGTCTAGACCATGTTTATCAAATCCTAGGTTTGACCAAGATTTAAACAAGTTTAAAACATGAAAATGAAAAGGGAAGCATGTATCCTTCTTAGTCACTTTGAATATGTCTAGACCATGTTTATCAACTTTAATGCTTACTATATGACATAAGAAGACTATGTGCTTTGGTTTTTCATTTTTCTGATTTTTTTTAGAATTTTGATGCACATTTGAATCTTGGTCAAATCCTAGGTTTGACCAAGATTTAAACAAGTATATATAGAACATGAAAATGAAAAGGGAAGCCTGTATCCTTCTTAGTCACCCTAAAATGAAGTTTTTGGGAGGTTTTTGAAATTTCCATGTTTGAAACCCAAAACCACTTATCTTCATGCTTGAGCAAGATTTGACCAAGATTTAAACAAGTTTAAATCATGAAAATGGAAAGGTAAGCCTCGATCCTTCTTAGTCGCTCTAAAATGAAGCTTTTGGGATGTTCTTGAAATTTCCATGTTTGAAACCCGGCCAAAACGACTTTTCTTCATGCTAGACTTCATAAGATCGACACGGGGTACATATATACATGATTTGTCTGGTTTGGATATATCTAGACCTTGTTTATCAACTTGAATGCTTACGATATGACATAAGAACACTATGTGCTTTTTGTTTTTCATTTTTTGTGCCTATTTGTATCTTGGTCAAATCCTAGGTTTGACCAAGATTTAAACAAGTTTAAAACATGAAAATGAAAAGGGAAACATGTATCCTTCTTAGTCACTCTAAAATGAAGTTTTTGGGAGGTTTTTGAAATTTCCATGTTTGAAACCTAAAACCACTTCTCTTCATGCTTGACTTCATAAGACAGAGTTTAGGGTTAGAGGGGTAGATACATGATTTGTCTTATTTGAATATGTCTAGCTAGACCTTGTTTATCAACTTTTGAATGCTTACTATATATATATGTGACATAAGAAGACTATGTGCTTTTGTTTTTCATTTTTCCGATTTTTTAATTTTATGCCCATTTAAATCTTGGTCAAATCCTAGGTTTGACAATGATTTAAACAAGTTTCAAATATGAAAATGAAAAGGCAAGCATGGATCCTTCTTAGTCACTCTAAAATGAAGCTTTTGATAGGTTTTTGAAATTTCCATATTTGAAACCCAAAACCACTTCTCTTCATGCTTGACTACATAAGACAAAGTTTAGGGTTAGGGGGTAGATACATGATTTTTCTTGTTTGAATATGTCTAGACCCTTGTTTATCAACTTTAATGCTTACTATATGACATAAGAAAACTATGTGCTTTGGTTTTTCATTTTTCTGATTTTTTTGGAATTTTGATGCACATTTGAATCTTGGTCAAATCCTAGGTTTGACCAAGATTTAAACAAGTATAGAACATGAAAATGAAAAGGGAAGCCTGTATCCTTCTTAGTCACCCTAAAATGAAGTTTTTGGGAGGTTTTCAAAATTTCCATGTTTGAAACCCAAAACCACTTAATCTTCATGCTTGACTTCGTCATAAGATAGAGTTTAGGGGTTAGGGGGTAGATACATGATTTGTCTAGTTTGAATATGTCTAGACCTTGTTTACCAACTTTAATGCTTACTATATGACATATAAGAAGACTATGTGCGCTTTGGTTTTTCATTTTTTCATTTTTTTATTTTATGCCCATTTGAATCTTGGTCAAATCTAGGATTTGACCAAGATTTAAACAAGTTTAAAACATGAAAATGGAAAGGTAAGCCTGGATCCTTCTTAGTCGCTCTAAAATGAAGCTTTTGGGATGATTTTGAAATTTCCATGTTTGAAACCCAAAACCAATTCTCTTCATGCATGCTTGACTTCATAAGACAGAGTTTAGGGTTAGGGGGTTAGATACATTATTTGTCTAGTTTGAATATGTCTAGACTTTGTATATCAACTTGAATATATTATTGTACCATGTCTCCACACAGCCCAAAATGCACATATTTTCAAAAGTTTTCATGCATGAGTACTTGTAACTAGTAAAAATAGAAAGTAAAAATAGGAACCCCATGTATGAAGGATACTAAAAAGAACTCTTTCACATTTTTTTGGTATAGATTATGAGTTTGCTTGGCTTCATACACAAGTGAGTACATGTCATGCAAAAATTAACACGAAATTTAGTTATCATGACCCATTTTTGGCAGGCATTGTGCATATCGCCTTGAGAAACATCTTTGCGAGCTAGTGTATTAAACGTTTATTCACATATAATGGATTTTTTACTTTATTAGTGCACACAATGACAGAATCGGCCAAATGTGTATGATTTTTGTGAAGGTGCTAGAAAAACAAGATGCACTACGATGAAGCATGAAAGGAGGCAAGGGGAGGGATAGTGAAGAGGTGGGAGAGACCGAGAGATGAACCGCAAGGTAATTAAAAAATTGGGGCCAAAACGATTCCAACTTCCTAGGCATTGACCAACTTTGCCCCTCTTAACCCAACGTGGCAGTGAACCCGTATAAGCAACAACTTCCTCTTACTCCGCTTCTCCGAAATGGTAAGAGAACCTCTCCAGCTTAAGTGACCAATCGACATATCTATGGCCTTCCGACTTGGCTCTGGTCGCCGCGCGCGTAGTCCTACCACCGACGAGGAAGCGGAGCATCAGCGCCGCCTTCGCTTCGTCCATCGCGCACCAAGGCATAACCCGCCCGCTCTGCACTGGCCGGTTGTTCAGCCCGCGGCGGCGGCGCTGGCCGTGGAGCCCCTCGCCAGCCGCTTCCCGTGCGGGCCGATGGATGCAGAGGCAGGGATCTCCCACGCAACCCCGCATGCGACGCCCGCTCGGCCCTGGCCGGCTTTTCCGCCCGCGCATGCCGCATGGTTTTCTTTGCCAGCAGGTGAGATCCCCTTCCCGGCCGGCGCGAACGATGCGGAGGCAGGGAGCTCCCGTGGCCAGCCGCCTAATCCGACCGCACTTCAGGCGGTGCCGGCCGTGGAGCCAGGCCGTTCTTTCGAAGCGCATCACGGCGACGCCCTTTGCAGGAGCAACACCGCCAAGGAGCTCGTATATAACGTGATGTTCCCGGCACTCTATAGATGCCGGGATGCTCTGCAAGCTTTCGTGCAGGCTAAGAATGCGGCGGCTGCAAATCCCAGGGACGCAGCATTGCAGCGGCGCGCCGATGAGGCTAAGGTGGCGCACGCTTTCCACCAGGCGTGCCTCGACAGGCTTAACATCCAGCACGGCTTCGTGCAACCGCCAAACGCCGCTCCAGCTAAGATCCAAAAATACTCCGGTGAGCATATCACTCCGGAGTAGAACAATCCAATTTCTAGTACTGTAGGAGTACTTTATTAGTGCACAAACCTGGCGAAATTAAAGGTGTGTTCTTTGTGTGTGATGTAAATCTAAAAATTTGAAGGTTCTAGCAAAAACATTTCTTCAGAAATATTCGATGTGTTTGCTTGGCCTTATCTATATATCCGGTGAGCATATATGGATGCCAAATCCTTTACAAACTTTATATTTTTTAAGTGATCGATGTGCATGCATCTATCTCGCCATGGTAAATTAATGAAACAAGTTGCATATTTGCCAGAATTCCAAACTTCGTGAGCAGTATAGAGATCGAGACCTTAATTAATTATTATGAGTAGGATGCATGCATGCATGTCCATTTTCTAGGGTTTTAAAGGATACTAGAGCTTTTCTAGGTTAATTTGCAACTATATGTATATTTGTTTTCTAGTTCTGGGCTGATCATTAAACTCAACGTTGAGTTGTAGATTATGTGAAATTAGTACATGCCATAAAATATAGTATAATTTTTTATGTACCCTACGAGGCAGTACGTGTGGTGTACCCTTAATTATTAATTGGTAGACATGTACCGTTGGCATGTTTGAAGAAAATTTGAATTTGGAAGAAGTTTTTAAAGTAAAATTAACGCAAGCACAAAATCATGTGTGATGGTGAAATTTCTTGAACAAATTAATACAAACCTAGTAATATGAGTTTGTTTGGCTTTCTGCCCACAAGTGAGTATTGTGCGCATGTACTTTGATGCAAAATCCCGCCATACAAAACTTTTTAGTTATCATATGACCTCAAGTTAGGAAGAGATCGTATTTTAAGCAACTTCACAAACAAGAGATTCTAACAATTATATGCATGCATGAAAGAATGATTTCCCTTTTTTATTACTGTACAAAAATGGCTAGATGTGTGTTAATTGTGAAGGAGGGCTACCAAATTTTAACAGTTGCACATTATTGTCATAATTCCACCTTTTGGAAGCAGTAGGGTAGACATGCTTTCCGCTTGGTAGGATGTGTTAGTGCCATCAATTTTGTAGATATAGGTTCAAGGATTTGTTCATCTTAATCTGGAACTATATATGGATTTTTAAGCTTTTGCCTAGTAATTAAACTCATAATTGAAATAATGTAGGTTATTTAACTACATACATGCCATAAATTCTGACAGGAAATACTTGGACGTGCCTTGCGAGGGTGGTAACAAACAAGAACACAATGACCAAACTTCAAATGCCAATCCACCCACCAAGCTATACGATTGGCATGTACAATCGATCGACTCCTTCTAATCAAATTTGAATACAATAGAAGAAGTTTTAAAAAATTTCAAAATGAGATCAACTTGTGCATTGAGTCATCCTTTGTTATTTATTTGCTTGTAAAAATAGAAACATAGGCATATGAATGTATTCGAAACACTTCACTTTTCAACGGGGAAGGGACCCGAAGGTCCCAGAAAAACAAAAAAAAGATTACAATAGTAGTACTCCTTTGAGAAGGCAGTAGAAGAAGGATCCTCGAAGAGCCAAATGCTTTTATTATCCACAGCTGTTCGGCTCTTTTCCTTCTCGTGTAAGCTATCGCGCAATGATTATACTAGGCTGCTCGATTATACTAATGGTCGGATGGTAGTACAACCATTTTCGCAAACTTCTGCGCCCTTCGTCATGTCAGCATCGTATCCCAGTGTGCAAGCAGTCTGCTCGAATGAAATACTCCTAAGTACGTACGGTATTCCCTCCAAAGACACACCACACGGTATTCCCTCCAAAGACGCACCGTCGCCCCGATCTGCTCGAATGAAATACTCCAAAATACTTCTGCGCCCTTCGTCATGTCAGCATCGTATCCCAGTGTGCAAGCAGTCTCCTATGAAATGGAGACGACATTTTGTTGAAAAGTGTCGGTGCATGCTATATATACCACACTAGTATGAGAGTTTTTACAGCATTATTCCGATTTCCACAGAATGCATTAAATTTGGAAGCGATGCCACACTGACAAGAGTGGTTTAAACAAGGCCATTATTTTTATTATGTTATATTACTACAATACTCCAAGGTAGCACTAGTAGCCTTCGGTTGTACTCTGCCGGTCGCGCTGCCTCATTCGACCAGACTTTATTCTTCTTCTCATATATATATACAAAATACTGTCTGCCGAGGTTCGATGACCGCACCGTCGCCCCTCTCCGCGCCGCCGTCTTGGGCCGCGCCACCATTCTCCCCGCCGAGTTCTCCCCCGTCCCCGACGCACCACCGTCAAGCACCACCGGACCGATCTTCGCAGGTATGTACATCTCCAACCTCCGGCGAGTACAGAGGTTCATCGGTCATTGTGTTCGATATAACCTTAATTTGGGGATTGCAATGTGAGTAACTTACTGGGTTTTCTAGGAAATGAAAACGGCGTCGCTCGATGCCTACACTGCGTCGGCGGATACATGGAAAGCGGAGACGGATGCTCTGCATGCATCGGCGGAGACATGTAAAGCGGATGCGGAGGCAAAGGCGAAGGCGGTGGCTAGGACGGGCCCGGGCGCTGTGGCGCTGGCAAATGCTCGTATCGAAGCTGCATTTTGTTGGAAAGTCTTGGCGCGTGCTTCGAGAGTTTTGGCGGCGCAGCCGGGAGAACCGTCGGAGGCTTCGAAGCTGGCTGCTTTGAACGCGTCGAGAGCTTGGATGGTGACTTCATCTAAGGCGGCGCTTGTTGCATATGATCGTGACTCGTCAACCCCTTTGTAAGTTCTACCTTCCCCAACTGCAATGAGGTTAGATCTGGTGGATTGGGGTTTTTTGCCCAAACCAGACGTGATGATGCATTGAGATGTTTTTGTATTTTTGATGATGCATTCTGCTTCTTTTGTAATTTGGGTGATTCATTATGCTTTTTAGGTAGTAATTTTTCTGATGCACTCACCTCTTCAGGAATTTTTCATGGTTTTTTTTTGTTTTTGTTTTTCTGTCAACCTAGCTAATGCTCTCTGCTGTTTAGCCAAAAGTTGGATGATGCATTGTACTGTTTACATATATTTTACTCTGATGATGCATTTTGCTCTTTTAGCCTTTTAGGTAATTTTTCTGATTCCTTGAACAGTGTGGGAAATTTCGATGAAGAATTTTGCTGTCAACTTAGATGATGTATTGTGCTGTTTACATTTTATTACCTATATCAAAGCTAACCCCATCTGATGTTACCACAGCGTTTTGGGTCCTGTAGAGGTCTCTTTTTCCTCCAATCGTGTTGACACGTTAGCAATTATTACTGTATATGCGAGATTGCCTTCCGTTGGTGCGTCCTATTTTTGTGGTGTTTTTTTTTTGCAAATTAAGGGCTTCATTGATTATGCAACAGGATTACAATTGCATTGTCCTGTTTACAATATTTTGATTTTGCTGATGCATTGTGCTGTTCACATTATTTTGATTTTGCTGATGCATTGTCCTGTTTACATTATTTTGATTTTGCTGATGCATTGTGCTGTTTACACTATTTTGATTTTGCTGATGCACCGTGCAGTTTAGGAAACTTTGATGATGAATTAGATGATGCATTTTGCTGCTTAGTCAAATTAGATGTTGCATTTTGTTTTAAAAAATAGATGATGCAGTGTGCTGTTTACATAATTTTGACGATGCATCGTGCGATTTGCATAATCCTACCAGCTTCAGTCGAAGGACACCCACAACAATCAACGATCTGCCTGGAGATGTAGTCTCTCAGATTCTTGTCAGGCTTCCTCCCCATCCAACCTGCTTACTAGCTGCATCAGGCACCAAGAAAGCATGGAGGCAATGTATGGGAAGCAATTATTTCAGAAAGCTAACTGTGTCACACAACGGAGGAAACCCGTTGCTAGGGTTTTTCACCAACAACTCCGAGGACAATCGATTCATCACAGAGCATGATCTTCACCCGGCCATCTTGAAGATGCTGGCAATCCCGTCTCAAGTGAACGGTCCCAAAATCTATGTCCTGGGATGCCGCGATGGTATGGTGCTACTCCATTCTAATGTATCCAGAGGGTATATATCAGTCTGGGATCCAATTAGGCAAGTTCTCACAGCGATACCAGAACCACCATTGTGGCGCAATCACACAATTGAAAGCAGCGGCTCAATTCTCTGTTCGAGAAACAACTCTGAACCGTTTACACATTGTGGCAAGTTCTCGGTTGTTTGGATAACAACTAAACGTTACGATGCACAGGCTCATATCTACTCACCAGATTCAAAAGAATGGGAGTTTCTAGCTCGATCAACTCCGATGCTGTCAGAGATTGACCGTAGACCGGCAACTCTCATAGGGGGTATTTTGTACTGGCCAACGAAGTCTAGATATATCATTGAGCTTGACCATGCAAAGAAGACTCTGAAATATATTCAGTGCCCTCATGAGACGCATGATATATTCATGCTTAACATTCACATCTTCAAGGGACATAATGGAGATGTTGCCCTTGCTGTTATAAGAGACTTCACCCTACAAACATGGACCAGTACAAGATCATCAACAGGCGATCACGAGTCATGGACATGTCATATAAATTTTGAATTGGATACTTTTTTTGGCCTTGACACATCATTTCCATACAATTGGAAACATCCAGTAAGGTTACTCTGCGTATTTGAGGACAAAAATGAGCTGGTTGTACGGGCAAAGGAGGGAGTATTCCAATTAGATATGAGCAACTGGCAGTGGAGAAAGTACAATTCTGCTAGACGTTGGTGCACTTTACATCCCTACTCAGTTAGACCGGGTTAGTCATTCATATGTAACCTTTGCATTCATTTACATATGACTTTTGCTGATCAATTTGTTCATTTCCTGACAGTAACCGACCTGATCCAGAGTGCAACATCAAGGACACGAAAAAGAACGCGCTGTCAGGAACCCATCTAATTCAAAGTTCAACATCCATAAGAGAAAAGGAAGTCGCATATGAAGGAGCAAGGCTTGTTTGGGCAAGAAGTGATAGCCCAGCTTTTGTTTGGTCTGATGTCTTTTAGTTTTCGTTCTGGTGGAAATGTCGCTGCACCATTTGTTTGTACTGCAGCTCCATAGTGCTAGCTGCTAGTACGTTGGCGCTGTCCTACGTCTGCTTGTTTTGGGGGCATAAATATGCCACGAAACCTTTGTTTTATGTGATCAAACGGTCATTTCTGCATGTATATGTTCGGGTTCTGATGAAACCTTTTTTGTGATCTGTACATATATTTGAGTCAGTCTGTGTTTTGTTTTATGATGGGCAGGAGTATTTGTTTTACTACACCATTGTTTATCCGAATTGTATTACTCACTCTATTCAAAAAGTTAGCGGCTCACCTTTTTCCTTCAAGATACGGATGTATCTACACACTAAAAACATATATAGATGAAACATCTTCAGACAAAGTTTAGTCACTTATGTATGGACGGGGGTAGTATTATTTATGTTGTGCTCCCAAACAAGCAGACATCGGACAGCGCCTGTTTAAAGTTCATATGTGTAATCTTATTCCCTTTGGAAGTTAAGCATTAAACTCTACTAGTACAACCGTGGTGGTCTTGTGATGTAGTACTCTTTTGATGCATTTGTGATGTAGTAGTACAGTACTTTTTTTTGAACTGGTATAGTACTATCTAAGAAGAGTACTCCCTCCGATTCACATTCATTTTACACCAATAAATATGGATCGGAGCGAGGGAGTAAATTAAACATGGCATCTCGTGCATGAAGCTTGACAGATCGATCAGGTTGGCTAGAATGGCAATACAATGCTCCTCATTAGGCAAATGCATGCCATGTACGATAGTATACATCCAGTAAAGAAGTCTATACTGACATAAAAAAGACTACATTGGGGATGAGAGTCAATTGGGGAATCTACAATACATAAAATCTTGCTCGTAGCTGATTTTGGCTAAGAGGGTTTTACTCACATTACACGTGCCACTTTCCTTGTCTGCAAAACAAGTTCCAATAAAGGAAGAGGAAAGAAGAGGACATTGTGGGCGAGATTGAACACCTTTTTATGTGTTAAGCTGAGGCCTTGTTTAGCTGAGGATTTCGACTTAGGCCTAACAGCTCAGCACACCCAGAAATAAATTTCCTTGCGCGCACCACTGTCAGCAAAAATAACAAAATTGGCACGCAAGATTAAGAACGAAGTGAATTTAAGTAACTTGGTTAGCTTTTCAAGCAATATATTCAGAGAAAGAGCACACATGTCCGGCAAATAATCGTAAGAGAAGAACAATAAATCTAAGGCATTCCACTTCATATGCAGAAGGGACGCGACAGCGCATGGATTCATACCTTGAGTCGACTCTGGCTCGTAGAAGGGCGGTCGCGCCTCGAGGATGCCGGCGACGTCTCCACCTCGATCTCACATATGACTGCTTCTCGGTGGGCGGTGCGCCACGCCATGTAGAAGATCTATCAAAAGAGGAGAGCCCGATGACGCTACCGACGCCTCAACCTTGATAGCACCGGCTTGTTGCTCCGCACCGAGATGCGCCACGTGCAAGATTTAGCGGATGCGCCAATTTTAGAGATATGTCATGATCGTTGTAACAAATTTCAACATGATGATGATTTGATCCTGCACTCGGCCTTGAACATAAGTACTAGTACAGTCTCACAATTTTTTTTATCATTATACTTTGCGAGATTTAGCGGATGCGCCAAATTCAGAGATAGATCATGATCATGGTAACACAATTTTCAATGTAATGATGATTTGATGTTGCACTAGACCTTGAACATAAGTACTAGTACGGTCTCACAATTTTGTATCATTATACTTTGCAAGTTTTAGCGGATGCGCCTATTTTCAGAGGATCATGGTAACAAATTTTCAACGTGATGATGATTTGATGTTGCACTCGACCTTGAACAGAAGTACTACTACTGTCTTACAATTTCTTTATCATTATACTTTGCAAGATTTAGCAGATGCGCCAAATTCAGAGATAGATCATGATCATGGTAACAAATTTTCAACGTGATGATGATTTGATGTTGCACTCGAACTTGAATAGAAGTACTAGTACAATCTCACAATTTTTTTATCATTATACTTTGCGAGATTTAGCGGATGCGCCAAATTCAGAGATAGATCGTGATCATGGTAACACACTTTTCAATGTAATGATGATTTGATGTTGCACTCGACCTTGAACATAAGTACTAGTACGGTCTCACAATTTTGTATCATTATACTTTGCAAGTTTTAGCGGATGCGCCCATTTTCAGAGGTAGATCATGATCATGGTAACAAATTTTCAACGTGATGATGATTTAATGTTGCACTCGAACTTGAACAGAAGTACTAGTATGGTCTCACAATTTTTATTACTCGTATAATTATACTTTGAAAGATATAGCGGATGCGCCAATTTCAGAGATAGATCATGATCATGGTAACAAATTTTTAACGTGATGATGATTTGATGTTGCACTCGGCCTAGAATAGAAGTACTAGTACGGTCTCACAATTTTTTTTATCATTATACTTTGATATAGCGGATACGCTAATTTCAGAGATAGATCATGACCATGGTAGTGACCAATATTCAAGATGATGATGATTTGATTTTGCACTCGGCCTTGAACAGAGGTACTAGTACGGTCTCACAATTTTTTATCATTATACTTGGACCTTAGCGAAATTCAAAATCTCATAGCGGCAAAACTTCCCGCCTACAAAATACAAAAATTTCGTACGCTTCCAAATTCCCATTCTACCCCTGTGGAGATGACAGCAAAGTCGGTTGGTGGGGGGGTCTGCCCGTCATTTTTTGGATCACCACCTCCCTAGCCCGGAAACCCTCCCAAAAAATTCATTTCCCTCAGACCACCCACCGGAACTTCCCAAGTCCCTCTCTCCCACCTCCACGACCACCGCACCGGAACATCCCCGCCGGACTTCCCTGGCCTACCCGAGCCCTCGCGATCCTCGTCATCCGGCTGCCTGCCGGAGCCGCTTCATCGACGCCGTCATCAACCGGACCGGATCATCCCCGCCGAACCTCGAAACCATATGCTCATCCAGCAGTCTACCGCAGTCGCTTCAGCTGCGGTATCGTCCACCCCACCGGAGCCGCTTCGCCGGATCCGTCGTCCACCGCATCGTATCTTGCTCACCGACACCGCTGTGCATGAACCGGATCTGCTTCACCGGCGCCGTGCATGATCTAAACTCTTCTACTGTCGCTTTTCTATTGCTTGCCTGCAAGTTCTTGTTTAATCTTGGGGGAACCTGTTTGTGCTAACGACGCGCCGTTACGTTTTTGCAGATGAGATGAGTAACCATGAAGTGTAATGGCCGTCTCTCCAACCCCAAGTAGCACATGTAGCGTACTTCATCACCGGATCTATCAACCCCAGGAAGATCTGCTGTGACTCCCACAGAGTGCTTCTCCTAATGTAAGTCCCTTGTTTTAGCGCCATGTTCTGGGTTCAGATGCTTGTTTGTCTGAAGCTCTTTTAGTTCATTCCTAGCTATGACCGTAACACGTTGCTATTTTCTACTTCATTGCTAACTTTAAGCGATTGAACATTTTGGTTTGCATTCCCTGCTCTGTAGATGTAGCCATCATAACTTCTATCTTGCTCAGTCGTTGTTACAAAAATTATACTGTAGGTATTATAGTAACATCCTGCTATTATTTAGTTCATGGCCAATTTTAAGTAATTGCACATGTTGGTTCGCATTCCCTGCTCTATAGCTTTTGGCATCGTAACTTCTATATTTGGTTTACATTCCCTGCTCTGTAGATCTAGCCATCATAACTTTATCTTGCTCAGTCGTTGTTACAAAAATTATGGCCTGCTACTATGTTGTTTGTGCCAATTTTTTACTCCATGAACATGTTGGCTTGCATTCCCTGTACTACAGGTGATGCCATTGTTTTGTATCTAGTTCATTGTAAGCTAACAAAGTAAGGACTTAGTTTGGCATGCTATCACTCTGCTATCTAGCCTGTAGTACAAATAAACTTGTCATACTACTAGATAATAATTTTGCGTGCCATCTTGTTCTTCAAAAGCTGCATTATTGACTTGTTTCTCTGACTTGGCATGACGCTCACATATGGAAAGCTGAACATATTGGTTTGCATTCCCTCTTATACAAGTTCACAGGTGATCCCACTATATTCTGTATCTGGTCCATCCTAAGCTCCAGCATTAACTATCCTCCATGTGTTGCTCATTACAAGTTTATATCCCGAAACATCTTGATTTGCATCCCCTTCACTATAAGTTCAGGAGTATTATTTAGTTCACGGCCAAAATGAAGTAATTGCACTTGGCACATGTTGGTTCACATTCCCTCCTCTTTAGCTTTTGCCATCGTAACTTCTATTTTTGGTTTACATTCCCTGCTCTGTAGATGTAGCCATCATAACTTCATCTTGCTCAGTCGTTGTTACAAAATTTATAGCCTGCTACTATGTTGTTCATGCCAATTTTGTACTCCCTGAACATGTTGGTTTGCATGGGACTCGACAGTAGTAAGTCTGCTGTTTCATTCTAACATGCTCTGTTATATTGGCTGTTGGTATGCGGCATGCACTCTTTGTTTGCTTATTGTGCGCATTACAATGATCTTGTTATAATGACGAAATGATGAGTTCCAAATTCTTTGCCAAACAATATTGTAGTGTCTTTGCCTTTCCATTGTTGCTGTCTTAACTTGTAATGTCTTTGTTTCAGATATAGGTGCTGCATGGACAACTTAAAAGATTGCCGGATCGCTTCATTGTATTGCTAGGTTTAATTACCATTCAATTTCTCTGGGTTCTGTAATATTTTTTTCAATGCCTTGCAGCTGATGTAATATTTAGTTAGTTTTTATAGTTCTTTCGCGCATTTTTTCTTTGGTGCTTGTGGTAAGTGAGGCTATCCGACAGAAATCAATGCTGCGTAAATATTCTCAGTATCTAAATCACGAATTCCCATCCCTTAAACGGCCCAATTAAGCGAAATCACATATGTGCCTGCCCGCAAAATCCTAAAGCGCATATTATGCCGGCATATAAACAGCAACTAAACGGGCTGGCCCACTTACTTCTTGGGCCAGCCCATTTGATTTACGGTGGACCCCACACTAATTGGGCTGGCCCACTTGCTTTAAGGTGGACCCCACCAACTACTGGGCCGGCCCACTAATTAGTTGGGCCAGCCCATTTGCTTTTTGGTGGACCCCACAAAATAAATGGGCCGGCCCTTTAAGAGGAAAGTGGGACCCACCTGTGTTTTTGGCCCGGCCCACTATCTTGTTGGGCCGGCCCACTTGCTATATGGTGGACCCCACATACTAGTTGGGCCGGCCCTTTAACAGGAAAGTGGGACCCACATGTGTTTTTGGCCCGGCCCACTATCGTGTTGGGCCGGCCCACTTGCTATATGGTGGTCCCACATACTAAATGGGCCGGCCCTTTAAGAGGAAAGTGGGACCCACTGTGTTTTTGGCCCGGCCCACTATCTTGTTGGGCCGGCCCACCTGCTATATGGTGGACCCCACATACTAATTGGGCCGGCCCTTTAACAGGAAAGTGGGACCCACCTGTGTTTTGGCCCACTATCTTCTTGGGCCAGCCCACTTGCTATATGGTGGACCCCACATACTAAATGGGCCGGCCCTTTAACAGGAAAGTGGGACCCACCTGTGTTTTTGGCCCGGCCCACTATTTTGTTGGGCCGGCCCACTTGCTGTATGGTGGACCCCACAAACGAAATGGGCCGACCCTTTACCTGGAAAGTGGGACCCACTGTGTTTTTGGCCCGCCCACTAGCTTGTTGGGCCCCACTTGCTATACGGTGGACCCCACACACTAAATGGGCCGCCCTTTAACAGAAAGTGGGACCCACTGTGTTTTGGCCCGGTCCACTTGCTTCTTGGGCCGGCCCGTTGCTGTAAGGTGGACCCCACATGTTAAATGGGCCGGCCCATTTAAGTTTTGACCAGTCAACCTTAGAGGTTAGGCCCGGCCCACGTAACTAATGGACCAGCCCAGCTATATAGTTGACCGGTCAAACTATGTCATCTGGCCCCCGCTTAAGACGTGGCAGGCCTCGTGTGGGCCTACCATCTACCACGGGGTTTCAGCGGTTAACGCCGTTAACGGCGCGGCGTCTGCCACATGTCGTTTGCATGACGTCAGCAGTCAACGGGCTCCCGAAAACACTTCCGCAACGGTCCGATTTTCCGTGGCGGAAGGGCGCCCAAGCGCGACGGACCGAAAAAATCGTCGTTGGACTTTGCCTGACGCAGTTTCGACAACGGAACCCATATCGTCGGGTTAGGCCCATAGGCGACGAAAAATACCCCTTAGCGGACGATTTTGAGACGTTGTCTATCAGAACTTTTCTTGTAGTGCAACTTAGTATTTTCAGGAGTATTCATTTTAGCAACGGTAAATAAAACAAACTAGATAAAGTAAATGCAAGTAACTAAATTTTTTTTTTGTGTTTTTGATATAGAGAGCAAGACAGTAAATAAAGTAAAACTAGCAACTAATTTTTTGTTTTGTTTAGGTGCAGCAAACAAAGTAGTAAATAAAATAAAGCAAGACAAAAACAAAGTAAAGAGATTGAGAAGTGGAGACTCCCCTTGCAGCGTGTCTTGATCTCCCCAACGGCGCCAGAAAAAGAGCTTGATGCGCGTAGATGTACACGTCCGTTGGGAACCCCAAGAGGAAGGTATGATGCGCACAGGCAAGTTTTCCCTCAGAGAAACCAAGGTTGAATCGAACCAGGAGGAGCCAAGAAGCACGTTGAAGGTTGATGGTCACGAAATGTGATGCGCGCAACACCAGGGATTCCGGCGCCAACGCGGAACCTGCACAACACAACCAAAGTACTTTGCCCCAACGAAACAGTGAGGTTGTCAATCTCACCGGCTTGCTGTAACAAAGGATTAAGCGTATCGAGTGGAAGATGTTTGCAAAGAAAATAGTAAAACACAATTGCAGTAGATTGTATGCTATGTAAAGAATAGGACCGGGGTCCACAGTTCACTAGAGGTGTCTCTCCCATAAGATAAAAGCATGTTGGGTGAACAAATTACAGTCGGGCAATTGACAAATAGAGAAAGGCATAACAATGCATATACATGATATGATAAATATAGTGAGATTTAATCCGGGCATTACGACAAAGTACATAGACCGCCATCCAACTACATCTATGCCTAAAAAGTCCACCTTCAGGTTATCATCCGAACCCCATTCAGTATTAAGTTGCTAAGCAGACAATTGCATTAAGTATGGTGCGTAATGTAATCGACAACTACATCCTTAGACATAGCATCAATGTTTTATCCCTAGTGGCAACAGCACATCACAACCTTAGAACCTACTGTCACGATCCCAGGTGTCAATGAAGGCATGAACCCACTATCGAGCATAAATACCCCCTCTTGGAGTTAAGAGCAAAAACTTGGCCAGAGCCTCTACTAATAACGGAGAGCATGCAAGATCATAAACAACACATAAACAATAGATTGATAATCACCATAACATAGTATTCTCTATCCATCGGATCCCGACAAACACAACATATAGTATTACAGATAGATGATCTTGATCATGTTAGGCAGCTCACAAGATCCAACAATGAAGCACAACGAGGAGAAGACGACCATCTAGCTACTGCTATGGACCCATGGTCCAGGGGTGAACTACTCACTCATCACTCCGGAGGCGATCATGGCGATGAAGAGTCCTCCGGAGATGAATCCCCTCCCGGCAGGGTGCCGGAGGCGATCTCCTGAATCCCCCGAGATGGGATTCGCGGCGGCGGCGTCTCTGGAAGGTTTTCCGTATCGTGGCTCTCGGTAATGGGGTTTTCGCGACGGAGACTTTAAGTAGGCGGAAGGGCAACGCGGGGGGCCACACGAGGAGCCCAGGGGGTAGGGCCGCGCGGCCGGGGCTGGGCCGCGCCGCCCTGTCCCCTGGCTGCCTCGTGGCCCCACTTCGTTATCTCTTCGGTCTTGGAAGCTTCGTGCAAAAATAGGACCCTGGGCGAAAGTTTCGTCCAATTCCGAGAATATTTCCTTACTAGGATTTCTGAAACCAAAAGCAGAAAACAGCAACTGGCTCTTCGGCATCTTGTTAATAGGTTAGTTCCAGAAAATGCATACATATGACATATAATGTGCATAAAACATGTAGGTATCATCAATAAAGTGGCATGGAACATAAGAAATTATCGATACGTTGGAAACGTATCAAATAGCATCACCTGCAAGAAGTAATTAACACCAAGAAAGTTTCCCCTATGAACTAGACAATATCAAACCCAAAAATGTTACAACGGGACGGAGTGGAGATGGTGGTGATGATGGTGTTGGTGATGGAGATGATGATGATCCCGATGAAGTGTAGCTCGATGACGGTGACGATGGCGAAGATTTCCCCCCTCCGGTAAGGAATTTCCCCGGCATATTTCTGCCTGCCGGAGAGCTTTTCTCCATTTGTGGTTTTCCGCCCCGTAGTGGTGGATCCCCTTCTGGATTCCTCCGGCATTTGGCGAAATAGGAATTTCTGGATATTTTCTGGGAATTGTTGTTCTTCATAAATATGGTATCTTGACGGTCCTTTTTCCAGCAGAATTCTGACTCCGACAGCTAATTCTCCAATAATCATCAAACATGCAAAAATAGATGAAATAATATAAGTATCATCACTAAATATGAAATATATCAATGTAACAATAAATTATGATATACAATAATGATGCAATTTGGACGTATCAACTCCCCCCAAGCTTAGACCTTGCTTGTCCCCAAGCGAAAACTGAACTTAGTAAACCAGACCACGGGTTTATGGAGTGAAGTGTCGATAAACAAAATACGGACAAGAAGCATCACACTTACCAATACACAAGTCATTATAGACAACAACTTCCTCTTATATAACTCAACTTGCAATTAGTAAGGGAGTCACTAATAGAGGTGCACAAAGAAAATCATAATTGGTGATCACAAACTTTTGTTCTTGGTCAGAGAACAATTAACATATTGTACTTATATTTCGAGCAGAGTCTTTATATTAGAGCTTATATTGCAGAAATCACATGCTCAATCATTATAGTCTCTTCACAATCATAGATAGCTTTCAAAGTTATATTCATTCAGATAAAAGCATTGTGCTACACAAGGAAGGGTAAAAGATATGATTGCATACATCAACACACATAAATGGTTGGATCACAACAACTCAAATGCTTGCTTGAGATAGAGGGGAATAGGTTTACTAAGTCAACATAAAAGTAAAAGATAGGCCCTTCGCAGAGGGAAGCAAGATTACTCATGTGCTAGAGCTTTTTTGTTTTAAATGAATCAGAGGTATGAAAATGTAATTTTGAGAGTGGTGTATGTCTATGTCAACGAATGACATCAAATGATTTATCATCCTTTCATGTTTAATGGCTTCAAGAGCGGCTCCCATAGAGAGAACAATAAATTTCCTCTTCTCCTTTATTTGAACAAGCTAAGTTCATGATTTCTCAAGTACATAGTGTTAGGAGATTTTGATTATTGTTTATTTTATATTTTAGTGGGCTGGGCACCCGCTTGCCTGCTCTTTTTGCAATATTAATGACTAGCACATTATGCATGCTAGTCAAGGTGTCAAGCCAAAATAAACATGAAAGAGATAATAAAGCATCCAACGCTTCCTCATGAGCTAAAACAGGTAATAGCTTTTGAAGGTTTTAAAGGTAGCACGCAAGCAAATTACTTTGGAGTGGCGGTGAAATACCACATATAGGTAGATATGATGGACACAAATGGCTTAGGTTTTTGGTTTCAAGGTTTGGATGCACGAGAAGCATTCCCTCTCAGTACATGCCTTTGGTAAGCAAGGCTGGGTAGCAAACATAAGAGTTGAGTGAAACAAACAAATATACATGTGATAGAAAACAATCATGCAATCTTCCTTGGAAGTACAAACGATTTTAACTTGAGAATACTAAGCTTATGAGCCAACAAGAAAGAAAGATAATGGAATAATGTATCTACATGTATTTCTCTCTTTTCTACTCAAGCCTCAAAGTATTGTTGCTACTGACCAATGCTAAGTTTGCCAAGACCAACTAGATTTACTTGATGCTCCCAAAGTGATACCAATACTAATCAACAAGATTAATCATATAACAGAAATTACAAACTAAAATAAGGTGTGCAGAAAGTAAATGATAAAAAATTCTCATTAATATTTCATAACGGCAACTCACACCAAGGGATACATAGATAATCAACTAAAGGAGAGATACTTCCACACTGCAAACTATCCTATATGATAACTTCACTACTCATGATATGACTCTAATGAAAAGTAAAAAGGTAAAAGATAATAGTGTGATACCACGGCACTCCCCCAAGCTTGGAACAAGCCAAGGGGATGCCAATACCAATGACGAATTACTCCTTCGGTGGTGGTGGTGCGTCCTTAATAAGCTTATCAACCAACTCCTTCAACTCATCAATCTTGTAGGTGAGAAGACGAATCAACTCCGTATTGTGCTCAATATGATTCATGAACTTATCAGACTGTGAGTCCCAGCTCTTGGAATTATTTGCCCATCCTTCTTCAAACTGAGAGCTTCCTTTCCCTGCATTGTTAGAACGATCTATATCCCAACCAGAGGGTAACTCCGCCTTAGGCACCCTTTGGAATTGATGCTTATGGATTAAAGTATGGAAGGGGTTATTGTTGCCTGAAGACGGTGTCCTCTCAGCTAACAAGTGACATGGAACCCCTCCTCCAGTGCACAACCGCGCTCCTCTTTTGGCCTTGAGAGGGTTTGCCACCACTCCAATGCTTGCAATGGTGGTGCGAGGGTATGGACGCCGGTCTTGTTCTACTTCATCTTCAGCTTCACTCTTGACCTCCTCCTCCGGCTTGGGATTTTGGAGATCACCTCCCGAAGGCTCCTTGCCCTCTTCGTTGTTGGTGGATACCATGGTGCCTCTAAAACTGAGAACAAATCCTGACAGAAACAGATCGAAACAAAAACACGACGAGAAAGCGATATACAAACCTCGGGGGATCCGGGGGATTATATAGCAGAAAGTTTTACAACAAGAGGAAGGTACATGGAGAAACCGGGTCGGAGAGGGGCTCCGGGGCGCCTACACCATGCCTAGGCGCGGCCTGGGGTTGGCCCGCGCCTAGGGGTGGTGTGGTGCCCTCGGGCACCGTCTCCTACCCGTTTTTCGTCTCGTATTTCCTCATATTTAATAAAAACGACAAAAATATAAGCTGGAAAGTTTAACACAAACTTTTTCTTACTAAAACTGTTACTTATTCGAAATCGGACTCTGCAGTTTCCTGGATTTGCTCCTTAATAAATTCTTCCGAAGTCACCACTTAAATAATATCAATATTTTCATTATAACAATCTCCAGAAATAGCCCAATTCTTCCTAGATTTATTAACAGTCTTTTGCAAGATAGATTTAATTTCTCTATTTGATAACTCTACTTGCCCGCTTGTAATGAATAATTAATTTCTCTATTAGATGATAGGCTGAAGCAATCCTATGATTAACATCATATCTAGCAAGGGTCTTTCTAAAACCACCATGAATAAAATGAGAACCTCCATCAGTCATAAGATATCTAGGCACACCAAACCTAGGGAAAATAACATCCTTAAGCATTTTTAACGAGGTCTCACCATCAACACTCTTTCTAGGTATAGCTTCTACCCACTTAGTAACATAATAAACAACAACAAGTATATAAGTGTAACATTCTGAAGGGGGAAAAGAACCCATAAAGTCAAATCCCCAACAGTAAAATGGTTCAATAACAAGAGAATAATTCATAGGCATTTCATTCCATCTATAAATATTACCACCTCTTTGGCATTCATCACAAGATAAAATAAATTTTCTTGCATCCTTAAAAAGAGTAGGCCAATAAAAACTTGATTGTAGAACCTTTTGTGCAGTTCTATCTCCAGTATGATGTTCTCCATGAGCACTACTATGACATTTTCTCAATATCTCTCGTTGCTCATATTTTGGAACACATCTTCACATAATACCATCCACTCCTTCTTTACATAAGTGTGGGTCATCCCAAAAATAACGCCTCAAGTCATAAAAGAATTTCCTTCTTTGCTGAGTTGTAAATGTTGGAGGCAAGTACTTGGAAACAATAAAGTTAGCATAATCAACATACCAAGGACTCTCTCGCGAAGTTACTTTATTGCAGCCAATAGTTCATTTCGGAAACTATCATTAACAGGAATAGAATCATAATAAATGGTTTCCAATCTAGACAAATTATCGGCAACAAGATTTTCAGCACCCTTCCTATCTACAATATGCATATCAAACTCTTGTAAAAGCAACACCCATCTAACAAGCCTAGGCTTAGCGTCCTTATTTTCCATAAGGTACCTAATAGCAGCATGATCAGTATGAATAGTAACTTTCGAATCAACAATATAAGGTCTAAACTTATCACAAGCAAAGACTACAGCTAAGAATTCTTTTTCGGTAGTAGCATAATTCTTTTGAGAAGTGATGACCCACAAGTATAGGGGATCGCAACAGTCTTCGAGGGAAGTAAAACCCAAATTTGTTGATTTGACACAAGGGGAGCCAAAGAATACTTATAAGCCTTGACAGCGGAGTTGTCAATTCAGCTGCACCTGAAAAAGCACTAGCAATAGGGTGATGTGAAAGCAGTGGTAATATGATGCGGCGCCATAAAATAGTTGGTACTACTTTGATGGCGTGTTGACAGGGAAATGTGATGCGGCAGTAATATGAGAGCAATAGTAACACAGCAGTAGCAGTAACACAGAGGAGATGGCACTAGAAAATATCCCAGCGCGCAGTTGATTGAAAAGCAATGATGATGAAATAAAGGACCGGGGTTCCCGACGATCTACACTAGTGGTAACTCTCCAGATAACAAGTGTTGGGTGAACAAATTACAGCTGGGCAATTGACAGAATTGAATTTAGCATTAAGACAAAATATCCAGTCTATTAATATCGTAGGCATGTTTTCCATATATAGTCATACGTGCTCGCAATGAGAAACTTGCATGACATGTTTTGTCCTACTAGCCCGTTTGCAGCGGGGCCTCAAGGGAAACTACTGGTAATTAAGGTACTCATTTTAAAGAGTACCGGAGCAAAGCATTAACACTTGGTGAAAACATGTGATCCTCATATCAAAGTCATCCCCTCCGGTTATCCCAATTCGAGATCACTTTGGGGCCTCGGGTTCCGGACAAAGACATGTGCATACAATTTGTAGATACAATCTAAGCAACAATTATAGAGCCTAGATCTAAGATCATGCCACTCGTGCACTAGTGACAAGCATTAAACATAACAATATTGCAGCAACAAATACTTCACAAACTTATAAGATATACTGAACATAATGATCAATCCATCGGATCCCAACAAACACAACACCGATTACATCATATGGATCTCAATCATGTAAGGCAGCTCATGAGATCATTGTATTGAAGCACATGGGAGAGAGTACCATCTAGCTATAGCCAAGAACCCATAGTCCATGCGGGAACTACTCACAAATCATCATGGAGTCGAAGTGGAGGCGGTGGAGTCGATGGCGATGGCTCCTAGGGCACTTCCCCGTCCCGGCAGGGCGCCGGAACAGAGACTTCTGCCCCCCGAAACTTGGTTTCGGCGATGACGGTGGCTATGGAACTTTTCGTGGATGGAGGGTGATATCTTTTGGAGTTTTTAGGTCATAGGGGTCTTATAGGCGAAGAGGCGACGCGAGGGGGTGCACGGGGTGCCCATACCACCCCTAGGCATGGCCAGGCCTGGGCCCTTGCCTGGGCCTGGTATGGCTGCCCCGTGGCACATCTCCGTCTCCCCTTCTGGCTCCTGGAGTTTTCTGGTATATTAGCTTTTCTGTGATTTATCCAGAATTCTCCGAGCACTTTCAATTTTGGACATTTTCTGCAATAAACAGACATAATAAACAGAAACTGGCACTGTGGCACTTGTTAATAGGTTAGTCCAATTAATGTCATAAAATGATGCAAAGTGCACATAAAACATAGAGGAATTAGTGTAAAACAAGCATGGAGCATCAAAAATTATAGATACGTTGGCAACGTATCAACATCCCCAAGCTTAACTCCTGCTCGTCCTCGAGTAGGTAAGTGATAACAAACAAATAATTTTTGAAGTGACATGCACCTTCAAAGTTCAAAGGATGACTAAATACAAATAATTTAAGAACAAGTAATAACACATTCATGATTCAATCAATAATAATTTTGGGACCATGCACATAAAACTAAGAATGACAACTATGCTCTCTTAATGGTGCATGAACTTAGAAGATGAAGACTCAACATAAAAGTAAAAGAAAGGCCCTTCGCAGAGGGAAGCAGGGATTACTCATGTGCTAGAGCTTTTTATTTTGAAAGCATGGAAACAATTGTGTCAACGGTAGTAATAATTTATATGGGTTATGTATAAAACTTCCTATAAGTTGCAAGCCTCATGCATCGAATACTAATAGTGCCCGCACCTTGTCCTAATTAGCTCGGATTTCCATGGATTATCATCGCATTACATATGTTTCAACCAAGTGTCACAAAGGGGTACCTCTATGCCACCTGTACAAAGGTCCAAGGAGATAAATCACATTTGATTTCTCGATTTTGATAGATCTCAACTTAAGGACATCCATACCGGGACAACATAGAAAACAGATAATGGATTCCTCTTTTTAATGCTTTAAGCATTGAACAATACTAATATTCTCATAAGAGATTTTGAGGATTTGAGTGTCCGAGCTGAAACTTCCACCATGATACATGGCTTTGGTTGGCGGCCCAGTGTTCTTCTCTAACAATATGCATACTCGAACCATTTAAACTCATGGCAAATCTCCCTTACTTTAGACAAGACGAACATGCATAGCAAATCACATGATATTCAACAAAGGTGTGACAGGTTGATGGCGTCCCCAGATAACATGGTTATCGCTCAACAAGCAACTTATAAGAACTAAGATAAATAAGTGACATATTCCTTACCACAATAGTTTTTAGGCTACTTTCCCATGAGCTATACATTGCAAAAACAAGAAATGAATTTTTGAAAGGTTTTAAAGGTAGCACACAAGCAATTTACTTTGGAGTGGCGATAAAATACCACATATAGGTAGATATGGTGGACACGATTGGCATTTTGGTTTTTGGGAGTTGGATGCACGAGTAGAGCTCATACTCAGTACAAATGAAGGCTAGCAAAAGAAAGGGGGCGACCGACTAAGAGAGCAATAATGGCCATAATCATGCATAGCGACAAAACTTATTAATCAAAGCATATGGTGATATTAAAAATCAAAAACTAAATGATCATCAAGTCAACTCAATTGAAACATCAAAGGAGATCTTTCATTTGCATCACTATTAATATGAGACTTCTTACTCGTATCCAACACCAATTAACTTATTTGAAACAACTCTCGTAGATAATATTCAGTAGATATCAGAGAGATAAATTCACTTGCATATAGAAAACCAACAAGCTCTGAACATAATATGAATGAAAAACTAGAGCTTAAATGCAGTACTCGCAAAAATAGAATGCTTGTTGAACATATGAGTGAAAACTAGAGCGTTCATGCAATTAAAGCGGAGCGTGTCTCTCTCCAAAACAAATATGACGGGTCTAACTTTATTGAACAGAAAACAAAACAAAACACACACACAAAAAACGCTCCAAGAATAACACATAATGCATGAAGCAATAAAAATATAGCGCACTGAAAAATGACCTGGTGCTTTTTACTGATGAAGAGGGGGTGCCCCGGGCATCACCAAGCTTTGACGCTTGAACCTCTTGGATATTTCTTGGGGTGTCCAGGGGACATCCCCAAGCTTGAGCTTTTGTCCATTCTTCATCCTATGGCATCATTCTTCTCTCCCTACACTTGAAAACTTCCTTCACCCAAAACTCAACATAATTCATTAGCAATATTAGTGTAATCAAAATAAGCAATCCACTTGGTTCTGGTATGACATATGTAAAGCTTATATTAAAACATTAGCTACTGCATAAACTTCTTCGGAAAGCTCCTTCTTTCAAAAGAACTCAAAAAGAAAAAGATTAAGAGGCAAATGCACTAATGGTAGAAATCTATCAAAACAGAACAGCAGTTAAAGATCGATTTTTTGAGACTTCTCCGTCGCTCAGATCGAAAAATGTTGAACTAATGAAAGTTAGATAATAACCTGGGTAATATCCTTGTAAATTTCAGCTCATGGTGACGTTCTGGTGATTTATGCGAATTTTTCTCGCGACAGTCCAGAAATAGAAAAGAATTGCGAATTCCCCAAATACTACTTTCTTACCATTAGAGGCTACTCTTGGCACAAAAATGAAAATAAAAAATAATAAGGAGAGGTCATTACAGTAGCAATGACTTCCAAGACTCAACAAAACAGTAAAATAACAGAAATAAAAACATAATGGGTTGTCTCCCAAAAAGCTCTTTCTTTATAGCCATTAAGATAGGCTCAGTAATTTGAGAAGATGCTCACATATGTAATATGAATCGAAGCAAAAGAGAGCATCAAGAAGCAAATACAAAACACATTTAAGTCTTACCCACTTCCTCTGCATGGGAATCTTGTACACAAATAAATTCACAAAGAACAAAGTGACAAGCATGTGAAGGTAAAACAAGAGTAACTTTAAAATTTTCAGCATGTAGAGAGGTGTTTTAGTACCATGTAAATTCCTACAACCATATTTTCCTCTCTCATCAGTAGCATCATGAATAAACTCAACAATATAACTATCTTTTTTTTGACACTTTTACCGTAGGGGAATCCCCTACGGTGTAATTTTTATATTAATCAAGGAACAGACTGTACAGGGACACGCTAAGAGAGAAATTACATCAAGGAGGGTAGAAATGGAGCAAGAGTAACATAATAATTAACTAAGAGTAGCGAACAACCAGTCGACTAGAGGTTGAACTAAGGCTGGTTTTATTTTATATTGGTGTAACAGAATATCACTTTGACAGCAAACTCTCCAACGATTGAAAGATGCAGGTATGTGTTTGAAAATCAGATCGTTTCGAGCCCTCCAAATATTCCAAGTGGCGCATGCAATGACCTCCAGAAAACAAGGACCCGCAAATGTAGATTTAGCATGGGCAAAGTTGTCTCTGAAGATCATAGACGTGTCCCATTGAATGCCAAGAGATTCCCAGCAAAGTTTGGCAAAGTGGCAGTCAAAGAAGAGATGGTCCCTCGTCTCCAATACTGAATTGAGGCAAAGAACACATTCAGGTCCTGAATTTAGCTGCCAATTCTTCCTCAACATAATGTCACGGGTATTTAGGCGATCAAGCATTAGCAACCAGAGAAAAACTTTCAGCTTTGGCAACGATTTAGATTTCCATATTGCATTGAGTGCTTCATTCTTAGGAATCTGTTCAAATAAAAACCTGTAATATCTTGCTGGAGTGTATTTGTCGCCCCACACAAACGATCGGATGTCAATCAGCTCATCTGTCAATGCAGTCCCTTGCAAAAGCTGTGAAACTACATTGAACTCCTGGAAGGCTTCACTTGATAACGGCAATACAAAGCAAGATCTGAGATCGTCCACAAGCGCCATGTCAGCCACGGAAACATCTTCATTAAGAGCAAACGAAAAAAGCCTCGGAAATTTATCACAAAGCAATTCTCCACTAGACCAAAAATCTTTCCAGAAGAGAATAGACTTGCCACTCCCTACCTTGCACTTTGACACACTGCGGTATTCGTCGACTAAACTGAATATGTCTCTCCACCAAAAAGAGCCACGCCTAGATTGTGCATGAGGGATCGAATCACCATAGAGAGACCACACTAGCTGAACCCAAGGGACATTTTCTTTGGAGTAGAACTTATGAAGATGTTTAAGGAGAAGGGATTTATTATGTAGCTCCAAGTTCAGAACTCCCAAACCACCATGGCGCTTCGGTCTGCACACAGTCGACCACGCTGCCAGTGCATTTACTGAAGATGAGTCCTCCTCTTTGGCCCATAAACAATGCCTTTGAGCTCTATTACACATGTTCAGAACTGTTTTCTGAATTTTAAGAGAGCACATAAAAAAATTGGGAAGAGTAGAAAGGACAGAACGAACAAACTCCAAATGGCCCCCATAACCAAGAAAACGGGCGCTAGCATTCAATCTACGCTCCACCAGACCAACAAGCGGAGAAAGATCTTGAATAGTGGGCTTTGTGATCCCTAGGGGCAATCCAAGATATGTAAACGGAAGACTTCCAGTGGAGCAACCAAAAGCAGCAGCGAGCAAGGTCAAAGTTTGTTCAGACACATTAACCGGCATCAGCGAGGACTTGGTATAATTAACTCGTAGACCAGTGGCTTGCGCAAAAGCCTCTAAAAGCTCTTTCAGTGCCACTAGCTGTTTAGGACAAGCTTGTAGTATAAGCAATGTATCATCCGCGTACTGGACAATTGGAAAATCAGTGTTTGGGATATTCAAAGGTGCATGTAGAACTCCATCTTGAAACAGATGATTAACCATGATCTGTAATAGCTCTGCCACACTGACAAACAGAAGGGGGGATAAAGGGTCGCCCTGCCGAACACCTCTACGACACCAAAACTTCTTGCCAGGCACACCATTCAATAAAATCGAGGAGGTTCCAGTTGACATAATCATACGCAACCAATTTAGCCAACGCGGGTCAAATCCCATTGCTTCAAAACATTTCAAAATTGCCTCATGTTCCACGGTGTCAAAAGCTTTAGCGAAATCCAATTTAAGAATTACAGTTGGAGTGCCACTTTGTTTGCATTGGTGAATATACTCGTAGGCCCACCCCACACAATCCTGAATATTCCTTGTTTTCAAAAACCCATATTGATTGACATGCACAAGGTCAAGAATTCTATTTTGAAGTCTATTGGCGAGAAGTTTTGTGAGCAACTTTAGACAAAGATTGAGTAAGGATATAGGTCTGTAGTCATTGGGCCCTGCTGGAGATAGAATTTTCGGAATCAAAGTTATGAGTGAATCGTTTATGCTCTGCAAGTTGACTGAACCCTCCCAGAATTCATCACAAAGTCTGTAGAAATCAAATTTAACCACAGGCCAACACACTTTAAGAAAAAGGCCAGAAAAACCATCGGGCCCTGGAGACTTATCACCAGGCATATGAGCAACTACTTGGTCGATTTCATCATGAGAAAAAGGTAGTGACAGAGTTTCCAACCCCTCAACATGCGTGAAATATCTAGAAAAATCAAAGGAGGAAGAAGTAGGCAATGAAACTCCCAACCTTTCCTTGTATGTGTGCCACAATAAACCAGCCTTCTCGTGGTGCTCAATAGCAATAGATCCATCTTCTCGAACAAGAGAAGAGATCGCATTTTTTCTGAACCTGATTGTGGCCATGGAGTGGAAAAAAGATGTATTTTCATCACCTAAGCGAGCCCAACGAGCAGTGCATCGCTTACGCCAATACTCTTGCTTGCATAACAGTAACTGTTGCAACCGATTTTTCACAATATTCCTAAAGTTCCACTCTGTAATGTGTAAGGTTCGCTGCTCCTCAAACCCGTCCAATTTCAGAATGATGGCATTACAATTATTTATCAAGGCATTTAGAACTGATATGTTGGTGCTCCATTGTTTCAGACCCTTGCGCAATAATTTAAGTTTAGCTGACAAGCTCTTGGCACTATCACCTGGGCAATTGATTTCCCAAATAGTTTTTACCACATCCAAAAATCCCGGTAACCTGACCCAATGGTTTTCAAAACGAAAAATCTTGGCTTTTGGAATGGAGGTGCCAATTGAGACAACACACGGCACATGGTCCGAGGTAGGCCTAGCCAGTGGATTCACCAGAGTGTTAGGAAATTTCAAAGTCCAAGCTGTCGAGGTGAAAAACCAATCTAATTGTACAAGCAGAGGATCAACCTGCATATTGCTCCATGTGAAAGAACGGCCTTTAATCGGGAGCTCAATGAGACCAAGATAACTTATGATTTCATTAAAGGTTGCAATATCAGTAAAATTTGCACCAACTCTGTTACGATTTTCTGCAAACCTATAAAAGTTAAAGTCTCCAAGTAGAAGCCAAAGAGCCTCATCTGAACAATATAACTATCACATAACGCATGCTTTTCATGATCTTCAAACACATAATTTTTATCAAGCTCAAAAATAGTAGGATTAAAACAATCAAACCCACTTTTAGCAATTTTATAACAAGATGATTGATCATTATCAAGAGGTATGGGACTACTAGTAGCAATCCTATTTTCAGTAGCATTATAATTTATAGCATCAAGTAACATAGGACCATCATCTAGAGCTTTATCATAAACACTCTCCAAGCAAAATTCTTTAGTTCCATGCATTTCGAAATTAGGCACAAATAAAGGATTATCATGAGATTTATCAAAATAGCATGGATTATTATAAATAACAGTAGCATAATTATTCTCACAAGTTTTACTCACAGGGAATATTTCAAGAGAATCCTCATGAACATAACATTCGTCCTCCTTTGGTGAGCATGGAGGGCAATCAAATAATGTAAGAGATAAAGAGTTACTCTCATTAGAAGGTTGGCATGGGTAGCTAATCCATTCTTCCTCCTTTTGTTCATCACTTTCCTCCTCTTTTTCATCTAATGAGCTTTCAGGTCCAACAACTTCTTCTTCCACGAGTTCCTGCAAATTGTGGATACATTCTTGTGCATAATTGAGTCTCTCTTTATAATCAATGATATAAAAATTATTGCTAAAATTTTCTGTGCAATAATCAAGGATAGAAGAGACATAATCTTTAAGGTCATGACAAGAAACACAAGTTTCATAATTTTTAGACATGAAGGATTCTATTTCAGAGGCTCCCATAAATAAGACAAATTGTTCTACTTCTTCGAATCCAAGATGAATATAGTTATTCCAATGATAGTTCGAAATTAAAACTTTTTCACTAAAGCCACATTGGAATTTAAGATGTTTAGTATCCTGTTTAGAGCAACAATTTATATCATGGCGTTTAAGCAAAATTTTAGCAATTGTATCCAACTTTTTTAACGTACCCCCATGACTTTGCCCTTATATGATTCTCTATACTTCATAAATAATTCTACAAGTTCCATAGAGTATAAAGCAGGTCCTTCCATAACAACAATTTTTAGTTTTTCGATTTTTCAAATTTTTATGGATTTTCAGATATATAGGAAAAATAAAACAAGACAAAAAAATAAAAACAACGAGAGAGGTGGAGTGTACTCCCCAGGTGAACTTATAAGTAGAGCTATGCTCCCCGGCAACGGCGCCAGAAAATAGTCTTGATGACCCACAAGTATAGGGGATCGCAACAGTCTTCGTAAAACCCAATTTGTTGATTCGACACAAGGGGAGCCAAAGAATACTTATGAGCCTTGACAGTGAAGTTGTCAATTCACCTGCACCTGGAAAAGCAC
Source organism: Lolium multiflorum (assembly GCA_030979885.1). Taxonomy (NCBI): domain Eukaryota; kingdom Viridiplantae; phylum Streptophyta; class Magnoliopsida; order Poales; family Poaceae; genus Lolium; species Lolium multiflorum. Next base: position 205,136,688 of record CM061747.1, read on the forward strand.
TAGCAACAGGGTGATATGAAAGCAGTGGTAATATGATGCGGCGCCAGAAAATAGTTGGTACTACTTTGATGGCGTGTTGACAGGGAAATGTGATGCGGCAGTAATATGAGAGCAATAGTAACACAGCAGTAGCAGTAACACAGAGGAGATGGCACTGGAAAATATCCCAGCGCGCAGTTGATTGAAAAGCAATGATGATGAAATAAAGGACCGGGTTCCCTTTAGCATTACACTAAATAACTATCCAATATTAAGTGTTGCTTTCCATATATATTCATACGTGCTCACAATGAGAAACTTGCATAACACCTTTTGTCCTACCAGCCCGTTTGCAGCGGGGCCTCAAGAGAAACTACTGTAATTAAGGTACTCCTTTTAATAGAGCACCAGAGCAAAGCATTAACACTTGGTGAAAACATGTGATCCTCATATCAAAGCCACCCCCTCCGGTTATCCCAATTCGAGATCACTTTAGGCCTCGGGTTTCGGACAAAGACATGTGCATACAATTTGTAGATACAATCTAAGCAACAATTATAGAGTCTAGATCTAAGATCATGCCACTCGTGCACTAGTGACAAGCATTAAACATAACAATATTGTAGCAACAAATACTTCACAAACTTATAAGATATACTGAACATAATTATCAATCCATCGGATCCCAACAAACACAACACCGATTATATCATATGGATCTCAATCATGTAAGGTGTTGGAGATATGCCCAAGAGGCAATAATAAAAGTGGTTATTATATATCTTTATGTTTATGATAAATGTTTATATACCATGCTATAATTGTATTAACCGAAACATTGATACATGTGTGATATGTAAACAACAAAGAGTCCCTAGTAAGCCTCTTAACTAGCTTGTTGATTAATAGATGATTAGTTTCATAATCATGAACATTGGATGTTATTAATAACAAGATTATATCATTATATGAATGATGTAATGGACACACCCAATTAAGCGTAGCATAAGATCACGTCATTAAGTTATTTGCTATAAGCTTTCGTTACATAGTTACCTAGTCCTTATGACCATGAGATCATGTAAATCACTTATACCGGAAAGGTACTTTGATTCAAACGCCACTGCGTAAATGGGTGGTTATAAAGATGGGATTAAGTATCCGGAAAGTATGAGTTGAGGCATATGGATCAACAGTGCGATTTGTCCATCCCGATGATGGATAGATATACTCTGGGCCCTCTCGGTGGAATGTCGTCTAATGTCTTGCAAGCATATGAATAATTCATAAGAGACCACATACCACGGTACGAGTAAAGAGTACTTGTCAGGAGACGAGGTTGAACAAGGTATAGTGTGATACCGATGATCAAACCTCGGACAAGTAAAATATCGCGTGACAAAGGGAATTGGTATTGTATGTGAATGGTTCATTCGATCACTAAAGTCATCGTTGAATATGTGGGAGCCATTATGGATCTCCAGATCCCGCTATTGGTTATTGGTCGGAGTGAGTACTCAACCATGTCCGCATAGTTTGCGAACCGTAGGGTGACACACTTAAAGTTGGATGTTGAAATGGTAGAACTTGAATATGGAATGTAGTTCGAATATTTGTTCGGAGTCCCGGATGAGATCCCGGACATCACGAGGAGTTCCGGAATGGTCCGGAGAATAAGATTCATATATAGGATGTCATTTTATGTGAATTAAAATGATTCGGAAGGTTCTATGGAAGGTTCTAGAAGGTTCTAGAAAAGTCCGGAAGAACACACCTAGGAAGGTGGAGTCCACATGGGACCCCACCTCCATGGCCGGCCAACCCTAGTGGGGTGAAGTCCCAAGTGGACTCCCCCTTTGGGGGCCGGCCACCCCCCCATATGGAAGGTGGAACTCCCACCTCTAGTGGGAGTCCTAGCTTGGGAAGGTTTCCCACCATATGGAAGGTTTTGGGTTCGGGTCTTATTCGGAGACTTGTAGTCCAACACTTGGGGCTTCCACCTATATAATGAGGGGCCAAGGGGAGGGGGCGGCCACACCAAGACCACAACCTGGCCGTCCCCTATAGTGGCCGGCCACCCCCTCTCCCCAAACCCTAGCCGCCCCGCTCCTCCACCATATCCCGCACGCTTAGCGAAGCTCCGCCGGATTACTCCACCGCCACCGACACCACGCCGTCGTGCTGTCGGATTCAAGAGGAGCTACTACTTCCGCTGCCCGCTGGAATGGGGAGGTGGACGTCGTCTTCATCAAAAACCGAACGTGTGACCGAGTACGGAGGTGCTGCCCGTTCGTGGCGCCGTGATCAAGATCTTCTACGCGCTTTTGCAAGCGGCAAGTGATCGTCTACCGCAGCAACAAGAGCCTCATCTTGTAGGCTTTGGAATCTCTTCAAGGGTGAGACTCGATAAACCCCTCGTTGCTACCGTCTTCTAGATTGCATCTTGGCTTGGATTGCGTGTTCGCGGTAGGAAATTTTTTTTTTCTATGCAACGTTGTCCTACAGTGGTATCAGAGCCGTGTCTATGCATAGATGGTTGCACGAGTAGAACACAATGGTTTTGTGGGCGTTGATGCTTATGTTGTCTTTAGCTTGAGTACTTTGCATCTTTGTGGCATAGTGGGATGAAGCGGCTCGGGCTAACTTTACATGACCGCGTTCATGAGATTTGCTCCACGCTCGACATGCAACTTGTATTGCGTAAGTGGCTTTGCGGGTGTCTGTCTCTCCTACTATAGTGAAGATTCAACTTACTCTTCTATTGACAACACTAGTATCACCGTTGTGGTTGATGTTCGTAGGTAGATTGGATCTTACTCGAAAACCCTAAACCACGTAAAATATGCAAACCAAATTAGAGAACGTCTAACTTGTTTTTGCAGGGTTTGGTGATGTGATATGGCCATAATGTGATGATGACTATGTATGAGATGATCATTATTGTATTGTGGCAACCGGCAGGAGCCTTATGGTTGTCTTTAAATTTCATGTTGAGTAGTATTTCAAAGTAGTTGTAATAGTTGCTACATGGAGGACGATCATGAAGACGGCTCCATTGACCTTGGTGCTTCGCCGATGATGATGGAGATCATGCCCGTTGATGATGGAGATCATGTCCGTGCTTTGAAGATGAAGATCAAAGGCGCAAAGACAAAAGGTCCATATCATATCACATATGAACTGCATGTGATGTTAATCCTTTTATGCATCTTATTTTGCTTAGATCGCGACGGTAGCATTATAAGATGATCCCTTTCACTAAAATTTCAAGATAATAAAGTGTTCATCCTTAGTAGCACCGTTGCCAAGACTTGTCGTTTGAAGCATCTCGTGATGATCGGGTGTGATAGAATCAACAAGTGCATACAACGGGTGCAAGTCAGTTTTGCACATGCGGATACTAAGGTGGCCTTGACGAGCCTAGCATGTACAGACATGGTCTCGGAACACGTGATACCGAAAGGTAGAGCATGAATCATATGATTGATATGATGAACACTTTGAGTGTTCGCCATTGAAATTACATCTTGTCTCGTGATGATCGGGCATAGGTGTGATGGATTTGGTTCGTGTGATCACTAAGACAATGCGAGGGATATTGTTTTGAGTGGGAGTTCACCTAGGTTTTAATTTTGTTAAATTAAAATTTGAACTCAATTTGTCATAAACATTAGTCTAAACTATTGCAAATATGTTGTAGATATGGCGTCCCCAATCAATTTTAACCAGTTCCTAGAGAAAGAAAAGCTTAAGAGCAACGGTAGCAACTTCACCGACTGGTTCCGTCATGTGAGGATCTTCCTCAATGGCGGAAACTGCAATATGTGCTTGATGCACCGCTAGGTGACCCTCCTGCAGAAACTGAAACCGATGAAGTAAAGAATGTTTACGCGACTCGGAAAACTCGGTACTCTCAAGTTCAGTGTGCCATCCTATGCAGTCTGGAAGCCGATCTTCAAAAACGTTTTGAGCACCACGATCCACATGAGTTAATCAATGAGTTGAAAACTATCTTTGAGACTCATGCGGCCGTGGAATGCTATGAAGCATCGAAACACTTCTTCAGCTGCATGATGGAAGAAGGCAGCTCCGTTAGTGAGCACATGCTCACCATGACCGGGCATGCGAAGAAACTCAGTGACTTGGGAATAGTGATTCCTAACAGACTGGGGATTAATCGTGTCCTTCAATCACTGCCACCTAGTTATAAGAACTTTGTGATGAATTACAATATGCAGAACATGAACAAAGAGTTACCTGAACTCTTCGCCATGCTAAAATCTGCTGAGATTGAAATTAAGAAAGAGCACCAAGTGTTGATGGTCAACAAGACCACCAGCTTCAAGAAACAGGGCAAGTCTAAAGGCAAGAACAAGAAGAGTGGCAAGAAAGCTGCCACGCCTCCTGTGAAACCTAAGGCTGGCCCTAAGCCTGATGCTGAGTGCTATTACTGCAAGGAGAAGGGACACTGGAAGCGTAATTGCTCCAAGTATTTGGCGGATCTGAAGAGCGGCCTTGTCAAGAAGAAGAAAGAAGGTATATCTGATATACATGTTATAGATGTTTATCTTACTGGTTCTCGTACTAGTACCTGGGTATTTGATACTGGTTCGGTTGCTCATATCTGTAACTCGAAACAGGAACTAAAGAATAAACGAAGACTACTAAAGGATGAAGTGACCATGCGCGTTGGAAATGGATCCAAAGTCGATGTGATCGCTGTCGGCACACTTCCTCTACATCTACCTTCGGGATTAGTTTTAAGCCTAAATAATTGTTATTTTGTACCCGCGTTGAGCATGAACATTATATCTGGATCTTGTTTAATGCAAGACGGTTATTCATTCAAGTCTGAGAATAATGGTTGTTCTATTTTTATGAATAATATCTTTTATGGTCGAGCACCTGAAAAGAATGGCTTATTTCTGTTAGATCTCGATAGTAGTGATACACATATACATAACATTGATGCTAAGCGAATTAAATTGAATGATAATTCTACTTATATGTGGCACTGTCGTCTTGGTCATATTGGAGTGAAACGCATGAAGAAACTCCATACCGATGGATTACTTGAATCACTTGACTTTGAGTCACTTGATAGATGTGAAGCATGTCTGATGGGAAAAATGACTAAGACTCCATTCTCGGGTATGATGGAGCGAGCTACTGACTTATTGGAAATCATACATACGGATGTATGGACCAATGAGTGTAGCATCGCGCGGTGGTTATCGTTATGTTCTAACCTTCACAGATGATTTGAGTAGATATGGGTATATCTATTTAATGAAACATAAATCCGAAACTTTCGAGAAGTTTAAGGAATTCCAAAGTGAAGTAGAAAATCAACGTAACAAGAAGATTAAATTTCTACGATCTGATCGCGGAGGTGAATATCTGAGTTATGAGTTTGGCATGCATTTAAAGAAATGCGGAATACTTTCACAATTGACACCACCGGGAACACCACAACGAAACGGTGTGTCCGAACGTCGTAATCGAACTCTCTTAGATATGGTTCGTTCTATGATGTCTCTTACTGATTTACCATTATCATTTTGGAGTTATGCATTAGAGACAGCCGCATTCACTTTAAATAGAGCACCATCAAAATCCGTTGAAACGACACCGTATGAATTATGGTTTAATAAGAAACCTAAGCTGTCGTTCCTAAAAGTTTGGGGTTGCGAAGCCTATGTAAAAAAGTTACAAACGGACAAGCTAGAACCCAAAGCGGAGAAATGCATCTTCATAGGATACCCTAAGGAAACTATAGGGTACACTTTCTATCACAGATCCGAAGGCAAGATTTTTGTTGCTAAAAACGGAACCTTTCTTGAGAAAGAATTTCTCACTAAAGAAGTGACTGGAAGAAAAGTAGAACTCGATGAGATTGAAGAATCTCTACTCGTTGATCGAGTAGCGCAGTTGGAAGATGTTCCTGTGCCTACACCGGCAATAGAGGAAGCAAATGAGATAGCTTGAACCTCGCAGATCGACAAGGAACGTGCCACTCCTGATTGGTATGATCCTTGTCTAAATGTCATGATTGTGGACAACAATGATGAAGACCATGCGACGTATGAAGAAGCGATGATGAGCCCAGATTCCAACAAATGGCAAGAAGCCATGAAATCCGAAATGGGATCCATGTATGATAACAAAGTATGGACTTTGGTAGACTTACCTGATAGCCGAAAGGCTGTCGAGAATAAATGGATCTTCAAGAGAAAAACAGATGCTGATGGTAATATTACTGTCTATAAAGCTCGACTTGTCGCAAAGGGTTTCCGACAAATTCAAGGTGTTGACTACGATGAGACTTTCTCACCTGTAGCGAAGCTAAAATCTGTAAGGATTTTGTTAGCAATAGCTGCATTTTTCAATTATGAGATTTGGCAGATGGATGTCAAAACGGCGTTCCTTAATGGAGACATTGAGGAAGAGTTGTATATGGTACAACCCAAAGGTTTTGTCGATCCTAAAAATGCTGACAAAGTATGCAAACTTCAGCGTTCAATCTATGGACTGAAGCAAGCATCAAGAAGTTGGAACCGACGCTTTGATAAGGTAATCAAAGACTTCGGGTTTATACAGTGTCATGGAGAGGCCTGTATTTACAAGAAAGTGAGTGGGAGCTCTGTAGCGTTCCTGATATTATATGTAGATGACATATTATTGATTGGGAATGATATAGAACTATTAAGCAGTGTAAAGGGTTATTTGAATAATAGTTTTTCAATGAAAGACCTTGGTGAAGCATCATATATATTAGGTATCAAGATTTATAGAGATAGATCAAGACGTCTAATAGGGCTATCACAGAGTACATACCTGGACAAAATTCTAAAGAAGTTTAGAATGGACGAAAATAAGAAAGGATTCTTACCTATGTTACCAGGCAAGGTCTTGAGTAAGACTCAAGGTCCGGCTACGGCAGAAGAAAGAGAAAGGATGAGTCAGATCCCCTATGCCTCGGCAGTAGGCTCTATCATGTATGACATGCTATGTACAAGACCGGATATAGCACATGCTGTTAGTTTGACTAGCAGATATCAAAGTGATCCAGGAATGGAACACTGGACAGCGGTCAAGAATATCCTGAAGTACTTGAAAAGAACTAAGGATATGTTTCTTTGTTATGGAGGTGACCAAGAGCTCGTTGTAACAAGTTACACCGATGCAAGTTGGAACACTGATTGTCGAGACCCCGGAGGTCAGGGCTAGACAAACCCAGATATCATATCTGGCATAAGCCTAACCTAGATCTCTAGGGCCTACAGGGTGAGAATCGGTAACACAACAGTGACTCTACGACTGAAAGCAAATATATTACAACTCTTAACAGAGTTAAGATCCAAATTTATTACACGCAGAGGTCACTGACCACAATTCAACAAGCAACGGAAAGCAAATTATGTTATCTAGATAACAAGACTGCAAAGGGCCTAAGAGGCCATAACATAAGGCGACGTCCCAGCCCATAAGTCTCAGGCTGCCGCCTGAGGAACTCCGAACTACTCGTCGACGTCAAGGTAGAAGCCACCATCTGTTGGAAGGACTTCGTCTGAAACAAAGCATGCAAGGCTGAGTACAGGGACTCAGCAAGACTTAGTACAACCTGTTAGCAAAGCGGGTATGCGAGGCTTTATGTGGAGCTTATTTTGCGGAAAGCCAGTTTTCCTTTGTAAACAGGAGGGAGCAGAAGCTCGTCTATTCAGACCATTTTAAAAAGGGGATAAGAGAGCGTTAACAACTCTAGCTCTAAATATCATCATGTTGAATCCACCGAATCTTCATCATCACCTGAACCTATCACCTAGGATCACCCCCTCGACACCCTGAGAAGGGATCCTTATCACACATTGACAACAAGTTTTACGATTAGGTTCAAGTTGTCTATGATCATCACGTCCTTTCCCAAGTCGTCCATAACCGTGGACACGGCTTTTCGAAAAGATTTACCCTGCAGGGGTGTACAATTTTATCCACACGCGCCGACCGACTCTTAGTGCCACTAGTATAACACACTTCCTTGGTGTGCCGGCAGAGGGTGGTCGACCAAAACCTTTCCCTTACTTCGCCTATTCCATGAGTCAAACTAACTGGGGAGCTCCGTCATCGTAGGTAGCCACTCTCCGAGGCGGTCCCGGTCATTGTGTGCAGGGGATCCAGTTCAATGCCTACAGCATCCTTCACCCCGGCCACGCCCTGTATGATGCACTTTGAAAACCTTTTTCACCTTTTCCCCATGCGTATGGCAAATGGAACTGGCAAACTAATTGACTCATGGGTAAGCTAGGCAAGTTCGGGCCAAGGGGTTCCCATGGGCCCCGTGTGGCTGTACGCTCAGTCTTGGTTCCAGAGGCAAGAACTCAGGTCCTAGTATCGGCGAGAATGAGTCAAATCACCACATCCCCATGTGGCGGCCCATCCAAGCCTTTAACATATTTATTAACAACATCACTGATCTTACCACGTCATCCTGTCAAGCTAGGTTCATTCGTAGCTCTGATTCATCAACCGGATGGATCAGACTTCAACAGCTAAGCATGGCTAAGCATAACACATATACGGCTCTAGCGATGCGAACAAGCTCAGACCTAGTTTTGCTGGGAGCGGTGGATCAGGAACTCTGGGCTACAAGGATGGAATATGCACACATAGGATATCTATAACTGCCGATAAAACATATTTGAAGCGGATGCAATATGTAAGAACCAGAAGTAAAAGCATTTCGAAACCATATATGAACCAGGTTAGGGCTTGCCTTGTCCCTCGTTGTTCTGGTGCTGCTCTTCGGTGGCGTTGATCTCACGCTCGCGTTCGGTCCCTATCGAGAAGAACCAAATACCGGAAAGGAAGAGCACAATCAAGACAAGGTACAATGCAATGCACATACAATATGATGACATGTCATATTAAAGGGGTTTGGGTAACCCTAGGTGCATCGACATAAATTAGAGGGGTTTCGGCATCGATCCCGACATATAAGAGGGGGTCAAATTAGGGTTTCTACTAAGGCTCATATTTAATTGGTTCAAAGATGTATGAAACATGGATAAACAACTAGGATTTGTTTTTCTGATCATTTTGATATATTATTTGTATTTTTCTGATTTAAAATGAATTAGTTATGGATTTTCCAAGTTTAATTCATTTTAAATCAATTTCTGAAAATTCTACAAAAATAATAAAAGTTGGACCCACAAGTCATATTTTTATCCTTTTCTAAACATTTATGAAATTATTAAATATCTGACAGTAGGGCCCGCATGTCATATTATTTTCTATTTAAAGAAAATACAGAAATAAAATACAGAAAAAATATAAAATGTAATTATGGCGTCACGCTGACGTCATGCTGACGTCAGCGCGGCCATTGCCCGCAGATGGAGCTCGGGTTGACCTCCAATCGGAGGCTCCCGTGGGCGGGAGGACGCGCACAAGGGCGCGGTCGACTCCGCGCGTCGCGGGCGACCTAAAGGAGGCGGCGCGGCCGTGGATTGCCCGCCGGAGCAGGGCCTCCGGCGAGGTGCTGCGGCGGCCGGGGTCGGGTCCTCGTCGCGGACGAGCTACGGAGGGGGAGAGGGCGAGGCGAGGGCGCAGGGAGGATCAGCGGCTCACCGCGAAGCTCGTGGAGGGGTCGGCGACGGCCGGGGAGCCTCGCCGGCGGCGAATCGACGGCGGCCGGCCGGTCTCTGCAAGGTTAGGGTTAGGGTTTCGCGGACGCGGGAGAGCGCGGCGAAGGGGGAGACTGGGGCTAGGGTTCCAGGGCGCGGCGGCGAGCTACTTGTAGCCGTCGGGGGGCGGCGGGGCTCATCGTGGCCGCCGGCGCCATCGGGCGGCCGCGCTGCGGCCACCGAGCAGCTTGGAACGGCGGGGACGACGGCATTTTTCCAAAAACCCCCCTGGGAGAAGTGCTGGGCTGCAGTTGGGTGCGGCTGGGCCGATCTGGGCCGAGCTGGGCTGCGGCCAGAGAGGGAAAAAGAGAGGGAGGAGGTGGGCTGAGCCCAGAGAAGAGAGAGGAGAGGTTTTCTCCCCTTTTTTCCTTTTCTAGTTTTTATTTCTCCAAAACAAAACAAATTCAAATCTGTTTTTGAATATAGTTTGAGAACTCAAATTTTCAGAGAACAATAAACACACACATGGGTTTTATTGAAAACAACAAAACCATGTGACTTATTTTATAAAATCTTGAGAGAATTTGAGACAAACAATTAGAGAAGGATTTGCATATTAGAAAATGGAAATGCAAATTTTGCTCAAATGCAAACTATATGCATGCAATGCTGATGAACACCCATTTATTTATAAACACAAGGTTGGGATGTTACAACTCTACCCCCCTTACAAGAATCTCGTCCTCGAGATTCCTAGATTTTAGAAAAGAAGGAAGGGTACTCAGATCGTAAACGATCTTCTCGTTCCCAGGTTGCTTCTTGCTCAGAATGATTAGACCACTGAACTTTCAGGAACTTGATGCTCTGACGTCGAGTTTTACGCTCGGCTTCATCAAGGATACGAACAGGATGTTCTCGATAAGTTAGATCCTCTTGAAGGTCAAGAGTCTCGTGATCAACACCACGGATAGGATCTTTGAAGCAACGCTTGAGTTGGGACACATGGAAGACATCATGAACTTCAGGAAAATTGGAAGGTAACTCCAACTTGTAGGAAACATTACCACGCTTGGCAAGGACGCGGAAAGGACCAACATAGCGAGGTGCTAGTTTGCCTTTGATACCGAAGCGACGGACACCCTTGAGAGGAGTGACCCGAAGATAAGCTTGATCACCAATTTCATACTTCACTTCTTGATGATGGCGATCATAATAGCTCTTTTGACGTGACTGAGCAGTTTTCAGACGCTCGCGAATGATGCGAACTTGATCTTCTGCTTCATTGATTATATCTGGTCCAAAGAACTTTCTTTCTCCGGTTTCGGACCAGTTCAAAGGAGTTCTACACCTTCTGCCATACAAAGCTTCAAAAGGTGCCATGCCAAGGCTAGATTGGAAGCTGTTGTTATAGGTGAACTCGGCAAATGGAAGGCACTTTTCCCAATCTTTACCGAAGGATATAACACAGGCTCTGAGCATGTCTTCAAGAATTTGATTCACTCTTTCGGTTTGACCACCGGTTTGAGGATGATAGGCGGTGCTGAAGGAAAGACGAGTTCCCATAGCTTTCTGAAAACTTTCCCAAAATTTGGAGGTAAACAAGCTTCCACGATCAGAGATGATCTTCTTGGGAACACCATGAAGAGTGACTATCCGGGACGTGTATAGATCGGCCAGTTGATTAGCACGAATATCTTCCCGAACAGGAAGGAAATGAGCAACCTTGGATAGACGGTCAACCACTACCCATATAGCATCTTTTCCATTTTTAGTCTTGGGGAGACCAGTAATGAAATCCATGCCAATTTCATCCCATTTCCACTCTGGAATTGATAGAGGTTGGAGAGTGCCAGCAGGTCTTTGATGTTCAGCCTTCACACGACGACAAACGTCGCATTCAGCAACAAACTTAGCGATCTCTTGCTTCATCCCAGACCACCAGAATCTTTGGCGAAGATCCCGATACATCTTGGTACTACCAGGATGGATGGAGAGGGGTGATTCATGAGCTTCTTTAAGGATTAGCTCTTTGAGATCCGATTTATCCGGCACGACTAGACGTTTACCGAAATAAACGGTACCTTGATCATCAATGGAGAAACATTTAGCAACTCCGCTAGCAATGTTCTTCTTGATCTCGGTAATGCCAGAATCTTGCTTCTGAGCCTTATTGATCTGGTCTTCAAGAGAGGGCTTCACCTCTAAATTAGCAAGGAATCCACTAGGAACAATCTCAAGGTTGAGTTTTGCAAGTTCCTCATAGAGAGAAGGTTGTGCTTGCTTAACCATCAGATTGTTGCAATAGGACTTCCGACTTAGCGCGTCAGCAACGACATTGGCTTTGCCGGGTTTATAGTTGAGACCCAAGTCATAATCTTTTATGACTTCCAACCATCTTCTCTGTCTGTTATTCAGATCCGGCTGGGTGAAAAGATACTTCAGACTTTGATGATCCGAGTACAACTCGCAACGATTACCATAAAGGTAGGGTCGCCATTGCTTAAGAGCATGGATCACAGCTGCAAGCTCGAGATCATGAGTAGGATAATTGAGCTCATGTGGTTTCAACTGTCGAGAGGCATAGGCCACTACATGGCCATCTTGCATCAACACACATCCGAGCCCTTGGAGAGAGGCATCGCAATAGACAACGAAGTCTTTGCTTGTGTCCGGAAGGACGAGCACAGGAGCAGTAGTCAGCTTGGTTTTCAAAACCTGGAAACTTTCTTCAGCCTTTTCTGACCATTCGAACTTCTTGTCTTTCTTGAGAAGATCGGTCATTGGCTTTGCAATCTTGGAGAAATTTTCAATGAATCGGCGGTAATAACCCGCCAGACCGAGAAAACTTCGAATCTCCTTAGCTGACTTAGGTGTCTTCCAGTCAAGAACGGCTTGAACTTTATCTGGAATGACTGCAACACCTTTTTCAGAGATAACATGACCCAAAAAGATGAGCTCTTTTAACCAGAACTCACATTTGGAGAACTTGGCGTAGAGACGGTGCTCACGAAGTTTGGTTAGCACCAGACGGAGATGTTCATCATGTTCATCTTCGGTTTTGGAGTAGATCAGAATATCGTCGATGTAGACCACGACGAACTTGTCAAGATACTCCATGAAAACAGAGTTCATGAGCCGCATAAAAGTGGCAGGAGCATTTGTAAGACCAAAGGACATGACAGTGTACTCGTAAAGACCATAACGAGTTGTGAACGCTGTCTTTGGAATGTCCTCCTTTCGGATTTTGATTTGATGGTACCCTGATCTCAAATCCATCTTGGAGAAGACTGTGGCACCGGACAACTGATCAAAAAGATCATTGATTATAGGAAGAGGGTATTTGTTCTTGATAGTCACTGCGTTGAGCGGACGGTAATCAACAACCAGCCGCGGAATGTTTGTATCTCTCTTCTTGACAAAGAGGGTAGGGCATCCCCAGGAAGAAGTACTAGGTTGGATGAAGTTCTTCTCTTCTAACTCCGCTAACTGCTTCTTCAGTTCAACCAACTCTTCCGGAGGCATACGATATGGTCTCCGGGAAACAGGAGCAGTTCCGGGAACCAACTCAATGACAAAGTCCACACTTCGATCAGGTGGCATGCCAGGTAACTCTTCAGGGAAGACATCTGGGAAGTCACGGACCACCCAGACATCAGAGATTTCTGGTTTAGGTAGGGCTTCAACGGCATACAACTCGGCTTCAGGGGTAAACCTTGCCGATGGAGGTATTGCGGATGGAGCCCAATACAGAATGCTTTTACCAGAAAGATCGGTCAGAACAATAGACCTAGCTGCGCAATCAATGACAGCCTTATGTTTTACTAGCCAATCCATGCCCAAGATGACATCAATGTCAGTTGACTTGAGGGCAATGAGAGAGGTGGGAAACAACAGATGCCCTATACTGATTATGACCTCACGGGTAATCCAAATGGTTTGCCAACGAGACCCAGGAGTTGTGATCTCTAGAGGGGAGGGCATTGTCTCGAAGGGTATATCATGCTTTTGTGCAAACTCTTGAGATATGAATGTATGCGATGCTCCGGAATCAAACAGAACTGTAGCTAGGATTGAGTTTATATAGAGCGTACCCATTAGGACGCTTGGATCATCTTCAGCCTCATCAGCAGAGACATGGGTCAGACGAGCACGACCAGAGGAGGGATCAACGGAATGGATCTTGGGTTAAAGGCCAGCATCATGTACTTAGATTCACACTAAGAGAACCCAGCACAATCCGGGACCTTCGGTTCAAGTCCAAGGGAAAAACACAAATAATGGGGTAACTACTATCTGAGTGACACGGAGGACACTGCGAGGTAGTAATCACAAAGTAAAAAGATCATGAGAAACAGATTCCTCAAAAAGGATTCAAAGGATTGATAACATCAACTGAATGGAAGGAACAAAGATCCAGATCAACTGATATAACTTCAGGAACACTGAGTTAAGCAACCAAGTACGGAGTACTTTTTAGAGAAAACAACCCAAACCCGTAGATCCTAGATGTTTGGAAATAATAGGGTAGAGGTAAAACCTTTTTCAATCAAAACAAGGTAAGAGGAGTCAGCATTAGAGTGACACCAGGTAAGGAGTAAAAAGAATCCTATTCAGATGTTTTTGCAAATACTTTTAACTTTCAAATAGTTTTCACAACTACTAGACTCAACATCGACCAGTAGAAAGGGTTTCCTACAGGCAGTCCTGCTCTGATACCAAAACCTGTCGCGACCCCGGAGGTCAGGGCTAGACAAACCCAGATATCACATCTGGCATAAGCCTAACCTAGATCTCTAGGGCCTACAGGGTGAGAATCGGTAACACAACAGTGACTCTACGACTGAAAGCAAATATATTACAACTCTTAACAGAGTTAAGATCCAAATTTATTACACGCAGAGGTCACTGACCACAATTCAACAAGCAACGGAAAGCAAATTATGTTATCTAGATAACAAGACTGCAAAGGGCCTAAGAGGCCATAACATAAGGCGACGTCCCAGCCCATAAGTCTCAGGCTGCCGCCTGAGGAACTCCGAACTACTCGTCGACGTCAAGGTAGAAGCCACCATCTGTTGGAAGGACTTCGTCTGAAACAAAGCATGCAAGGCTGAGTACAGGGACTCAGCAAGACTTAGTACAACCTGTTAGCAAAGCGGGTATGCGAGGCTTTATGTGGAGCTTATTTTGCGGAAAGCCAGTTTTCCTTTGTAAACAGGAGGGAGCAGAAGCTCGTCTATTCAGACCATTTTAAAAAGGGGATAAGAGAGCGTTAACAACTCTAGCTCTAAATATCATCATGTTGAATCCACCGAATCTTCATCATCACCTGAACCTATCACCTAGGATCACCCCTCGACAACCTGAGAAGGGATCCTTATCACACATTGACAACAAGTTTTACGATTAGGTTCAAGTTGTCTATGATCATCACGTCCTTTCCCAAGTCGTCCATAACCGTGGACACGGCTTTTCGAAAAGATTTACCCTGCAGGGGTGTACAATTTTATCCACACGCGCCGACCGACTCTTAGTGCCACTAGTATAACACACTTCCTTGGTGTGCCGGCAGAGGGTGGTCGACCAAAACCTTTCCCTTACTTCGCCTATTCCATGAGTCAAACTAACTGGGGAGCTCCGTCATCGTAGGTAGCCACTCTCCGAGGCGGTCCCGGTCATTGTGTGCAGGGGATCCAGTTCAATGCCTACAGCATCCTTCACCCCGGCCACGCCCTGTATGATGCACTTTGAAAACCTTTTTCACCTTTTCCCCATGCGTATGGCAAATGGAACTGGCAAACTAATTGACTCATGGGTAAGCTAGGCAAGTTCGGGCCAAGGGGTTCCCATGGGCCCCGTGTGGCTGTACGCTCAGTCTTGGTTCCAGAGGCAAGAACTCAGGTCCTAGTATCGGCGAGAATGAGTCAAATCACCACATCCCCATGTGGCGGCCCATCCAAGCCTTTAACATATTTATTAACAACATCACTGATCTTACCACGTCATCCTGTCAAGCTAGGTTCATTCGTAGCTCTGATTCATCAACCGGATGGATCAGACTTCAACAACTAAGCATGGCTAAGCATAACACATATACGGCTCTAGCGATGCGAACAAGCTCAGACCTAGTTTTGCTGGGAGCGGTGGATCAGGAACTCTGGGCTACAAGGATGGAATATGCACACATAGGATATCTATAACTGCCGATAAAACATATTTGAAGCGGATGCAATATGTAAGAACCAGAAGTAAAAGCATTTCGAAACCATATATGAACCAGGTTAGGGCTTGCCTTGTCCCTCGTTGTTCTGGTGCTGCTCTTCGGTGGCGTTGATCTCACGCTCGCGTTCGGTCCCTATCGAGAAGAACCAAATACCGGAAAGGAAGAGCACAATCAAGACAAGGTACAATGCAATGCACATACAATATGATGACATGTCATATTAAAGGGGTTTGGGTAACCCTAGGTGCATCGACATAAATTAGAGGGGTTTCGGCATCGATCCCGACATATAAGAGGGGGTCAAATTAGGGTTTCTACTAAGGCTCATTTTAATTGGTTCAAAGATGTATGAAACATGGATAAACAACTAGGATTTGTTTTTCTGATCATTTTGATATATTATTTGTATTTTTCTGATTTAAAATGAATTAGTTATGGATTTTCCAAGTTTAATTCATTTTAAATCAATTTCTGAAAATTCTACAAAAATAATAAAAGTTGGACCCACAAGTCATATTTTTATCCTTTTCTAAACATTTATGAAATTATTAAATATCTGACAGTAGGGCCCGCATGTCATATTATTTTCTATTTAAAGAAAATACAGAAATAAAATACAGAAAAAATATAAAATGTAATTATGGCGTCACGCTGACGTCATGCTGACGTCAGCGCGGCCATTGCCCGCAGATGGAGCTCGGGTTGACCTCCAATCGGAGGCTCCCGTGGGCGGGAGGACGCGCACAAGGGCGCGGTCGACTCCGCGCGTCGCGGGCGACCTAAAGGAGGCGGCGCGGCCGTGGATTGCCCGCCGGAGCAGGGCCTCCGGCGAGGTGCTGCGGCGGCCGGGGTCGGGTCCTCGTCGCGGACGAGCTACGGAGGGGGAGAGGGCGAGGCGAGGGCGCAGGGAGGATCAGCGGCTCACCGCGAAGCTCGTGGAGGGGTCGGCGACGGCCGGGGAGCCTCGCCGGCGGCGAATCGACGGCGGCCGGCCGGTCTCTGCAAGGTTAGGGTTAGGGTTTCGCGGACGCGGGAGAGCGCGGCGAAGGGGGAGACTGGGGCTAGGGTTCCAGGGCGCGGCGGCGAGCTACTTGTAGCCGTCGGGGGGCGGCGGGGCTCATCGTGGCCGCCGGCGCCATCGGGCGGCCGCGCTGCGGCCACCGAGCAGCTTGGAACGGCGGGGACGACGGCATTTTTCCAAAAACCCCCCTGGGAGAAGTGCTGGGCTGCAGTTGGGTGCGGCTGGGCCGATCTGGGCCGAGCTGGGCTGCGGCCAGAGAGGGAAAAAGAGAGGGAGGAGGTGGGCTGAGCCCAGAGAAGAGAGAGGAGAGGTTTTCTCCCCTTTTTTCCTTTTCTAGTTTTTATTTCTCCAAAACAAAACAAATTCAAATCTGTTTTTGAATATAGTTTGAGAACTCAAATTTTCAGAGAACAATAAACACACACATGGGTTTTATTGAAAACAACAAAACCATGTGACTTATTTTATAAAATCTTGAGAGAATTTGAGACAAACAATTAGAGAAGGATTTGCATATTAGAAAATGGAAATGCAAATTTTGCTCAAATGCAAACTATATGCATGCAATGCTGATGAACACCCATTTATTTATAAACACAAGGTTGGGATGTTACACTGATCCTGATGACTCTAAGTCACAGTCTGGGTACGTGTTTATATTGAATGGTGCTGCAGTAAGCTGGGCAAGCTCGAAGCAGTGCACGGTGGCGAAATCCTCAACAGAATCGGAGTACATAGCGGCTTGAGGCTTCATCGGAAGCGGTATGGATGAAGAGGTTCATTGTAGAGCTCGGTGTGGTTCCTAGTGCATTGGACCCATTAGTCATCTACTGTGACAACATGGGTGCCATCGCCAATGCACAAGAACCAAGGTCACACAAGAGGCTGAAGCATATCAAGCTGCGTTATCATTCGATTCGCGAGTACATCGAATCCTCCTCTGAATAATTCACTTGAGGCGGTACCGATATGGAGCTCCCACGTCCCCTCCCCAACCCCAAGCCCTAGACACCTTCACCGCCGGCGATCTCCCTGATCTCTGGTGATCTCCTCCTTCCCTGCCGATCATCTTCACCAGCGTCTCCTCCTCTTCAAGGTGATACCCTATGGCTCCCTCTCCTCTTGGACGTTGGAAGGTTTCCTTTGAAGTTTTCCTTGACTCTGGTAGAAGCAAGTCTTCCCCTGGTTTTCTCCTTCTTTGGCCAAGGAATTGGTTGGTCTTGGTTAATCACAAAGATTCTCCTTTGGTTGGTAAGCATCTAAATCCTGGTGAAGTCTTCTACACGGGATCCACAGTGAAGTTTGCATCTCATGTTGCTGTGGTTGAGGCTTGTTTAATTTCACCTCCGGGTTTTTCTTCGTTCCCTGAAGCACCACCTGTAAGATGGAGAGTCACTTATGGTGATATGGTTCCTTCGACACATGTCAAGGATTCCAAGCCCGTTCTCTCTAGATCTGCCTTCCTTATTCTCAAACCTCATGCCAAAAGAATTGTCCTGTTAGATTCAAAGGAGCAAGTTTTAGATGCCAGATTTTTGCTTCTTGATGAGAGGATTCGTCCGGGGCAGTTCTTGGATCTTTCTGTATTCACTGTTCTAGTGGGGGAGCGTATTGTTTCGGATTCTATCTCTCAAGCTTTGCATTTGGATAAAAAAGCTGCTGCAACTAGATCTTTTGTTGAGGTAGTGTCTAGCTCTCCTCCAAGGAAAGAAATTTGTTCTGTCTCTCAAGGTGAGGTTTTTAAGAGCTTGGATTTTTCTCAAGGCCAAGTTTTTGAAATGGAGTGTTCCAATAAATTTGGACAAAAAGTGAATATGGATAAATTCTCTGTAAGGAAGCCTTTCTTCATGGTATGCTCTTTTGGTCGTGCTTGCTTCAGATTGGATGTTCATACAGTGGCCATTGCTCTACAAGCTTGTTTTGGTGGTTTGGCGACCCTTTACAATGTTAAACATCTTCGAGACAGAAGCTTCAGGTTTTCAGTTTCCTCAAGTTCAGTTAGGTTTTCAAATATACAATTTGGGTTCTCAAGTTCAGACATCTTTCAAGATCTTTTTTCATCTCTGGGGTCAAGGTGGGCCTAATTGGATTGCTGAAGAGAGGAAATTTTACAAAGAACAATTGGAAGAATGGACAGAAGTTAAGTCTAATTCCCAAAATAGAAAGTCGGTTTTCTCAAGGTTATCTTATGCTCAAAAGGTGGCGGAAAATATTCCCAGGGTGTCGGCTTTTGAAAGACTGGCACATGCAACGGCTACATCAACGGTCTTTATGCCACCGCGACAGTCTAATGAGGTAATCAAGGGTACTTATGGCAATTTTAATGCACCTTTTGCACCTGGTCAACGGTATAATCGATCGCTTCCCAATCAACAGACAAGTTTTAATTTAGGCGCCAATTTGCCGGGCTTCCTTTCCTCTTTTAAATTTCCGAACTTTCCTTCTATAGATTGGCCCGACATGTCCTTCCTTTCCTGGTTCAAGGCCCATGGGCCGGCGCCTCAAATTCAGCTTGCTTCCCATTTTGGGGAATTCTCTTTTTTCCAGTCTCAGAAAACAGAGAGCTTCTCTCACCTCGCCTCCTCGGCTTCTTCGTCCATCTCTCTCCTCTGCAAAAACCCTCCGACACTCTCTGTACCGAGGTCACCAGGAGCTTCGCCGGCGACAATGGCCAATATTCCCATCGACCCTCGCCCGTTTGTGCCGCCCGGATTCGAGATTCAGCAGATTGAGGGAAGAGTTGGAGTCAAGCGTGTTGTTGTGGCGAGGAAGCCGAGGTTGCATGAACAGTATGCCATCGCTACCATCAATCCTTTTCCCCAAGGGCAGGTACATTTCCCTAATGTCAGAAATGTCCTAGAAGAGTACTTGCATGAGGTGGCAGAGGTAGGGTTTCAGAGTATCCAGGAATGTCCTTTTGGGGCAGCTTATGTTCAGTTCACCAATGTCAGTGATAGAGACAGGTTGATTCACACTAGCCCCAACCCTTTTGGAGATGTTAACATTTCTTTCTGTAAGCATGATGAGGGGAGGAATTGGCGTGCTGCTAATTTTAATAGAGATGCTTGGGTGCTTATAGTTGGACCTCCTTTAGATCATATGAATACTGAGGACCTAAATGCTTGCTTCCATGATATTGGCACTCTTCTGCTCTGGGAAAGAGATCCTACTAAGAAGGGAAGAGTGGTGGCCAAAGTGAGAGTTACTGATTTGGCTGAAATTCCAAAAAGTATCAGGTTTACTGAAGGAAATAGACCTGATGCTGAATCCTGGACTTTCTCTGTAGAAGTTCTGCAGCACAACTTACTGGGTGGGGGCCCACCTGATGAAGACCCTCTTCCTGGTGATGGGGTGGACCCACACCCTTTGCCAGATGACTTGGCTCCACCAGCTGCTCCTCTTTTTCCAGCACAAATTGAGGACAATGATGCTGATGAAGGGGAAGATGATGGCTGGGGACACTGGGCTATGGGAAATAATGTTCAGCAAGAGGAAGATAATCATATGGAAGTGGACCTTGTTCCTAATGCAGCTTTTCAAGGCCTGTTGGATGCCATTCAAGCTGAAGAGATGATTCTTGATAACCCCCCTGTAGCTGACAATAGCAGTGATATTACCTATTCTTCTGGCAGCTCTAATTCTTCAGGCAATGCTGCAAACCAACAGTTGGTGATCCATGCTGGAGTAGAAGTGGGTCTGCTTCCCTTTAATCAGATGGGAGAAGGTCTTCAGAACATTGCTCTAGCATATATAGAAGAAGGAGAAGAAGCAGACTCTGATGATGAGAATGGTATGATCCAACAAGACAATGTTGTGAATGCTCATGAGGAAGATAATGGAAATGCTTTTCTCTTGCTTGAGGATGAGAATATGGTACCACCACAGGAAGCACATCTTATTGTTGGAAGGGTGAAAACATCCTTTTTTTCCATTCCAGAAGAGCATGACCTCACTAAAAGATTCTCCAAGCAAGGCATGAAGATTTGGGAGGCATACTTTGCTCCTAACATACATCATTCTTCTGCAAGTGGTTCTCTCTGTGAGATACCTGTAAGTTGGTTCAATTTTGTCACTCTTATGCTTATGACACCTGATAAATTTGATTGGGCCAAGGGTTTCTTATCTTCTCAGCTATGGAATATTATCAAGGAATCTATTGCATATGAACACACTATTTCTTTTGTCATTCCTGATAAATGTGTTGC
Source organism: Lolium multiflorum (assembly GCA_030979885.1). Lineage (NCBI taxonomy): Eukaryota > Viridiplantae > Streptophyta > Magnoliopsida > Poales > Poaceae > Lolium > Lolium multiflorum. The sequence goes on from CM061747.1 coordinate 205,157,742, forward strand.
CAACCAGGCCCCTGTTTGCCAGTTGTTGGAAGAGCCTCAGGAGAGTCCCAAGAGTAACTTTCTGATCAATGGAGATAATTCCATTTCTCCAAGAAAGAAAAGGAGGGATGGAGGGGTGCCTCTGGTTGAATCAGAGGTAAGAAGGAGCCCCAGATTGGTTCTTTTAAATAATGGGTACAAAAGACATGATAACTGTGTTGATAAGAATTGTTTGACTTGCAATGCTGCCCCTCCTTTAATCAATACCAAAGTGGTGAAAATTTTGGCTTCTTCTTTCTGTAAGGTACAGGAAGATGGCTTGGAAAAGAAGTTGATGAAGAAGTCTAAAATGGACACAAAGAAAAAAGCTCCAGGAACAGCACAAGAGGATCCTGCTCCTGGACCCAAGGTTACCAAAGGGAGAGCACAAGCCAGCACTAGTGGAAATAACAAGGAGAGAGGATCAAATGCTGCTGATGGAGTGGCATCTCAGGCCAAAAAAAGGCCCCATAAATAGAGTGTTTTAATGATAGACAACAATCATGCTTTTGTGGCAGAAAAGGAATATCTTTCACATGCTTGTAATAGCTTTATGGTGTACCAAACTTGCCCCTGTTACTTTTGTGGAAACCTTGGTGTCCTAAGTTATATATCATGGATTATGCTCTGCTCTGTGTTTTGTGCTTGTCTTGGTTCTCTGTTCTCTTGTATGAATGGTGGTGTCAAAGCTTCTAGTGACTTCAACTGTGGTGTTCACACACATACAAAAATATCAATAGTTTCCCATGGATCACAACAGAAGTTGGAAAATATTAAATTGGAACTTGAGAGGAATTAATTCTGAAAAGAAATGGGTTGCTCTTGCTAGTAAAATTGATGAATCAAATTGTGACATCATTTGTATACAAGAAACAAAAAGGGAATCTTTTGATATGGATTATATAAGAAAATTCTGTCCGAAAAGATTTGATAAATTTGAATTTCTCCCTTCAATTGGATCTTCTGGGGGTCTTGTTACCATCTGGTGTAGTTCTTTGTTCTCTGGCACTCTGGCTTTTCAGAATGAGTTCTCCATCTCTGTTCAACTCACCAGTAACCTTACAGATAGTACTTGGATTTTAACAAATGTTTATGGACCAAGTCAAGCAGAAAGGAAAAGTGACTTTATTGATTGGTTTGCAAATATTGACATGCCTGATAATATGGATTGGTTAATCATGGGGGACTTCAATTTTATCAGAAAACCTTCAGATAGAAATAGACCAGGAGGGGACATTAATGGGATGCTTCTGTTCAATGAGGCAATCAGCAATTTGGGTCTTATAGAATTGCCACTTAAAGGGAGAAAATACACTTGGAGTAATATGCAACATTCTCCTTTGCTTGAAAGACTGGACTGGTTTTTTTCTTCATCCTCATGGACTGTTAATTATCCTTTATCTATGGTTTTCCCTTTAGTGAAACCAACCTCTGATCATGTCCCTTGTGTTGTTTCTATTGGCACTAATATTCCAAAGGCTAATGTGTTCAGATTTGAGAATTACTGGTTACAACATAGTGACTTTAAGAATATTGTGGAAGCTAGTTGGAACATTCCAGTTGGACATTCAGACCCTGCCAAAAAAGTCACTGCCAAATTAAAGAATCTGAGGAGAAGTATAAAGCTTTGGGCAAAGAATTTACCCTGCTTAAAGATTCTCATTGAAAAGGTCAACTCAGTCATCACCTTCTTGGATTTGATGGAGGAATTTAGAACTCTTTCTCTAGAGGAGTGGAATCTAAGAGACATTCTTAAAGATCATATAATAAATCTGTTACAAAATCAAAAAGCTTACTGGAAGCAAAGAGGAAAAATAAAATGGGTAAAGCTTGGTGATGCAAATACAAAGTTTTTCCACAACAAAGCAACAATCAATCACAGACACAATTATATCTCTGTGCTTATGAATGAAAGTTTAGCTGAAATTACAGATCATGATGGAAAAGCTGATATCCTTTGGAAGGCTTTCAAGGAAAGGATGGGGAAGTCTGATAATATTTCTATGCAGTTTAACTTGCATGATTTCTATGGAGAAGGGATGGATGCAGATACAAGTGCACAACTGGAGTCACCTTTCACAGATAAAGAAATTGATGATATAATAAAAGATTTGCCAAATGACAAGTCCCCTGGTCCAGATGGTTTTAATAATGAATTCTTCAAGTATTGTTGGCATATTATTGGGAAAGATGTTAAGGATTTGATCAGAGGTTTCTATGATGGTAATATCAATTTGGAGAGCATTAATTCTTCCTATATTTCTTTAATTCCAAAAGTGGATTCTCCAATGAGGCCAAGTGATTTTAGGCCTATTTCTTTACTGAACACTGTGTTCAAAATCATCACCAAGTTGCTAGCAAATAGATTGCAAAAAATCATTCTTCAGCTAGTCCACAAAAACCAATATGGTTTCCTGAAGCAGAGGTCTATACAAGATTGTTTGGGTTGGGCTTTTGAATACATTTTTCAGTGCCATAAGTCAAAGGAGGAAATTGTCATACTCAAGTTGGACTTTGAGAAAGCCTTTGATAAGATTGAGCATAGCACAATTTTGGATATTCTGAGGGCAAGAGGGTTTGGAGAAAAATGGATAAATTGGATACACTTAATTCTCAGTACTGGTACCTCTGCTGTACTTCTCAATGGTACACCTGGAAAGAGATTTTACTGTAAAAGAGGGGTAAGACAAGGGGATCCTCTTTCTCCTCTTCTTTTTGTGCTTGCAGCAGATTTGCTTCAATCAGTCCTAAACACAGCCATGAATCAAGGAATTATAGAGAGGCCTATTTCATCATCTGCTTGCCCTGATTTTCCAGTTGTTCAGTATGCTGATGATACCCTGATAATTATGAAAGCAAATGCTAACAATTTGATCTGTCTCAAAGCACTGCTACAAACTTTTGCTGATTCCACTGGATTGAAAGTGAATTATAATAAATCCAATATGATACCAATCAATCTAAGTGAAGAAAGGCTCAATCATTTCTCTGAAACAATGCAATGTCAGAAGGGATCTCTGCCTTTCACTTACCTGGGACTGCCACTTAGTATTACTAAACCATCCATGGAGCATTTTCTTCCCATTGTACAAAGAACCCAAGCAAGGCTTGGAGGAATTGCAGATTTCTTAAACTATGGAGGGAAGTTACAATTGGTCAAATCTGTTCTTGCTTCTATGCCAGTTTTTTTCATGTGTTGCTTTGATGTTCCTGTGGCCATAAAGGAGCAAGTTGTGAAATACATGAGACATTGCTTGTGGAGAAAGAAAAATAATGATGTCCAAGCAAATGGATCAGCTCTTGTTGCATGGAAAAAGATCTGCAGGCCCAAAGAGCAAGGTGGTCTGGGAGTGCTTAACTTGGAAATTCAAAATAAAGCACTAATGCTGAAAAATCTTCACAAGTTCTTCAACAATCATGACATTCCTTGGGTTCATTTGGTCAGAGAATCCTATTACTCAAATGGAAATTTACCCACAAATAACTTGGGTCACTCTTTCTGGTGGAGATCACATTTAAAATTGCTAGATATTTACAAAGCCATGGCTAGATGCAATATTGGAAATGGTAAAACTGTTAACTTCTGGACAGATCTTTGGGAAGACAGCTGCTTACACCAAAAGTTTCCTCATTTAGTGACTTATGCCAAGCACACTGATTGGTCTGTTGATAGAGTAATTCACACTGAATATCTTGAGGATCTATTTTACCTGCCACTTTCCCAGCAAGCTTTTGGAGAATTTCAGGACCTTGAAGTACTGTGTCAGAATGCACTTACAGTAGTACAGGATGGGAATCAAGATAATTGGTCCTATATCTGGGGGAGTGCGGATTTTTCTTCACAGAAAGCATATAAAGCTATGATTGGGTTTTCACCAGCACCAAAATTATTCTCTCGTTTATGGGAATCTTCATGCCAAGCCAAGCACAAATTCTTCTTCTGGTTATTATTACATGATAGATTGAACACAAGAAACTTGCTGAGAAGAAAAAATTTCATACTGCAATCTTATCAGTGTATGTGGAAAGTTGCCATGAGGAAGAAACTTTGGTTCACCTTTTCTGGGATTGTCCTTTTGCAAAGAAATGTTGGGATTATATTAGCCCACAGAGAAATAGAAACTTATCTATTATGGAAGCATTTGAGGAAATGAGAGTTCAAATGAAACTACCTTTTGCATTGGAAGTCTTAATTCTAGCAGCATGGGGTATCTGGATAGTCAGAAACAACAAGATTTTCAAGGATCAGAATGCAGAATTTAATTCGTGGAAAGCAATATTTCTTCAAGAGCAAAGGTTGCTGGTGCATAGAATTAAAAAGAAGCATGTAAATTCCTTCAAGGAATGGATTCAATCCTTAGCTTAGTTTTTTCTCTAGTTTTCTTTCTTTAGGAGAGTTTCTCACTCTCTTTTGTAACTGGATGTTTTAAATTTTATATATATTAATAAAAATTGCAGGGGGCTTTTGCCCACTGTTTACTTCAAAAAAAAGATGGAGAAGTAAAGATTTGCAAAGTACACACTGATCTGAATATAGCAGATCCGTTGACTAAAACTCTCCCTAGGGCAAAGCATGACCAACACCGAATGCCATGGGTGTTAGGTACCTTACAATGTAATCTAGATTATTGACTCTAGTGCAAGTGGGAGACTGTTGGAGATATGCCCAAGAGGCAATAATAAAAGTGGTTATTATATATCTTTATGTTTATGATAAATGTTTATATACCATTCTATAATTGTATTAACCGAAACATTGATACATGTGTGATATGTAAACAACAAAGAGTCCCTAGTAAGCCTCTTAACTAGCTTGTTGATTAATAGATGATTAGTTTCATAATCATGAACATTGGATGTTATTAATAACAAGATTATATCATTATATGAATGATGTAATGGACACACCCAATTAAGCGTAGCATAAGATCACGTCATTAAGTTATTTGCTATAAGCTTTCGTTACATAGTTACCTAGTCCTTATGACCATGAGATCATGTAAATCACTTATACCGGAAAGGTACTTTGATTACATCAAACGCCACTGCGTAAATGGGTGGTTATAAAGATGGGATTAAGTATCCGGAAAGTATGAGTTGAGGCATATGGATCAACGGTGGGATTTGTCCATCCCGATGACGGATAGATATACTCTGGGCCCTCTCGGTGGAATGTCATCTAATGTCTTGCAAGCATATGAATAAGTTCATAAGAGACCACATACCACGGTACGAGTAAAGAGTACTTGTCGGAGACGAGGTTGAACAAGGTATAGTGTGATACCGATGATCAAACCTCGGACAAGTAAAATATCGCGTGACAAAGGGAATTTGTATTGTATGTGAATGGTTCATTCGATCACTAAAGTCATCGTTGAATATGTGGGAGCCATTATGGATCTCCAGATCCCGCTATTGGTTATTGGTCGGAGTGAGTACTCAACCATGTCCGCATAGTTTGCGAACCGTAGGGTGACACACTTAAAGTTGGATGTTGAAATGGTAGAACTTGAATATGGAATGGAGTTCCAATATTTGTTCGGAGTCCCGGATGAGATCCCGGACATCACGAGGAGTTCCGGAATGGTCCGGAGAATAAGATTCATATATAGGATGTCATTTTATGTGAATTAAAATGATTCGGAAGGTTCTATGGAAGGTTCTAGAAGGTTCTAGAAAAGTCCGGAAGAACACACCTAGGAAGGTGGAGTCCACATGGGACCCCACCTCCATGGCCGGCCAACCCTAGTGGGGTGGAGTCCCAAGTGGACTCCCCCTTGGGGGCCGGCCACCCCCCCATATGGAAGGTGGAACTCCCACCTCTAGTGGGAGTCCTAGCTTGGGAAGGTTTCCCACCATATGGAAGGTTTGGGTTCGGGTCTTATTAGACTTGTAGTCCAACACTTGGGGCTTCCACCTATATAATGAGGGCCAAGGGGAGGGCCGGCCACACCAAGACCACACTTGGCGCCCCCTATAGTGGCCGGCCACCCCCTCTCCCCAAACCCTAGCCGCCGCTCCTCCACCATATCCCTCACGCTTAGCGAAGCTCCGCCGGATTACTCCACCGCCACCGACACCACGCCGTCGTGCTGTCGGATTCAAGAGGAGCTACTACTTCCGCTGCCCCTGAACGGGGAGGTGGACGTCGTCTTCATCAACAACCGAACATGTGACCGAGTACGGAGGTGCTGCCCGTTCGTGGCGCCGTGATCAAGATCTTCTACGCGCTTTTGCAAGCGGCAAGTGATCGTCTACCGCAGCAACAAGAGCCTCATCTTGTAGGCTTTGGAATCTCTTCAAGGGTGAGACTCGATAAACCCCTCGTTGCTACCGTCTTCTAGATTTCATCTTGGCTTGGATTGCGTGTTCGCGGTAGGAAATTTTTTGTTTTCTATGCAACGTTGTCCTACATAAGGCAACTCATGAGATCATTGTATTGAAGCACATGGGAGAGAGTACCATCTAGCTACAGCCAAGAACCCATAGTCCATGCGGGAACTACTCAAAAACCATCATGGAGTCGAAGTGGAGGCGGTGGAGTCGATGGCGATGGCTCCCGGGGCACTTCCCCGTCCCAGCAGGGCGTCGAAACAGAGACTTTTGTCCCCCAGAACTTGGTTTCAGCGATGATGGCGGCTACGGAACTTTTCGTGGACAAAGGGTGATATCTTTTGGAGTTTTTAGGTCAGAGGGGTCTTATAGACGAAGAGGCAACGCGAGGGGGTGCACGGGGTGCCCATACGCGGCCAGGCCTGGGCCCGCGCCTGGGCCTGATATGGCTGCCCCTTGGCACATCTCCGTCTCCCCTTCTGGCTCCCGGAGTCTTCTGGTATATTTGAATTTCTGTGATTTTTCCAGAATTTTCCGAGCACTTTCAATTTTGGACATTTTCTGCGATAAACAGACATAATAAACAGAAACTGGCACTATGGCACTGGTTAATAGGTTAGTCCAATAAATTTCATAAAATGATGCAAAGTGCACATAGAACATAGAGGAATTGGTGTAACACAAGCATGGAGAATCAAAAATTATAGATACCTTTGCAACGTATCAAGCAGCATCAAGCGTCTTACTAGCATAATGAATAACATTCAACTTTTTATCTAATCGATGTCCAAGAACAGCACATGCTGCAAAATCACTAGCATCACACATAATTTCAAAGGGTAAATTCCAATCAGGTGGTTGAACAATAGGAGCAGTGGTTAAAGCCTTCTTTAGAGTTTCAAAAGCTTCCTTACAATCATCATCAAAAACAAAAGGTGCATCCTTTTGGAGAAGATTAGTAAGAGGCTTTGAAATTTTAGAGAAATCCTTAATAAACCTCCTATAGAAACCAACATGACCAAGAATACTATGAATACCTTTAACATCCCTAGGACAGGGCCTTTTCTCAATTGCTTCCACTTTGGCCCTATCGACTTCAATACCCCTTTCAGAAATTTTATGTCCAAGAATAATTCCTTCATTTACCATAAAGTGTTATTTCTCCCTGTTAAGAACAAGATTATTTTCTTTACATCTCTGCAAAACGTTATCAAGATTGTGCAAACAATTATCTTTGAAACGTAGCAGGAGCATTATACAAACCAAAAGGCATAAGTCTATAAGCATAAGTTTCATAAGAACAAGTAAAAGTGGTTTTCTCTTGATCTTGCTTTTTAACAGCAATTTGAGAAAACCCAGAATAACCATCAAGAAAACAAAAATGAGTTTTTTAGACAACCTTTCTAACATTTGATTAATAGAAGGTAAAGGGTAATGATATTTCTTAGTAAATTTGTTAACCTTTCTAAAATCAATGCACATCCTATAACCAAATAGTACTCTTTGAGGAATAAGCTCATTATACTCATTAGGTACAACAATAATTCCTCCTTTCTTAGGGACACAATGCACATGACTAACCCATCTACTATTAGCAATAGGATAAATAATACCAGCATCAAGGAGTTTCAATACCTTATTTCTTACCACATCCTTCATCTTAGCAATTAAACAACGTTGATGTTCAACAACTAGCTTTGCATCAGGTTCCATATTAATAGCATGCTGACATATAGTAGGAGAAATCCCCTTCAAATCATCAAGAGTATATCCCATAGCTTCTCGCTGTTTCTTCAATACTCCCAATAACATTTCCTCTTCCTGCCCTGAAAGTCTAGAACTAATAATAACAGGATATATTTTCATATCATCAATATAAGCATATTTAAGATCATCACGTAAAGGTTTTTAATCGAAAACAGGATCCTCCTTGGGTGGTAGTGTGGTACCCAAGTCTTCCACAGGTAAATTGTGCTTAAGCATCTCTGGTTGACGAAGAAGAATCTCATCAATCTCATTTCTTTACTCCATAAATATATCACTTTCATGGTCTCCATATATTGCTGCAAAGCATTGTTAGGAGCAAGAACAATAGAGGCAAGTTGTTCAACTCTAAAATCTTATACCATTCCGCAGCTCTTGTTGACGTCGAAACCGGCGGGCATTGGTAGTCAACACCGTAAGCCCGGGAACAACTAGGGCTGCGGCTGGCCCCGGTCCCTCGAGGCGACGGCCCGCAAAGCCTCCTGGTCGCGCGCCGATGCAAATTGCAAGGGCGTGCCACCTGACCTAGAGGTGTGGATGATGCCTCGCTTAGTTTCCTGCAGGGCACACACGTACACGTTAAATACGAGCCTCGGTCGGCTCTCAGGTTGTCCTGTGAATCGGCTCATGGAGCCGATCCACCCATGATTCGTCCGAGGTGGCCGAATATATGGTGGTCCTGCTTGATCATGATAAAGCGTATGAGATCCACGACGATCGGGGTTTTCACCGCATAATCGGATCATCCTACTCACGATTGGGCCTCGCGCTCACGCACGGTAAACGTAAGCCAGCCCTAGACAAGGCCTAAAAACCAACACTAGGTTGATCCTCGGAACGTCCTGTCTAGGGGCAGCAAACTACACCACATGCCGCTGGATCCTCCAACCCTTTGTAAGGCCTAACTATTGCAGATATTAAACTAATCCTTGATGAATCAAGGAGCGACCGTAACGGATCAGATCTACTAAATAACGATCAAGCGGGGTGCCCCTGCACCCATGATGAGGTACGGGGACGGCTAGATGCGCAAGGGTTGCACTACGACAGCATATGATACTAGGAACAATGCTAACCCTAACACATCTATGATAACTACGTTGCTCGCCATCAAAAGGCTTCAGTACGAGCAACGCATGAACAACTAGGCAGGCTCGTGCTGCCTAGATCGCGAGATGCGATCTAGGCAGCATGGTGCTTACCGGAGGAACCCTCGAGACGAAGGAGTTGGCGATGCGCCGAGATTGGTTTGTGTTGAACGTTGGTTGTTGTTTATTCCATAAACCCTAGGTACATATTTATAGTCCAGGGGACTTTCTAACGTGGGCGTGCACCACACCGTGCACGAGATAAATTCTAACTTCTACATAACCTACTATAAAGATACACGGGCTAACTAGCCCAAATTTGGTAAACAAGGCCGATTCACATATCTCTTCTATATGTATATCTTCAAATCCGTCTTGATCGCGGCCCACTTCTGGCTTGGCCAAATTCCGGTGATAACACATGCCCCCCTGGTTTTGATAATGATAATTGCAAAACCATATGTATTGCTCAAAGGGTCATGTCGTGGCAGAGCAGAACCGTCGCAATACTGTCTATTACCACTTCTTCCACATAACTTGACGATTCCAGCAATCTTTCAGCAATCGGCTCTTTCTTCTACACGATCGGCTTCTAGTTAACTTAGCCGATAGTCAAAGTCAAACAAACCTCGAAAGAGCCGATGGCGTCGCACCGGCCCCTACCATATAACAAACAAGGGCAAACCTGGTTACCCCTCCAAACGGTCACCTGCAACCTCCGTCTGAGAAAGCAAACTCAGATCCCCAAAATCCGCCACCTACGCAATCTCGCGAGCTTCAGATCTCAACCACAGCGCCCCAAACTCCGCAGCGCACCGAATGGCGGAATCATCCAACGCCGACACCATGGTCTCCGGCTTGAAGGTAATACTCCACCGCTTCTCCTTCATTAGGGCCAATATCAGGATTGAACAGAGGAACACCTGACTTAATGTTCTACTCCGTCATTGATTTTAGGTCTCCGACATCCTATTGCCGCATCCTTCTCTCCCAAATTCCATGTGTCTTGGCCCCCGTTCTTCCGAGAGCCCTGCTCATTTAATCTCATGTGAAGCTAACAGAATCCCCTTCGTGAATCAGCACCTAGATCTGACTTCATGGGCCGACTGCCTGCGAGCCTGGCCTAACCCTGAAGGTTGGGTGCCATGGTACAATAGAGTATCCAAAACCCATTACGCCACCTGGGAATCTATAGGGATAGCCGATGCCTTATCATTATCATTGTCTCCCCTTGAGAAGAATGAAAATATTCTGAAAACCATCGGCTACTTCTGGTCTGACGCGATGAACTGCTTCATATTCGGCCATGGCCCGATGACACCAACCCTGCTAGATGTAGCCATGATTACAGGCCTGGACATTGCGTCTCCAAGCCCTTCCGCTTTCAAACTGCCGAAAGTCCCTTTCACTCTTTCTTCTAAAAAGGAGTGTACCAGCTGGGGCGCCTACCTCGATCGCCATATGAAAACCAAAGGCCCTGTGACAGAGCGAGAACACACAGCCTTCCTAAACTTTTGGTTGGAACACTTCATATTCTGCGGCCCATCACTTGCCCCTACCAAGAATTACCTCTCCCTAGCCTATGAACTGGCCAAAGGCACCCATCTCGGCATCGGCAAACTGTTCCTTGGAGAGGTCTATCGATCTCTTCAACTGATGTCTGTCAAGCTGTTCTCTCGAAGACAGTTAAAACGGCGGTCCCTGGTGGTTTATTCAGCTACGGGCGCGTTATACTTTCGGGATCAGATCCCAGACTTCCCACCTCGACCTCCTGCACCTTCCCGGATGTTAACGGAAAGGATATTCGATGCACCAGCTATGGACAAGCCCTGTATGGTCTCCCGGGCAGCAGGCTGATCCCTAAGGAAGCAGCAGGGTGGTTCAAGATCTTCTTCCAAGGTCTGGACAACCCCCTGTTCTTTCCTTATACTGAAACGGAGGATTTTGAAAATCCAGTCTCCTTCCGATTGGGTAGCTTTGCCGATGACGATAGCACCCGGCATCTGTATTCTATCATGATTCGTCCTTGCTTTCTCCCTGTTGGAATGAGCACCTCAAACCGGATCATCAAACCCGGTTATGAGTGTTATCAACCGGTAGTGGTAGCCCGTCAGCTCGGCCTCGGGCAAGTGCCTCCGCACTTATTCTTACACCACCTGACCGCAAGCAGAGCCGAACTGCCTGACATCCTTACTAGTCATAGGTGCTACACCTTCTTTGATGCTTTGGCCCTCCCAATTCCTCACAACCTCCGTTTCTCCTCCACTACCGATGGCTTCGAGACTTGGTGGTCCATGTGGAAGACCCATGTTTTTAGGAGGGCGCTAGGACCGCAATTGAAACAACTTGACGCCACGCATGTCATCTCCGCCGACCAGGTACTGTTCCTTAAAATATTTCCCGCAACCCCTTAATGGTAACTTGCCTGCGAACTGACTTCACCTCTTGGCAGGAACAAGACGGCCCAGCTCCCCTGCAAGCCGATGGTTCTCCCTTTGAATTCCTCCCTCCGGCCCCAGTGGTCCTCTTCTGTCAGCGTTCGCCACCTCTGAAGAAAGTTATAATGGAAGGCCAACCGATTTCACCGAAATCGGCTCCCAAAAGCAAAGCATCCTTGGAGCCGGTTGCCCCCCGAGCCTCGACCCGGGCGAGGACGGCGGTGAGGAAGGTGGCTGTCAGGAAAACCCTGACGCGCAGAACTCCTGCCCCAGCGAATTCGCAGGTAAGTTGTACCATATTTCGATCGATCGCACTTGCCTTCCCAACCCTTGTAAGATGGTCGTATCCCTTCTTTCAGACTTCCACCGAAGAGAACTCCAGTGAGGGAGAACAGTCCAGTCCCAGGGACTCCTACCCACGCGGTACGGACAGATCCACTACACAGAGCCAGACGGACTCGCCAACCCCGGCTTCTAGAAAACGGTCGACTCCCGAGCCTGCCGCTCTTCAGTCTTCAGTCCAAACGAGGTCGCGCATAAAGCGCCGATGTGTTCAAAGGGCTCGCGAGGGCCCTCAAGCCTCTTCTCCTAGCCAGGAAGTTTCAAAGGTAACCCTCTTGATAGCTCGTGTTCCCTGTTGTCTTGTCACTAACTGGACCACTTTACCAATCCCCTTGCAGATTAATGAGACTTCTAGCGGGGTCGTTGAAGAGGTGCCGATGCCGTCTACTGCCCCTGGTCCCTCCAACTCGCCACGCGTGACGGACCAGTCGTCTGACCAGCATACTGCGAAGCCGATTGTTACCACCTCGGCTTCCCTTCCTTTCTTGGGAGAGGTACACTCTCCTCTCTCTCTACTTCCTTTATATCTGCCGCATGCCCATACCGTTCTTGCTCTTTTGCCAGGGGTGCGATCCTTCGAGCTTGCTGACATTCGACCCCGACTCCATCGAGCCAGCCGCCCCTAAAATAAGTGAAGAGCCAAATCTTGGTGCAGTCGACGGTCCGCTACAGCGTCTCCAAGTCCTGCTCTCCTCCCCAGTTGACGCTCTGGTTGAGGACCCTGAGACGATCAGGGGCATCCTCGTGGACATCCAGCCTCGTCTCCCAGTGGTGCTGGTAGCTAAACTCTGGCCGACAGTGACTTTGTCAGTTTTCAAGTCAAGGGTGCAGTCGGCTCGTCAAAGGATTAATCTCCGCCGCGCCCAACTCCCGTTGAGAGCCGATATTGCAGAAAAATGCCAGCGGCTCAACGAGAAGAAGGCTGCTTTAGACGCAAAGACCGCCACTTCCACTCATAGTGCCAGACTTGAGACCCTACGCAAGGAGCTGGAGGACCTCGAAAGGAGGGCCAGGGAGACCAAACAACTCATCCAAGACGAGGAGTCCCTCATTGCTCGCTCCCAAGAGGAAGCGCAAGGCCTCACCGCTGATCTGAAGACCGACCTAGCTGAAATCCGTGCCCTAAGCAGCCAGCTGGTGATGGGGAGAGACGAGGACGACGAGGTCGAGATCGCTGAGGTTGATCGAATCCGTACCGATGCTCTCCACGCTCTTAATGCATTTCTTCAGTAGGGCTCTTAATGAACTGCCACTTGTAAACTTGTTTTCTGTTCTTTGTCAAGTCAACTGCCATGCATCAGTTCTGGTCGCATCCGAATTTTTTTTATATTCGGCTACCAAATCTTCTCCGCATATGTCCAACGGCGTCGCGCGCGCTCCCTGATTGGGTGCCCCCCGAGCCGATTCTGCCAGGTGACTGCTGAAATCGGCTCTATGTTTAGCTAAGGTATTGTAGTGCGAACGTCGGCTTTATTAGGACCAACGTGGATTCCTTCCAGCGCCATAGACGACGCATCCCATTGTTCATTAGATCGACGTTGAGCCCGGACCGGAAACACGATTTTAGCTGACTCCTAAAATCGGCTCCTACGTTCGTAGGCCCACGAGAGTCTGGCGATGCTATGTTTAGTACGCCACCTTTTCGAGCTCGTCGGGTAGATTTTGCCTTTGTATTCGCCACGGCGGCATGCGAGCCCCGCCGTGCTGATGCCAAAGGAGAACTCTAGCTTCCCTCCGCAGTGGTTAAGATCTGCCATGTTGACACCAGGATGCGGGTGCGTGTCTCCGTTGCTTGATGCCGCGCAAACAGGTCTCCCTACAGAAGCCGACGAGTTTGGTTCCGAGGACCCCCTTGACCCTGTCATGCTTCTTTTTGAGCTCGCCAGAGCTCCTCGTAAGTGACCGGAGTTTCTTCCGCCATCTCGATGTGGATGGCGAGGTGGTTGTTGAAGATTGTCCCACCGCGTGGGAATGTGTTGACGTCGAAACCCACCGGCGGTGACTGGGTCAACACCGTAGAGCGGGAACAACTAGGGCTGCGCTGGCCCAGTCCCTCGGAGCGACGGCCCGCAAAGCCTCCTGGCGCGCGCCGATGCAAAAGGGCGTGCCACGACCTATACCTGTCGGAAGGTGTGGATGATGCCTCGCTTAGTTTCTGCAGGGGCACACACGTACACGTTAAATACGAGCCTCGATCGGCTCTCGGGTTGTCCCGTGAATCGGCTCATGGAGCCGATCCACCCATGATTCGTCCGAGGTGGCCGAATATATGGTGGTCTGCTTGATCATGATAAAGCGTATGAGATCCACGACGATCTGGGGTTTTCACCGCATAATCGGATCATCCTACTCACGATTGGGCCTCGCGCTCACGCACGGTAAACGTAAGCCAGCCCTAGACAAGGCCTAAAAACCAACACTAGGTTGATCCTCGGAACGTCCTGTCTAGGGGCAGCAAACTACACCCTGCATGCCGCTGGATCCTCCAACCCTTTGTAAGGCCTAACTATTGCAGATATTAAACTAATCCTTGATGAATCAAGGAGAGCACCGTAACGGATCAGATCTACTAAATAACGATCAAGCGGGTGCCGCACCCATGATGAGGTACGAGGACGGCTAGATGCGCAAGGGTTGCACTACGACAGCATATGATACTAGGAACAATGCTAACCCTAACACATCTATGATAACTACGTTGCTCGCCATCAAAAGGCTTCGATACGAGCAACGCATGAACAACTAGGCAGGCTCGTGCTGCCTAGATCGCGAATGCGATCTAGGCGACATGGTGCTTACCGAGGAACCCTCGAGACGAAGGAGTGGCGATGCGCCGAGATTGGTTTGTGTTGAACGTTGGTTGTTGTTTATTCCATAAACCCTAGGTACATATTTATAGTCCAGGGGACTTTCTAACGTGGGCGTGCACCACACCGTGCACGAGATAAATTCTAACTTCTACATAACCTACTATAAAGATACACGGGCTAACTAGCCCAAATTTGGTAAACAAGGCCGATTCACATATCTCTTCTATATGTATATCTTCAAATCCGTCTTGATCGCGGCCCACTTCTGGCTTGGCCAAATTCCGGTGATAACAGCTCTGCCCTTCAGTTATAAAGAGAATAACTTCCTCTTTACTTGGTCCATTGAAATACCTGCACACTTGAACAACTCGCATAATTCATGTATAAAGAGTAAATGATCACCCAGATGGAAAGTTCCATCTCCTAAATAGCAGTTATTCATAACACGTTCAATAATTTTTATAGGTATTTTAAAAGGATCCAATTGAGTATGCGGTGGTTCATCTAGTACCGTAATATTGGCAGTAGTAATCCCAAACAAGGAGTCAAATGGAGACTTCTCCATAATGAAATAAAGTAGCAGACAGAAATAAAAACAGCACTTACAGTAAAAGTTTCCTTTACCAATTCCACTCTTCAATAGCGCTTCACTCCCCGGCAACGGCGCCAGAAAATAGTCTTGATGACCCACAAGTATAGGGGGTGTATCGTAGTACTTCCGATAAATAAGAGTGTCGAACCCAACGAGGAGCAGAAGGTGTTGACAAGCAGTTTTGATCAAGGATTCACTGTAAACACTAGCAAACATGTTTTCAGGGGTATTTGATTTTGCAAATAAATAAAGTATGAGTAAATAAAAGATAGTAATAATAATTGCAGCGAGTGGCCCAATCCTTTCTAGAGCAAAGGACAAGCCATTTGTTTTACTTATGATGACTAAACGTTCCCGAGGACACACGGGAATTTCGTCAAGTGCTTTCGCTTCACGCAAGTGAATAATCTTTATCGGTTTGGTAGGTGTTGTGTGGTGAACCTATGCTAATGCACTACCCCTACTTGGACTAATGCATACTTGTGATTATACCCCTTGCAAGCATCCGCAACTACAAGAAAGTAATTAAGATAAATCTAACCACAACCTTAAACTTTGAGATCCTACACTCCCTCGTGCACTGGTTTCCCAACGGGGGTTTAGGTTTCTGTCACTCCCGCAACCGCACAATTACTAGCCAAATACACGATGCATTCCTCTAGGCCCATAAAGGTGAAGTATCATGTAGTCGACGTTCACATGACACCACTAGAAGAATAACACCACAACTTAAATATCAAACCATTAAATATTACTCAACATAGTTCCACTACTAACATCTTAACTTCTCCCATGTCCTCAAGAAGTAAATGAACTACTCACAGTACATCATATGGATCATGATCAGAGGTGATATAATGATGACTAACAATCTGGACATAAACCTTAATCCAATGGTTTCACTCAATAGTATCAACTACAAGAAGTAATTAACACCAGGAAAGGTTCCCCTATGAGCTAGACAAGATCAAACCCAAAAATGTTACAACGGGGCGGAGTGGAGATGGTGGTGATGATGGTGCTGGTGATGGAGATGATGATGATGATCTCGATGAAGTCCAGCTCGATGACGGTGACGATGGCGACGATTTCCCCCCTCCGGGAAGGAATTTCCCTGGCATATTTCTGCCTGCCGGAGAGCTTTTCTCCCTTTGTGGTTTTCCGTCCCATAGCGGTGGCGGAATATTTCTCTGTTTGCTCCCCCTCTGTTTAGGGTTCTCAGGGGATGAAATACGCAGGAACGTCGAGGTGGGCCAGGGCCACCATCATTAGGCGCGCCTAGGTGGTCCCGCGCCTAGGGGTGGTGTGGGCCCCTCCGGCCCACCTCAGGCTCTCCTTTTGGCTTCTTCCGCATTTGGCAAAATATGAATTTCTAGGTATTTTCTGGGAATTGATGTTCTTCAGAAATATGGTATCTTGACGGTCCTTTTTCCAGCAGAATTCTGACTCCGACAGTTAATTCTCCAATAATCATCAAACATGCAAAAATAGATGAAATAACATAAGTATCATCACTAAATATGAAATATATCAATGAATAACAGTAAATTATGATATAAAATAGTGATGCAATTTGGACATATCAACTATAGAGAAGTTGATTGTTTTTGGTGTTTTGGATGCAAATAAGGAAAGTAAATATTTTTGTATTTTCTGATTAAAATAGTGCATCAAATAGAAAACAAGATAAAAGCAATGTAAAGGTGTTTCATATGATAAAAATGGACCGGGGTTCATGGGTTCACTTGACTATTCTCTCTTCAAGTTGTAGTGGAAAAATAGTAATTCATCAATGATATATGAAGGTGCAAATAATAGTATGCGTAAGATCAGAATTAATAAGGGCATCACGTCCTAACATAGATATGATGCAACACATCTCTCTTATGCTCCAGAAGAAAGAAACATCATCAATCTTATATTAAGAATTAACAGAACATAGCCATAAGTACTTTGACATGAAGTTTGAATATCAAATATGCTACCTTGAACAAACAAGATCATCACTACTGTCACGTGACGAACATAGCACATGCATTCACTTTATCCCTAGTGAGATAGCAAAAGAAAAGGCAAAGCCATAATAGATCTTGAACATATTGTCACTATCCAATCACTAAAACCATGCTACTCCATCTAATACACACATCACCCCACACACGCTCTTGCATAGATGTTGGATCAGAACAAATACTTAAGAACGGGGTACATAATATGCATCTATCAATACATCTTACACATAATATGACCAGATCTCATAGCACAATATCATAGAATAAGGATCCACCACATAAAAGGTATTACAAATATGGCCATAATCATGTTAGGCAGCTCATATGCCACTAAGAACTATGAAGAACATGAGAGAAATAGATCAAGCTACTGCCATAAATGTGTAGTCCAGAGGTGGACTACTCTCCCTTGATCATGGTGATCATGGTGAAGACGTTGGAGAAGGTGGAGATCCCTTCGATGGTGATCCGGTGGAGTTTCCCCCTCCAATCTTCTCTGCAGCAGCCTCTGTTTTTGTGTTTCTGTGTTTGTGCGGTGCTCTCCTCCCGAGAACTCTCCGGGGCCATATATATAGTGATTTTTAAGTCAAAATACGTTGGTGGGCGAAAGAATCAGGGCAATTGGACAATCGACGACCAAAGAGCCTGGGTGGCGCGCCCTACCTGGTCTCTTTCGGGCCACGGGCATCTCTAGGTCTGCTTCCAGGGCCTATGGGGCTTCTCCCGATGAAAAAGTAACACCAAAAATCGCAGGTGAATTTGACTACTTATAGGTCTCTGAAAGTGAAAAATATGCAGAACATGGTTTTGCTGATCTCAGAGTTATAAACCAAATAAAGGGGATCATTGGTAAATCCCCATAAATCAATGTAAAACATGGTATTACCATCATATATGTTGCAAATATGTGGGAATTCAATATGATAAAGGACAAAGTTCATGTATGCATTTTACATGCATCAGTCCCCGGTGGCCTGACGCTCGGCTCACCATGCACGCTCGACCTCTGTGGACACATGGGAGAGCGCGACCTACGTGGACACATGGGAGAGCTCGACCAAGCGGTCTTGAACGGCAGCCTTCACTGCCGCGAGGCCACGCTGGTGAACCACATCGTGGTGCACGGCCTCGAGCGAGGCAACCAGGGGCGGCCTACTGGCCGGATGGCGGCTCGTCCTCAGAGGCATTGTTCCTCGTTGATTTCCTCCTCGACGGCCTGGTCCACCTCCGGCCACTCTTGCCGCCTCACCGCCCGCTCAGCCGCCACGCGAGAGAGCGACCAACGTGAGCTTGGCCCACGTCCTATGCAACCTATGTGGCATGGCGTGGAGGTCGAGCAGAGGGCGCCTGACAAGGAGTAGGTGGACGGAGGCTATCTACGAGTGGGTTGAGACGGGAGGCCGCGCACATCGAGTTTTATAGCCATCGACCATCGCAGGAAATTTGGCGAGAGCTTGCGTGACACGCATAGATGCTTGCCCCCACGCGGCACCGCGCGTGCCATGAACCCGTTGTGTCGAGCCTAGGAAAACGAGTTCACACAACGCCTAAGACCGCTCATAGTGCAAGTAACTTCAGCAGTAGCTTCGTATCCAACTCAGCAAATTTACATATATGTCACCAAATTAATGAGGAGAGAGGAGGATAGAGTAACATAGCTAGTTAGTGTAACATCAGACTTCCCAAGGTACAATGAGTCTATAAGCTAATTAATATATCCATCTATGATACTACTTTGATGTTACTAACCACTATGAAGATAGTAACATAGAGTAGTAACATGTTAATGTTACTACTCTTCTATGTTACTTCTCACTATGACTAGTCTAAGACTACTCATAATGAGAGTAACATTGGTAGTAACACCACACACTTCAATACATTTTGGTGACATGACATGACAATAAATGCATAAAGAGAGTAAGGTGATAACTAGCTATGTTACCTAAAGATGGGCCTCTCACGATTCTCGTTTACATAATAATCCAGCAGTTCTTCAATATTTAGAGAGATAGTATGTGTTAGTACGAGATCGCGCTATCAACTTATTTCATTTTTCTCAATGATTAGGTATCAATTGTCCTTAGGAACCGTACATGCACCTTTGTTTGGATGCCGATCGAATATTGTTACAATACGAAATACTTGAAGGCCACACGCAATTGACTCACCTACATTTTATGCTCCCACCCTTTTGTAGACTCTGCCACTTATTAAATAGGGCTCTGGGAAAGTGCTCACATCAACAACAAGGAAGGAGCTTCTCGAGGAATAAATAATGTTATAGCAGAGCGAATCCGGGTTCGCTTCGTGCGCAATAAAAAATTATTCATTTCTTGATTCTGGATGACATGTGAAATTGGCTTCAGCTCTAGCCTACTGGCCGCCCGACTCTATGGAGAGGTCGCCCGCTGCTGTCACCCTTCCTCGCGTACGGGACCGTTGTCGATCCTCCGCTTCTCTCTCGCTCGTGAACGGCAAGTAGGCGGTATCCGCCCGCCGCCCTCCGACGCACCATGCTCGCTCCTCCCTCCACGCGACGGTCCTCCACCTCTGCCTCCGTAGCCGCAGCTACATCTCCTCC
Organism: Lolium multiflorum; assembly: GCA_030979885.1. Classification (NCBI taxonomy): domain Eukaryota; kingdom Viridiplantae; phylum Streptophyta; class Magnoliopsida; order Poales; family Poaceae; genus Lolium; species Lolium multiflorum. The sequence continues at coordinate 205,177,723 of CM061747.1, forward strand.
AATCGCCTTCGCTCGTAGACTTCATTCTGACTCGCTCCTCAGCTCCCTCCCGCCGCTCACTCCTCCAGCCGCTGCTGCCGCCACTCGACAGTTTGTTGCCGCCGCTCCGCCTCCTGCTGCTGCCGCTCGTCCGCGACAAATGCATCTACGGTCGCCGCTAGCGTTGCCTCCTCGCACGCCTCGTACTCTGCAAGCTCCGGGTCCTCCTCCACGGCTTCGTTGCGAGGAGAATACATTGCGTGTTTAGATTTTGCACGACTGAAGTGAGAGGCGGGCCGTGTGGCGTCCTGCCGTCACTAACAGCGCGGCCCCATCACAAAATGCGGCACGCCGACGCGTCCAATTTGCGTCCTTTGCGAAGGGGCTACCACGGGGTTACCGGCGCCTCTATTGGAGCTCGAAAACGCGCTAGCGCTTTTTTAGACGCACCGGTGTAAACCTATTTTAACCGTCGACCCTAAAAAGAGACAATGTCAGGTCCGCCGGTAAAGATGCTTTTACTTCCACTATGACTAGCGTAAACATGCTACTACCTCACTGTCAGCAACTCCATGGTCCAAACTCCAAATCCACCCCGAGCGGTTCACCGCCCACCGAGCGGTGCCGCGGAGGGTTTCGGCCGTCGCGTTGTGCACTCCATGCACGCGGCCGAGCAAAACGACGATAGCCCATGTGCGCGCGTAGCTAGATCCAAGCGGAGGCCGCACGCCGCACGCGCGCGCCGGGGGAAACGACGCGGTGCCTGTGTCTCTGCCAATGCCACTGTGCATGCCGTGGCCTGGCCTGTCGCCGGTTGCTGTTCGTCGCGTGGCCTCGTGCGGGGATCGATCGATGCGTGAACGTGTGGACTGTGGACGGTGAACCGGCCATGCGCGGGCGTGGCGCCGCCGCAGCCGGGGAATTGGGCGTCGTTCGCCAGCTAGTCAGCAACTATGAATTGGAGCGTCAGGTTGGGTGGCACCACGACGGCACATGATTACATCCATCGATCCATTCTGGGGCTCGCCCGTCGGGCGCAATCATGCATGTTTTAGGCAACGTGCGTTCTGTACCGCTCAACCACGCCGACATGGTTAAGCTTTCGTCCTCATGCACATGTGCTTTTATTCCGCCCTGTTAAGGTTGCCGAACCGTGGGCCACTAATACTCCTTACAAATGTTCCTTTCAACAAAGTTTTTTTTCGAAATGGGAAAATATCTGAAAACGAGCTTCTGCATTTAAAGGATGTACACGGCCTTTTTTATTACGGGCGCGTTTGGTAGCCTGTATTCACTTTTTTGCATGAGTGGAGAAGAAAAATGACTCGTTTGGTTTCACCTGCCACTGGTTCTTTGGCACCACGGGTTTGTGGTGCTAGACGAACTTGAGAACGCCGGAATGGAAGTTTCTCGGACCCGGAGCCTGGCGATGCAAATCCCCATCTCCACTGATGTAAAGTTTGGCCCCGCGATGCAAAAGAACGTGTGTTTTTAGGAGCCTCTTTAATCCTCTCGTTAATCCTCTCCATGGCTCAACGGAGAGAGCTCCTTGATGATGGCCATGGACTCTTCGACGACCACGCCATGGAGGAGCTCCGCCCCTGCCCCGCCCCGCACCATGCCCGGGCCACCCCGCGCCTCTTGCTGGCCGCGCCCGGAAGCGCCCGCCCCGCCCCACGCCTCGCCGCTACCGCACCGCGCCTCCCCCGCGCCCGCCCGCCTCGCGCTGCCGCGCACGGAACGCCGCCATGTCCGGCGGCTCCATGCGCCGCGCCCGCATCCTCGCCTCGCCGCGGCGGCGGCTCCCTGCCGCGCCTCGCGCTCCCGCATCGCGCCCGCCTCCCCCCACCCTGCCCCGCTCCTCGCCGCGGCCGGCAGCGCCCGCCACGTGCCTCGCCTCGCGCCCTGCGCCCGCCCCCGCGCCGGCCTTCTGGCGCCAGCCGCCGCCGCAGTGGTGAGCATGGCCGACCGCCTGGTCGCGCCTCGCCGCGTCCCTCGCGCCTGGCCGCGGTGCCGAGCATGGCCGGCCGCCCCGGCGCGCTCGCCGCGCGCCGCGGGCGCCTCGCAACGGCCTCGCGTCGGCCGCGCCTCGCCCCGCGCGCCAGCCGCGCCTCGCGCCGGCCGCGCCTCGCCATGTGCCTGGCCTCGCCGCGCCCTCGCTAGCCGCGTCGCGTGCTTGGCCTCACCCTCGCCGGCCTCGTCGCGTGCCCACCTTTGTTGGAGTTGTGGAGTTGATGATAAATTTGGCCTAATTTAACTTTATTAGCTGGTAAGTACATGATTAATAGATACAAAACAATATTACACGCACTAATACAAAAGCAACCAAATGTCTGTACATTGTTTCCGCGCAGATTTGCAGGCTAATACAGAGCAACCAAATGAAATGCATTTGAATCTCTAACGGTGCGATGCAAGCTAACAAACAACGCACACTTTTTGCATCGGAGCTTATTCGGAGCGAGATGGGGATTTCTTTCCATTGGCACATTGGTGCAGGAATTGAATGCATACCAAACGCGCCCTAGATTATTCACAAAACCTTATAAGAACAATATAAAAGATCGAAACAACCTTACTATACCTACAGTGGGATGAAGAGAGTGACAATACACCAACTCACATCATACAAAACTAAATGCCTTCTCAAACCGCCCAATAGCAGGTGAGCAGACTCCCAGCATACGCCAACGCACACGCCATAGAAGTTGCTACCGCCGTCTTCCTCAACTCCATCTTCAAAAGAGATCATCGCATTAACCTTGCAAGACCTGCCGTCGATGCCACCATGACGCCAGACGGCTCCACCATCCTGCACGCATACATCATCCCGCATCTGTCGTCGATACCCTGCAGCACCATGCCACCGAGACTCAGCGCCAACAATGTGGTAGATGAATACCACTCCACCGACATCCGCCAACATCCAGCAGCTGCTCCAAAAACGATGCCCCAAGAGGTAGAACGACGCAGGGCGCGCCGCCATCGTCCGATCCGGGAGACCCGGAATAGGGTTTCTACAGATTTTTACTTTCTTTGCAATATTAGGCTTTGCGGAATACGGTGCCTAATGCAAACTAGTGGAAGACCTGAGGATACAACTAACTCGAGACGAAGGCTCTCACAGCGATTAAATCACAAGTAAGGAGTTCGGTTAGAGATAACCGATAGCACGCGGAGACGAGATGTATTCCCGTGTTCCCTTGCTTTGCAAGGTACGTCACGTTTGGAGGAGTGGAGGTCCCACGAAGGATTCCCCGCGCCACGAAGGCTCACCCTATTCTCCGGAGCCTATCCCATGAAGGAATAGCTCTCTCACTTGTGGTAGACTTTGAGGTAGCCTCCAAACCTTCACAATCTTGCCCGGAGCAGATCCACAGCCCGGATGCTTCCGGACTCCTCTTGCCCACCTAGGGTTTCCAAGGAACCCTAGGAAGCAAGCTTCTTGATGAATACAAGGGGGAATGAGATTTGGCTTGGTAGAACGGTAGATCGGGTCCTCCTCTATCGTTTCCCCGGAGGGATTTGAGTTTGGGTGGAGGAGGAGGGAGATCTGAGGCTTTTGGTGTTTCTAACAATGGAGTATGAGAGAAGGAGCTCAAGAACAGCTTGTAGTGTAGTGCCTAACTGTCTAGAGGTAGGAGAAGGGCTATTTATAGTGTTCTTCGAAATATGGCCGTTGGCCACTTGCCACCTCAGCTTTTCCTCGACAAACCCGGTTCAACCGGACCAGGGACCGGACTGCCCGGTGCAGAGGCCGGTCGGACCGGGCTGGTGACCGGAGCTTCTTTTCGTCGTCCAGAGCTCCTCCGGTTGGCGCCCGGTTGGCGACCGGTCGACCGGGCCGTGCGCCGGACTCGCCGGTCGTAGGCCGGTTGACCGGTCGGCAACCGGATTTGTGTTCTTGTATGGAGTCCGGTTGGCGACCGGTCGACCGGTTGTCGCCGGATGCTCCGGTTGGCGACCGTGGACCGAGCTGCGGCCGGACGGCCGGTTGCTGGCCCGGTTGGACCGGGTGTAGACCGGATTTCGTTGTAGACCCCTTTTCGATTGTTGTTGAAGTGGGGGTCTCCTTTAGCCTTCTTGTTCCTTTGATACACCATTTATGCCTCATTGCCTAAAACCTGAGATTATCCTTATAAACATATTAGGCCAAATACTCTAGCACGGTGTCATTGTTACCAAAATAATGGATAAGGGTAAAATACCCTTACAATCTCCCCCTTTTTGGTATACGATGACAAACCGAGCTAGAGTCACAAATAGATATTATGATAAGCTCTAAACCTTGATTCCATATAAGATATTACGACAGCTCCCCCATAATGTGTGCACTTGGAGAATTTGCGTTTGAATGCAAAGTGCACCATTTGTTGAACATGAGAAGCTCCCCCAATATCTTTAGGAAACAAGCATGGTATGGATGTGTGATACGTCTCCAACGTATCGATAATTTCTTATGTTCCATGCTACTTTATTGATGATACCTACATGTTTATGCACATTATATGTCATATTTATGCGTTTTCCGGAACTAACCTATTGACGAGAGCCGGAAGTCAGTTCTGTCTGCTTTTTTGGTTTCGAAATCTTAGTAATGAAATATTCTCGGAATTGGACGAAATCAACGCCGAGTTCTATTTTCCCCGGAAGCTTCGGATCACCGAAGAGGGGCGAGAGATGGGCCGGGGGCCCACACCACACTTGGGCGCGGGCCGAGGGCCTGGCGCGCCACCTGGTGGTGAGGGCACCCTGGTGCCCCTCCGAGGCTCCCCTTTCGCCTATTTAAAGGTCCTGACCTAAAAACCCCGACGGAAGAGCCACGGTACGAAAAGTTCCGAGCCGCCGCCATCGCGAAGCCAAGATGCGGGGGACAGGAGTCTCTGCACGCCGCCGGGCCGGGGAAGTGCCCCGGAAGGCTTCTCCATCGACACCGCTGCCATCTCCACCGCCATCTTCATCACCGCTGCTCCCATGAGGAGGAGTAGTTCTCCATCGAGGCTCGGGGCTGTACCGGTAGCTATGTGGTTAATCTCTTTTCTATGTACTTCAATACAATGATCTCATGAGCTGCTTTACATGATTGAGATCCATATGATGAGCTTTGTATCGCTACTAGTTGTGTGCTACTCATGTGATGTTATTAAAGTAGTCTATTCCTCCTGCATGGTGTAAAGGTGATTAGTGTGTGCACCGTGTGGTTCTTGTCGTAGGCTATGATCATGATCTCTTGTAGATTGTGGAGTTAATTATCATTATGATAGTATTGATGTGATCTATTCCTCCTTCATAGTGTAATGTGGACAGTGTGTGCGCTATGTTAGTTCTTGGTTTATTTTGCAATGATCTATTATGCTCTAAGGTTACTTAAACATGAATATCGAATGTTGTGGAGCTTGTTAACTCCGGCATTGAGGGTTCGTGTAATCCTACGCAACGAATGATGTTCATTATCAAACAAGAGTGTATGTAGCACATATGAGAAGAAGTATTTATTATGCGATCAATGTTGAGAGTGTCCACTAGTGAAAGTATGATCCCTAGGCCTTGTTTCCAATACAAACACCGTTTACTTCTTTTTTTGTTGCATGTTTACTCGCTGCCATATTTTATTCAGATTGCTATTACCACACATATACATCCATATTACTTGTATTTCACTATCTCTTCGCCGAACTAGTACACCTATACATCTGACAAGTGTATTTGGTGTGTTGGGGACACAGGAGACTTCTTGCTTTGTGATTGCAGGGTTGCATGAGAGGGATATCTTTGACCTCTTCCTCCCCGAGTTCGATAAACCTTGAATCCACTTGAGAAACTTACTCTGTTCTACAAACCTCTGCTTGGAGGCCCAACACTCTACAAGAATAGAAGCTCTGTAGACATCAAGCACTTTTAAGCGCGTTCTTGCAGGGAGGAAAGGTAAAAGGCACTCATACTTCGGTTCCAGGTAATCTTTTCTGGCGCCATTGTGTAAGTACTCGAAGCTATTTCCTTTAGACTCTGCAATTGACATTTGGTTTCTTGTTTACACTAGTTAGGCATAATGGACAACAATGACCTTTTTATTCTATTTCCTGATTTAAGACATGGATGGTTTGATGCGAAAATTAAAAAACCCATGGAACATATTAATTTGAATGCTTTGAACACCATTGTTGTTAATGATATGGAAAATTCTAAGCTTGGGGAAGCTGGCTTTGATGAGCATGATATCTTTAGTCCCCCAAGCATTGAGGAGAAAATTTACTTTGATGATACTTTGCCTCCCATTTATGATGATTATAATGATAGTAGTCTTTTGTTACCACCTGTTATGGAGGATAAATTTGATTATGATTACAATATACCTCCTATATTTGATAGCTACTTTGTTGAATTTGCTCCCACTACAACTAATAAAATTGATTATGCCTATGTGGAGAGTAATAATTTTATGCATGAGACTCATGATAAGAATGCTTTAAGTGATAGTTATATTGTTGAGTTTGCTCATGATGCTACTGAAAGTTATTATGAGAGAGGAAAATATGGTTGTAGAAATTTTCATGTTACTAAAACACCTCTCTATGTGCTGAAATTTTTGAAGCTACACTTGTTTTATCTTCCTATGCTTGTTACTTTGCTCTTCATGAACTTGTTTATTTACAAGATTCCTATGCATAGGAAGCATGTTAGACTTAAATGTGTTTTGAATTTGCCTCTTGATGCTCTCTTTTGCTTCAACTTCTATTTCTTGCGAGTGCATCATTAAAACTGCTGAGCCCATCTTAATGGCTATAAAGAAAGAACTTCTTGGGAGATAACCCATGTGTTTTTTGCTACAGTACTTTGTTTTATATTTGTGTCTTGGAAGTTGTTTACTACTGTAGCAACCTCTCCTTATCATGTTTTTGTGCCAAGTAAAGTTTCTATGTCAAAGTTGATGTTATATTTGGGATCGCTGCGCAGAAACAGCATTGCTGTCTGTCACGAATCTGGGCACAGTTCTCTGTAGAAAATTTGAAAAAATCTGCCAATTTACGAGCGTGATCCTCAGATATGTACGCAACTTTCATTAGTTTTGAGTTTTTCCATTTGAGCAAGTCTGGTGCCAGCTTTAAATTCGTCTTTACGGACTGTTCTTTTTGACAGATTCTGCCTTTTATTTCGCATTGCCTCTTTTGCAATGTTGGATTTATTTCTTTGATCCATTAATGTCCAGTAGCTTTATGCAATGTCCAGAAGTGAAAAGAATGTTTGTGTCACCTCTGAACATGTGAATTTTTGATTATGCACTAACCCTCTAATGAGTTTGCTTGAAGTTTGGTGTGAAGGAAGTTTTCAAGGGTCAATAGAAGAGGGTGATATAATGTGATCGAGAAGAGTGAAAGGTCTAAGCTTGGGGATGCCCCGGTGGTTCATCCCTGCATATTTTAAGAAGACTCAAGCATCTAAGCTTGGGGATGCCCAAGGCATCCCCTTCTTCATCGACAACTTATCGGGTTTCTTCTAGTGAAACTATATTTTTATTCGGTCACATCTTATGTACTTTACTTGGAGCGTCTGTGTGCTTTTATTTTTGTTTTTGTTTTGTTATCTTAGTTCTCTGAATAAGTTCATCCTTGTGTGGGAGAGAGACACGCTCCGCTGGTTCGTATGAACACATGTGTTCTTAGCTTTTAATTTTCATGGCGAAGGTTGAAACTGCTTCGTTAATTGTTATATGGTTGGAATTGGAAAATGCTACATGTAGTAATTGGTAAAATGTCTTGGATAATGTGATACTTGGCAATTGTTGTGCTCATGTTTAAGCTCTTGCATCATATACTTTGCACCTATTAGTGAAGAAATACATAGAGCATGCTAAAATTTGGTTTGCATAATTGGTCTCTCTAAGGTCTAGATAATTTCTAGTATTGGTTTTGAACAACAAGGAAGACGGTGTAGAGTCTTATAATGTTTACAATATGTCTTTTATGTGAGTTTTTTGCACCGGTTCATCCTTGAGTTTGCTTCAAATAACCTTGCTAGCCTAAACCTTGTATCGAGAGGGAATACTTCTCATGCATCCAAAATCCTTGAGCCAACCACTATGCCATTTGTGTCCACCATACCTACCTACTACATGGTATTTCTCCGCCATTCCAAAGTAAATTGCTTGAGTGCTACCTTTAAACAATTCAAAAGTTATTACCTCTTATTTGTGTCAATGTTTTATAGCTCATGAGGAAGTATGTGGTGTTTTATCTTTCGATCTTGTCATTTACTTTTGACAGACTTTCACAATGGACTAGTGGCTTCATCCGCTTATCCAATAATTTTGCAAAAAGAGCTGGCAATGAGGTTCCCAGCCTCAATTAATTAACTTGCATTAATAATTCTCTTCACATGTTTTGCTCTGATCTATCAGTAAGCAACTTAAATTTGCAAATAGACACTCCTCCATGGTATGTGAATGTTGGAAGGCACCCGAGGATTCGGTTAGCCATGGCTTGTGAAAGAAAAGGTTGGGGGGAGTGTCATCTAATAAATAAAACTAAAGTACATGTGTAAACAAAAGTGAAGAGGGATGATCTACCTTGCTGGTAGAGATAACGTCCTTCATGGGAGCCGCTCTTGAAAGTCTGGTTGATGAGGTAGTTAGAGTGCCCACTACCATTCGTTGACAACAACAAACACCTCTCAAAACTTTATTTTTATGCTCTCTTTATGTTTTCAAAATAAAAGCTCTAGCACAAATATAGCAATCGATGCTTTCCTCTTTGAAGGACCTTTCTTTTACTTTTATTGTTGAGTCAGTTTACCTATCTCCCTCCACCTTAAGAAGCAAACACTTGTGTGAACTGTGCATTGATTCCTACATATTTGCATATTGCATTTGTTATATTGCTTTGCATTGACAATTATCCATAAGATATACATGTTATAAGTTGAAAGCAACCGCTGAAACTTAATCTTCCTTTGTGTTGCTTCAATACCTTTACTTTGATTTATTGCTTTATGAGTTAACTCTTATGCAAGACTTATTGATGCTTGTCTTGAAGTACTATTCATGAAAAGTCTTTGCTTTATGATTCATTTGTTTACTCATGTCATTACCATTGTTTTTGATCGCTGCATTCATTACATATGTTTACAAATAGTATGATCAAGATTATGATGGCATGTCACTTCAGAAATTATCTTTGTTATCGTTTTACCTGCTCGGGACGAGCAGAACTAAGCTTGGGGATGCTGATACGTCTCCAACGTATCGATAATTTCTTATGTTCCATGCTACTTTATTGATGATACCTACATGTTTTATGCACATTATATGTCATATTTATGCGTTTCCGGAACTAACCTATTGACGAGATGCCGAAGTGCCAGGTTCCTGTTTGCTGTTTTTGGTTTCAGAAATCCTAGTAACGAAATATTCTCGGAATTGGACGAAATCAACGCCCAGGTTCCTATTTTCCCCGGAAGCTTCCAGATCACCGAAGAGGGGCCAGAGATGGGCCAGGGGGTCCCCACCACACTTGGGCGCGGGCCAGGGGCCTGGCCGCGCCACTGGTGGTGAGGCACCTGGTGCCCGAGGCTCCCCTTTCGCCTATTTAAAGGTCCTGACCTAAAAACCCCGACGGAAGAGCCACGGTACGAGAAAAGTTCCAGAGCCGCCGCCATCGCGAAGCCAAGATCTGGGGGACAGGAGTCTCTGTTCCGGCACGCTGATGACCCACAAGTATAGGGGATCGCAACAGTCTTCGAGGGAAGTATTACCCAATTTATTGATTCGACACAAGGGAGACAAAGAATACTTGTAAGCCTTAACACGGAGTTGTCAATTCAGCTGCACCTGGAAACAGACTTGCTCGCAAGAGTTTATCGGTAGTAACAGTTCTATGGCAGTGGAAATAGCGAAATAACAGCGGTGAAATAAAGACAGCAGTAGTGATTATAGTAAACAGCAGGATTAAAATACTGTAGGCACAGGGACGGATTTAACGGGCGTTGCATGGATGAGAGAAACTCATGTAACAATCAAAGCAGGGGCATTTGCAGATAATAATAAAACGGTATCCAAGTACTAATCAATCAATAGGCATGTGTTCCATATTTAGTCGTACGTGCTCGCAATGAGAAACTTGCACAACATCTTCTGTCCTACCAGCCGGTGGCAGCCGGGCCTCTAGGGAAACTACTGGATATTAAGGTACTCCTTTTAATAGAGTACCGGAGCAAAGCATTAACACTCCGTGAACACATGTGATCCTCACATCACTACCATCCCCTCCGGTTGTCCCGATTTCTGTCACTTGGGGCCATTGGTTCCGGACAATGACATGTGTATACAACTTGCAGGTAAGATCATAAACAACGAATATCTTCATGAATCAATAACATGTTCAGATCTGAGATCATGGCACTCGGGCCCTAGTGACAAGCATTAAGCATAACAAGTTGCAACAATATCATAAAAGTGACATCTACGGATACTAGGCACTATGCCCTAACAATCTTATGACTATTACATGACCAATCTCATCCAATCCCTACCATCCCCTTCAGCCTACAGCGGGGGAATTACTCACACATGGATGGGGGAAACATTGCTGGTCGATGGAGAGGCGTTGGCGGTGATGGCGGTGAAGATCTCCTCCAATTCCCGTCCCGGCGGAGTGCCGAACGGAGACTTCGGCTCCCGAGACGGAGTTTCGCGATGTGGCGGCTTTCTGGAGGGTTTCTGGCGACTTCGACTTCTCTCCGTGCGTTTTGGTCGAAACCAATAAGTAGTCCGAAGGGGGCGTCGGAGGCCGGCCGGGGGCCACACCACATGGCCGCGCGGGCCCCCCGGGCCGCGCCGCCATGGTGTGGGGCCCTCGGGCCTCCACCTCCTTGCCCTTCTGGCTCCGTCAATATTCTGGTAAAATAGGCCCTTCCGCATAAATTCAGGATTTTCCCGAAAGTTGGATTTCTGCACAAAACGAGACACCAGAGCAGTTCTGCTGAAAACAGCGTTAGTCCGTGTTAGTTGTATCCAAAATACACAAATTAGAGGCAAAACAATAGCAAAAGTGTTCGGGAAAGTAGATACGTTTTGGACGTATCAACTCCCCCCAAGCTTAGCTTATTGCTTGTCCTCAAGCAATTCAGTTAACAACTGAGCGATAAAAGAACTTTCACGAACACATTTGCTCATATGATGTATATATTCTCATGCTATGGCTAATACTTAAGCAGTTCATAATGAGATACATGCAAATAAGATCATCCAACAGCTATGTCAATCATGGAGAAGTACCAACAATTAATAATAAGCACCATGAATCATGTATATAAGCAGGATTGCAATGTTCATAAGAGAATATGATAAAGTGGTATCTCGCTTGCCTGTATTTGATCGGCAAAACATAAATGCCGAGGCACCTCTTGAGTTCATAGAAAGACTAGAAGTAGTGATTGTCAAAGATAAAAGCATCAAAGTTATACCACAATCAATCATATTTTGAGACAAGCATATTATACTAAGAATGACAGTTGTGCTCTCAAGATAGTGCTCAAAGAAAGAATGGAGACACAACATAAAAGTAAAAGATTGACCCTTCGCAGAGGGAAGCAGGGATTAACATGCGCTAGAGCTTTTTATTTGTAAAGCAGGAGTAAAATTATTTTGAGAGGTGTTTGTTGTTGTCAACGAATGGTAATGGGTACACTAACTACCTCATCAACCGGACTCACAAGAGCGGCTCCCATTTTATTTATTTTTGGTTGGCACTCCTTCCAACCTTTCTTTCACAAACCATGGCTAACCGAATCCTCGGGTGCCTGCCAACAATCACATACCATGAAGGAGTGCCTTTTTATTTAAGTTTTATTATGATGATGACACTCCCCCCAACCTTTGCTCACACAAGCCATGGCTAACCGAATCCTTCGGGTGCCGTCCAACAATCACAAACCATGGAGGAGTGTCTATTTAAGTTAATTAATTCGGGACTGGGAATCCCATTGCCAGCTCTTTTTGCAAAATTATTGGATAAGCGGGTGTGCCACTAGTCCATATGAGAGTCCGTCAAAAGTAAATGACAAGGTTGAAAGTTAAACACCACATACTTCCTCATAAGCTATGAAACATTAACACAAATTGAGAAGCATTTTGAAGGTTTTAAAGGTAGCGCATGAGAATTTACTTGGAATGGTTTGAAATGCCATGCATAGGTATTTATGGTGGACACTTTTGGAACAACTTGGTTTTCAGGTGTTTGGAAGCACGAGCAGCGTTCCCGCTCAGTACAAGTGAAGGCTAGCAAAAGACTAGGGAGCGACAAATCAAGAGAGCAGTAACTGTCATAATCATGCTTGCGGCAAAATAAATTAACGAAGGCATAAAAGTGATACAAGAACTCTGAAGCAATATAAATCATCGAGGCTTAATTGACTTTTTGTTCAGTCATATGCATGCGTGAGCATGTGCCAAGTCGATATAAATGAATTATTCAGAGGAGGATACCACAATGCCATACTTACTTATGAATAAAACAATGCAAGCAAACATCCATGACATGCTACTCATATTAATAAATTGGAACTAAACATGAGAGATCATGAACTACTAGACTTTCTCAAATAACATATACCTCACATGAACCAACTAAGCATGATCATATGGATGAGTATATGTACAAAAATGAAAGCAAATAGAGTTCATACCAGCCTCTCACCACAATCAGATTGTCGTAGATCGTCATTATTGCCTTTTCACTTGTGTAGCTTGGATAATATGAAATGAAAACCACGCTCCAGCCACCGAAGACCATTGAACTCATGATGAACTTTACAAACCAAAGAAGAACAGCAAATATTTTTGGTGTTTTCGAATTAGAAACAAGAACGAAAGAAAACAAGCAAACAAAGCAAAATCTTTTTGGGTTTTCTCATAGCAAACCAACGATGGCAAATAAAGTAAACTAAGAGCAAGGAACCAAATAAACAAATGGTGAAGAGAAACAACAGAAATATTTTTGGTCTTTTTGTGTTTTAGGAAAGAAACAAAGTGAAAACAAAAGAATGCAAACTAACAGAAACACAGAAAAGCAGGATGACAGAAATCTGCCAAATCCTGACAGCAGTACAGAAATCGAAATTAACAAAAATCTTCCATTGCTCAGACCAAAAAGTGTTCAACTAATGAAAGTTAGATAACAACCTGGGGCACATGCTCAAAAATTGGCAACTCAAAATAACGTTCTGGCTGTGCGTACGAATTTTTTTGGTAACAGCACAGAATCTGTTTTTGGACAGCACTTCCCCAAATATCATCTCCCTCTCATTAGAAAACCACTCTAAGAGACTAAACAAGTATGTACAAGTATCCAGCAACCATAATATGCAAAGAATGAGTGATGCCGGTATACCTCCCCCCAAGCTTAGGCTTTTGGCCTAAGTGGAGTTCATTCCCAACGAGGGTCGGAGTTCCACGCCGGTGGATCATACATGGAGTGATAATAAGGCCCCTGCGCAGAAGAATATCGTGGAGGCTCCACATGACCATGATGTTGATATGAGGAGCTCGCTGCATCGGATGAAGAGTCGGGGTGCTCCTCGGCCTCCTCCACATCTTCCCTTGCACGACGGCTTTCCCTTTCTATGTATGCGTTTAGCTCATTTTCTGTGATCGACCACCCGTCCCTGGCATCAAGGTTAAACAAAGCAGGTGCAGGCAAGCGTACTAATTTTTCAATTTTCTTAGTTATACTCCAACTTTTCTTATACAAAGTTATCCTATAATGCAGGTTGTTCAAATTAGATGCATCTGAAATAAACTCATGCCTGATCATGGAGAAAACATCAAGTTTCTCTATAGAAAGCGGAATATCTAAATGATGAGGACCTACACCATGCATAGCTAATAAGCGAGAGGCGATAAGACCTCCACAAATTCCTCCTTCTCACGGTTAGTAGCAAGTCTACAAGCTATTAAAGCACCCAAATTATAAGTCCTATCCTGTTGCAAAGCAGCAGCTAAGAAAGCCAAATCTTGGACAGATAATTTACCTCCAGTCCTTCTCGCAAGAACGCACTTTGTAATGAAATAGGCAAAATAGCGGATGGCTGGATGTTGAATGCTACTAATCTTACCACCATCATTGGAGAAGCTCCTCCCATTACAAATCCTTGTATAAAGATTCGAGAGCTCCCGCGGTGTTCCCCTGATCTTCTCGCAAGATCCCCATCGCGGCACTCTAATCGCTGTACAAAAATCACTGAAAGGCAAGTCGATAGTTTTGTTATAAATCTTATACCGGACCATGGGGTCAGTTTGAGACCGGTGAAATTCGAAATCCTGCACAACCGACACCGTTAGTTTAGCATATTGGTGAGGTTCACCAATAGTAAAATCTCCCAATCCTGCATTGGAAATTAGTGTTTGAACGTCTTGCAGGATTCCTGCATTCCGCATAAAGTCCGTGCATGGGTAATAAGAGGGGTATACTCCCTCTTCACGATGAACTCTCATGACTTGCTGTACCTCCAACTCCTCTTGGTTAAGTTGGTGCATACTTCCTTCCATTTTCTGAAATTTTCAACAATCACTATAAAATTTGATTTCAAGGTGTGTAATTGAAGGGAACTACTATAGGAACTTGCTAGAGTACTAAACATGCATCAAAACTAATTTCTTCCACTTAGAACAAGCATGCAAGCTCACTAAACATGTTATCTACAGCAGCAAAATATTCAAGATATACTCAACCAAATGAAATTCTAATTGGACAATCAAAGGAGTCACATACCAAGGAGTAAATGTGCCAAATTTCAAACAGAAATCTGGGCTGAGCAAGGAGATCGAAAAATCGCGAGTTCTTGAGCAGAAACACGAGTGAGAGGAACTTGGTACGAGCTTTTTCGGGAGAGAGAAGGTGCTGGGAGGAAGAGATGATGTAGTGGGGCAAGGGGTGGCCCACACCACAAGGTGGCGCGGCCCCCTTGCTGGCCGCGCCGGCCTATGGTGTGGCACCCCCTGGTGCCCCACAGGTCATCCTCTGGTGCTCCCAGGTGCCTCGTCGAAAAATAGGACCAACGGTATAATTTTTGTAATTTTTAGAGAACTTCGAAAAATGCACATTTCTGGGTATTAAATTAATGATTACTGCGCAGGAAAATGATTTCTAAAATCTTAAATGACTAAAGCATATTGCAAAACAAAAGTGCTACAGCAAGTAAAATAGGTGGAGGGAGAAAGAAAGAAAGAAGTGTTGTTTAGCTCTTTTATGCAATAAAATATACTTGTTAACAAGGTTGATCAAGTCTTGCTACCAAATAAATTTTATATGACATAAGAAGAAATAAACCTCAAATCAATCATGTTACCTTATATTGAATTGATATGGATCCAATCACAAGAGTTTGATATTCTTCTTTAGGCTCATATATAGGACAATCAATGGATCCCACTTTGATAGTTTTCACATTAAAAATTGTATTGACTCCACATACTTTATCAATCCTCTTGGGAAAATAGACAGTATGTTCCTTATCATCAACATTGAAAGTAACCATGCCTTTATTGCAATCAATAACAGCCCCTGCAGTATTAAGAAAGGGTCTTCCAAGAATAATGGACATATTATCATCTTCAGGCATTTCCAACACAACAAAATCAGTTAATATCAAGCAATGCTGAGTAACTTGAACAGGAACATTTTCACATAAACCAACAGGAATAGCAGTAGATTTATCAGCCATTTGCAAAGATATATCAGTAGGTATCAATTTATCTAAATCAAGTCTCTTATAAAGAGAAAAAGGCATCACACTCACACCTGCTCCCAAATCACATAGAGCAGTTCTAACATAATTATTCTTGATGGAACAAGGAATAGTCGGTATACCTGGGTCGCCCAACTTCTTTGGAATCTTACCATTGAAGGAGTAATTAGCGAGCATAGTGGAAATTTCCTCATTGGGGACTTTCCTTTTGTTAGTAACAATATCTTTCATATACTTTGAATAAGGAGGCAATTTAATAGCATCAGTCAAAGGGATTTGCAAAAATAAAGGTTTCATCCAATCACAAAATTTATTATAATGTTCCTCCTCCTTTGATTTTAGTTTCTTAGCAGGAAAAGGCATTTGCTTTTGAACCCAAGGTTCTCTTTCATTACCATGTTTCTCAGTAATAAAATCTTCTTTAGTGTACTTTTTATTTTTAGCAGGCTTTTCAGGTTCTTTTTCAATTTCTTCTTTATCAGGAGTATCATTCTTATCGTTATCTTCCTCATGTTCATTACCACTTTCAGTTTCAGCATCAGAAATAGAAATACTATTAGGATCATTAACAGGTTCAGAGGATTCTACAACATTCTTATGTTTCTTTTTCTTTTTCTTAGATGGAGCACTAGTTTTAATTAGTTGAGAATCTTGTTCAACTCTTTTGGGATGCCCTTCAGGATATAGAGGATCCTGGGTAGAAGCACCACCTCTAGTTGTTACTTCACAAGCATGTTTTTCTTTAGAATTATTTCCCAACAAGTCATTTTGCACTTTAGTAAGTTGATCAATTTGAGTTTGAACCATTTGAAAATGTTTAACAAGTATCTTAACATCATTGGAGGTTCTCTCCACAATACCATGCAATTCACTAATAGCTCGGGAATTTTCCATTAAATGATTCTCTACTCTCATATTAAAGTTTTCTTGCTTAACAATATAATTATCAAATTCATCTAAGCATTGAGCAGGAGATTTTGAATACGGAATATCTTCCCTAGTAAAGTGTTGAAGCGAGTGTACCTCAATCATGGATGAAGGGGGAATTGTCTCACATATATCTTCTATAGGAGGTAAATTCTTCACATCTTCAGGTTTAATACCCTTCTCTTTAAGAGACTTCTTGGCTTCCCTCATATCTTCATCATTTAATTTAATCATACCCCTCTTCTTCACTATCGGTGTCGGGGTTGGTTCAGGTGTAGACCAATCATCATGATTCCGGCCTATTTTAGCCAATAATTCTTCAGCGTCGTCTGGAGTTCTTTTCCTGAAAACACAACCAGCACAACTATCCAGGTATGCCCTAGACTCAATAGTTAGTCCACTATAAAATATATCAAGTAAATCATGCTTTTCTAAATCATGGTCAGGCTGAGCTCTAATAAGAGAACAAAATCTAGCCCAAGCCTCAGGCAATTTCTCTCCATCTTCCTGGTCAAAATTATAAATTCTCTGCAAAGCAGCATGTTGAGCACTAGCAGGAAAGTATTTTCGAAAGAAAACATCACGCAAGTCAATTGGACTTTTAATAGAACCAGGAGGCAAATTATTATACCAAGTTTTAGCATCATCCTTTAATGAGAAAGGAAAAATTTTAGCGACAAAATAAGTACGCATCTTGACATCATCAGAAAACACGCCACTAAGAGTAGATAACTCAGTCAAGTGTTCAACAGCACTTTCTTTTTCAGTACCACAAAAGGGTGTTTTCTCAACAATAGCTATATGAGATAGATCAAGAGAAAAATCATAATCTTTATCCCTAATGTTTATAGGAGATGTGGCAAATTTAGGATCAGGAGATGGTTTATATCTAACAGCATGTTCTGCAAGCAACTTTTTAATTTTTCTTGCATCAGTAGTAGCATTGCATTTTTCAATAAAATCATCATCAAGCTCTACATAATCTTCATCAAGATCATCACTAGAATATTCAACAGACTCAGGTGAATTAACAGGTGTAGCAGCATTTTCATTAGGAGTTTCAGTATTTTCAATTTGTCTAGACTTAGCAATTGTAGCATCTAGAAAAGATCCTAACGAACCATCATTATCAAGCACAGCAGAAACATTATCAATATTATGAGAATTTTCAGATTCAGCAGAAGTACCCGCATGCGAAGCATGTGGCGGTGAAACAAGTTTATCAATCACAGATGGTGAATCAAGAGCAGCAGAGGTACTCAGAGTTGTACCTTTTCTTGTAGTGGATGGTAATATGGCGACCTTAGCATCGCGAGGTTTACCCATGATGGAGAATTTGCAGCGAACAATATCAATCCAAGTGAACTTCCAAATAAAGCTATGCTCCCCGGCAACGGCGCCAGAAAATAGTCTTGATGACCCACAAGTATAGGGGATCGCAACAGTCTTCGAGGGAAGTATTACCCAATTTATTGATTCGACACAAGGAGAGACAAAGAATACTTGTAAGCCTTAACAACGGAGTTATCAATTCAGCTGCACCTGGAAACAGACTTGCTCGCAAGAGTTTATCGATAGTAACAGTTCTATGGCAGGGGAAATAGCGAAATAAGGTGAAATAAAGACATAAGTAGTGATTATAGTAAACAGCAGGATTAAAATACTGTAGGCACATGGACGGATTTAACGGGCGTTGCATGGATGAGAGAAACTCATGTAACAATCAAAGCAGGGCATTTGCAGATAATAATAAAACGGTATCCAAGTACTAATCAATCAATAGGCATGTGTTCCATATTTAGTCGTACGTGCTCGCAATGAGAAACTTGCACAACATCTTTTGTCCTACCAGCCGGTGGCAGCCGGGCCTCTAGGGAAACTACTGGATATTAAGGTACTCCTTTTAATAGAGTACCGGAGCAAAGCATTAACACTCCGTGAACACATGTGATCCTCACATCACTACCATCCCCTCCGGTTGTCCCGATTTCTGTCACTTCGGGGCCATTGGTTCCGGACAGCGACATGTGTATACAACTTGCAGGTAAGATCATAAAC
This sequence comes from Lolium multiflorum, assembly GCA_030979885.1. Lineage (NCBI taxonomy): Eukaryota > Viridiplantae > Streptophyta > Magnoliopsida > Poales > Poaceae > Lolium > Lolium multiflorum. The sequence goes on from CM061747.1 coordinate 205,196,425, forward strand.
AACGAATATCTTCATGAATCAATAACATGTTCAGATCTGAGATCATGGCACTCGGGCCCTAGTGACAAGCATTAAGCATAACAAGTTGCAACAATATCATAAAAGTGACATCTACGGATACTAGGCACTATGCCCTAACAATCTTATGACTATTACATGACCAATCTCATCCAATCCCTACCATCCCCTTCAGCCTACAGCGGGGAATTACTCACACATGGATGGGGGAAACATTGCTGGTCGATGGAGAGGCGTTGGCGGTGATGGCGGTGAAGATCTCCTCCAATTCCCGTCCCGGCGGAGTGCCAGAACGGAGACTTCTGGCTCCCGAGACGGAGTTTCGCGATGTGGCGGCTTTCTGGAGGGTTCTGGCGACTTCGACTTCTCTCCCGTGCGTTTTCAGGTCGAAACCAATAAGTAGTCCGAAGGGGGGCGTCGGAGGCCGGCCGAGGGGCCACACCACATGGCCGCGCGGGCCCCCCCCCGCGCCGCCATGTGGTGTGGGGCCCTCGGGCCTCCACCTCCTTTGCCCTTCTGGCTCCGTCAATATTCTGGTAAAATAGGCCCTTCCGCATAAATTCCGAGGATTTTCCCGAAAGTTGGATTTCTGCACAAAAACGAGACACCAGAGCATTCTGCTGAAAACAGCGTTAGTCCGTGTTAGTTGTATCCAAAATACACAAATTAGAGGCAAAACAATAGCAAAAGTGTTCGGGAAAGTAGATACGTTTTGGACGTATCAACGCCCCCAAGGGGAAGTGCCCAAAGCTTCTCCATCGACACCGCTACCATCTCCACCGCCATCTTCATCACCGCTGCTGCTCCCATGAGGAGGGAGTAGTTCTCCATCGAGGCTCGGGGCTGTACCGGTAGCTATGTGGTTAATCTCTTTTCTATGTACTTCAATACAATGATCTCATGAGCTGCTTTACATGATTGAGATCCATATGATGAGCTTTGTATCGCTACTAGTTGTGTGCTACTCATGTGATGTTATTAAAGTAGTCTATTCCTCCTGCATGGTGTAAAGGTGATTAGTGTGTGCACCGTGTGGTTCTTGTCGTAGGCTATGATCATGATCTCTTGTAGATTGTGGAGTTAATTATCATTATGATAGTATTGATGTGATCTATTCCTCCTTCATAGTGTAATGTGGACAGTGTGTGCGCTATGTTAGTTCTTGGTTTATTTTGCAATGATCTATTATGCTCTAAGGTTACTTAAACATGAATATCGAATGTTGTGGAGCTTGTTAACTCCGGCATTGAGGGTTCGTGTAATCCTACGCAACGAATGATGTTCATTATCAAACAAGAGTGTATGTAGCACATATGAGAAGAAGTATTTATTATGCGATCAATGTTGAGAGTGTCCACTAGTGAAAGTATGATCCCTAGGCCTTGTTTCCAATACTGCAAACACCGTTTTTACTGTTCTGTTGCATGTTTACTCGCTGCCATATTTTATTCAGATTGCTATTACCACTCATATACATCCATATTACTTGTATTTCACTATCTCTTCGCCGAACTAGTACACCTATACATCTGACAAGTGTATTTGGTGTGTTGGGGACACAAGAGACTTCTTGCTTTGTGATTGCAGGGTTGCATGAGAGGGATATCTTTGACCTCTTCCTCCCTGAGTTCGATAAACCTTGGGTAATCCACTTAAGGGAAACTTGCTACTGTTCTACAAACCTCTGCTCTTGGAGGCCCAACACTGTCTTTAGGAATAGAAGCATGGTATGGACATGTGTATATCAAGATATATAAGCATAGCACACATAATCATCCTAACATAGAGTAGCACACATAATAGTCGTCCATACACATCCATACACGAATTATTGGAAGTAGCAAATGGTTCTTGAAAAACTCAAAGCAAATAAGCACAAGCCATATAAAATCCAAATAAAGCAACTCCCATGGCTTGTGATAATCAAAGAACCCCGTGGTTCCTAGACTCTACTCTCTTCTCCCCCTTTGGCATCGGAACACCAAAAAGGCGAAGAAAAAAGTAGAGATGCTATCGCACCCATCAATAGAACTCATGCCCGGAGGAGTAGGAGCTCGCGCCCTCATCGCGCGAAGCCGCATCACCTTCATCTTCATCACCACCATCACCAGGAGGAGTAGGAGCACGAGCAGTCCTAGGAGGGAGGCTACCATGAGCATACATGGAGAAGTCGAAGTTCTGGATCATCTCATCGGTAAGTAGAGGCATCTCCCACTGAGGTGCAACCACAGGCTCCATCTCCGGTCCAGAAGGAGGAACAGGGTGGTTCCGTGAAGCCATGAACTCATTCTGTCGCCTCCGTGTCTCCTGGTTCATAGTAAGGCTCTGATGTGCAACATCATTGGTGTTCTTGCACATTTGCCACATGCTGGAGAAGAAGCGAGCGGCACCATGCTTGGGGCGCCGAGAGTAGCTGGAGCTAGCATCATGATCATGGCGTTCCTTGGAACGGCGCTCAGTGGTGGGCATCATGGAGGGAACATCCGGACGAGTGGCCTCCTGAGTGGGAATCTTGAAGGGGTCCATGATGACTTTTTCACCAAGAGTGTTGAGAGGAGCGGGAACAATGTAGTTGATGAGCCGCTGAACATACTGAGCATAGTTGGGAGTCATGCGGTCCAAAACTGCACGCTTCAGTTCACAGTGAATAAGATCGCAGCCATCAATCTTCCTTATCCTGTTAGGATGACAATAGTACATCAGATTGAGATGATAGTTCCTGACTTCACTGGTGTCGCCAGACTTGCTGATGAGGTTCTCACGGAACATCTTGGCAAGGACAAGGTATGAGTAGTACATCCCAGAGATAGTGGGAGGTCCAGGTATAGGGTTCGCAGGATAGCAGAAAGAGATGTCACCCTTAGTAAGCTTGGACCGTGAATGAATCTTGTATCCTGGAGCACTGTCACCACCACAACCCATAGCTGCACGGAACTGAGAGTAGGTGCATGAGTACTTTCTCTTGCCAGTCATCCAGGTGATGGTGCGGTCCTCATCATCATGGAAGAAAACGGTGCAGTGGAACTGACGGACAAGGAGGGGACAAAAGGTAGGATCCTCTTGTTGATCATCGGGCTTGAGGCACACGAGGTCATATAGTCCCATACCCTTCAAGGTTTCAACCACAAAGCGGTACTTTGTGGCCTCATGCAAGGCAAGCTCGACAGGGTTGATGGCCTTGGGTGATACAATATCACCATTCTTCATAAACTCATGAGAATCATAGTAACCATCCCATAGGACTGCTTGAGTCTTGGTCCAGAAGAACTTGTCCCCTTGAGTGTAAGTCCGTTGCTCAAAGCGATACGGATTCACCGTTCTCAATTCCTGCCACTCAAGACGGTTTACATTCCCAACATTGAAAGTTGGCACTATTTCATCATCCTCTTGGGCGGCTTGCTTATCCTTTCTCTTGCTAACAGACTTGGTTCTACCCCCAGCTGAGCTGCCAATGTCAGTACCCTGATGAGTTTGAGGGGGTACGCGACCACTAGAACGGCGGGGAGGATCAGCAGTCCTTCCTCTCTTGGCAACATTGCCACGGCCCTCACCACTCCAACTACCTGTGAATGAGAAAGTAGAGCAAGAATAGCAGTGGGGTAAGTGTACATGTCATCAATAAGAGGGAATCCAAAAAGCATAGCATATATCCAAGTGTATTGATGAGACTGTGCGAAAACTGGGCAACCCGGCGCACAGGCCGGTCCAACCGGGCTGGTGACCGGGTCTGTCGATTTGTGAAGTTTTGCCCAGATTTTCTACCACAAATTCATGCAAAAACTCATAAACTTGAATATAGACTATAGCAATGGAGTGGAGTAAGTGCATTGTGTTGTGAGACACTCTAAAGGCATGAGGACTTACAAACCCTAACCCTAACCCTAAAGTTTCCCAAAATTTGTCCAAAATTTGCAATGTGGGAGGGGGACTAGAGGATAGGGAGGAAGATAGATCACATTACCCGAAGACATGGTCCTCCTTGATCAAGAGATCAAGAAGAACACGAGGTAGGTCTTCAAACCCAAGAACTCCAAGATTTCCCAAAATAGCTTGAGAGGGACCAAATCCTTTGGTGGAGATGTTCCAAGGGGCCCGATCTATGGTTTGGTGGAGTTTGAGGGAGTGCTTGTGGTGGGAAGACCCTAGAGCATGTGGGAGGTGATGGGGGCGGCGGCCATGGAGGTGTGGAGGTTTGGGGGTAATGAGGAAGAAGACCCCAAGGGGTATCCTCCTCCACTCATAACAGGCCGTGCGCCCGGTCGGAAACCCGGTCGAACCGGACCTGGCGCCGGCTGGTCCGGCGCAGAGGCCGGTCCAACCGGACCAGAGACCGGCCACCCAGTTTTATCTCTTTTTCGCCTCGTTTTGCCCCTATGCTTTGTGTAAATGTGTGTGAATGCTCAGATGATGACATGTACATATAGATAGATAGATGATGATGAGATGAGCATAGACATGGGGTTGGAAACACAAGATTCTCTAGGCATACCCGTTGGAGAGAAAATCCAAACAAGATGTGAATAGCAACAATGGGTATGAGTCGAGATATATATCAAGAATCATAAGTCATTTTGAAATGATTTTTGCAATAAGATCATTTGGCCTTATATAGTCAAATCAAGTTGTAATGAAGGCTCAATGAGGGGCGGGGGATTACTCCCCCTATGTGAAAGCGCAAATGTCATGAGACCTCGAAGAGACATGCTTGGGTCCATATAATTGTAATATCCCAGGTATTGGGTTAGAAAAATAGAGGAAACAGATGTGTGCATTGCATTCATGCATAGAAAATCCGGGGAATTTTCGCGCTTTAAAGTAAAACAGTCACAGTAACTGAAGTTTCACTTGACCTTGGTGGAATTGAAGTAGCTCATCAAGTCAAGCGCTATAAACCTCAATGTGACTTTGCTAAAACCTTGTTTTGGGTAGTAATGATTTGATCTAAGGAGTTAGATCAAATGGAACTAAAATCAACACAATAACACATTAATCAAGGATCAATTGCTTGATCTTATAAAAGATCATAATATGGTAATCCTTGCCATAATATATGAACATCTATTCAACTACAAATGAGAAACCATTATTGACTTATCTTTTCCATGTCTTTAACAAATAAACATTTCCTACCATGAACCTCATGGTATTCCTTGAACTAAACTTTTGAATTTAACACCAACATAAGCTTATCATTAAACCCTAGAGATGGGAGAGGTTTATACCCATCAAAGAGATAAGAAACAAACTCTAAATTATTAATACTTAAAAGTTGAGCAACTAACTTTGGGGTATAATTTAATTCACTTTAAAACTTATTATCAAATATGGTAAAACACAAGGACCTAAGTGCATAAAAGCCACACATTCTGATTTTAATCATAACTTATTAAATATGTGGAATATCACAAAACTAAATTCGTTTACATTACGAATTATAGTTCAAACTATTTGAATAAAATAAACTATGAGTATTTTGAAACTCATATGATCATGCCTTGGTGAAATCAAACATCACCATTCAAAATTGGGGTATAATACTTGTCTTTGACATTTTGATCCCAATTACAATATAAATATAATCATATATGATATAGTGACTCACCCACAAGCATAAAATCATTCACAAGATATTTAGTAACAAAAGCCACTTGGCCATCCAAAAACAAATCAAATGAGAGGATAATACCCATGCCACATAGGATGAAAATATCTACATAGCTTGAATCCTAAGCTATGCCACCTCATGCTTAAAGGATTGCTATGGATAAGAGTATGACAACCAAGCACCTTACTCATAAAATTAAAACAAGAGTCACCCACCTATGTGTCATGATACTAGAGCATGCCCAAGACTATAAAAGGAACCCTCTACCTCATTCATTCCATCATCTTGTACCATGATACAAGCAAACCAAATAGTTGGGCCACTCCATAATTTAGATAGAACCAAGATGAAGCAGCTAGGAGGTGGAGGCATACCACAAGAAGCAGGTTTATCAGAATTCCTGAAGAACAAGCTTCAGAAGATAGCAAGGTAGAATTCTTAGGCAAACCACATATTCAGATAATCACATCATCATTCCTTGAGTAGAATCCTAGATTATAGTCCAAGTCCTTGTGAAGTGAGAGAGGTAATTGGTATAACCCTAGCCAAATACATCTAGTAATACTTTGGGAAGCCCATACCATGCATGATCATCACCATTGGGTAATGATCATAAACCCTAAGAACTTAAAGAGAGGATCCATTAAGAATAAGTGGATCATGATAATGCCATGATCATGCTTTGGAGAAATAGGAAGAATAAGCCATAAGTTAAATCCTAATAGGATTAGTAGATGTTATTCACCACATGAAATCATAGGGAGGTAACTAGTAAGCAACCATAGGCTTATATCCTAACCTTCACTTATGAATCACTTGGTGATCATAAGTAGCATCCTACCAACATCTATACTCCATAGATCAAAGAACCACAAGAAAACCTTTAGAGTCAAACTCTATACTTTATATGGTGAGAAACCATCCATCTATATGACCAAAGTTAACTATAAAAAGAATCATAACCACTTTAGTTACTTTAACAATAGATTAAGGATATAATAGAAATCTATTGGTATATGATACAACCAATTCTCAAGTCCTTAGTAATTAAAGGAGAACAAAAACAATTAAGCAACTAACCCTATTACCTTGATTAAGGGAGACTAAACCCTAGCAAATACAATATGGTGTCATCTCAAATTCTATAACCTAGAATTATATCTCAACCCTAGTTGATGTATCACTATGATGATCCTAATATAAAACCAGGCCATAATTGAGATACAAACCAAGTGTCATTAGGTAGATAGTATTGGAACCCTAGAATTGTCCATCAATTAAACCTGATGTCCCAATTTGTTAACACATAATTATGCACATCAAATAATAAGCAAGGGATCACTCCCCAAATGGAAACTAAGTCCTAATACTAATCTCTGAAATACTTTGAGTTCAAAGTATCAACTACAAACATTCCAAAGGATTTGATTCACAAGAAAAACCAAAGATTAAAATGAATATATAAACTTATGCCTATTTGCTATTTTGAATAAACCCACAAGTATGCAATATGATCCAATATAAAATAATTGTTTCAAATGAAATAGTGGTGTAATAATCATTACACCAGCTATTAACAAAATTAACATATTGAAATACCTGCAAAATAGAAAAGAGTTAAACTTTGAATTCAAATCTGAATTCAAAAATTAGAAATACAAAACAGAAAATAAATAAAAGAGAAAAAGGGGAAAAAACCAGACCTTACCTGGCTGGGGCAGCCCACCAGAAGCCCAGCCGCACCAGCCCAGCAGCAGCCCATCAACACGGCCCAGACCAGCCCACCGTAACCCTTCGTCCAAAATATCGACGAGGAGGTCATCCTCATCCTCTCCTCACGCATGGAGGACAGCAGGACGACGTGCTCGTCTTCTCCTCGGCGCTGGCGACCTCCCCTTGCTCGATTGCGTGACGAGGCTCGCTCCGCGCCTATAAAAGCCCCTGGTCGAACCCTAGCCTCGATTTCTTCCTCCTCTGCTCGAATTTCCCAGACGGAAACCCTAGCTGCCGGCCGTCGCCGACGACCTCTGGAGTCTCCCCAGACCCCGCCGTAACCACCACTGTGACCGCCGTCCTCGACATGGTCACCATACGCAAGGAATCGAGCCGACGCGCCTCCAATCGACCACGCCTGGTCGTCTTCTCCGACGCCGGCATCGAGCAATCGGCGGCTGCGACTTCCCCTCGCCTCGCCGACAATCCCATCGTGCTCGCGGTGAGTCACTGACTCTCCTGAGCATCCTAGCTCTTTCTCTAGCACCCCTGAGCATGCTCCCGACGAGTGACCGTCTCCGCCGCCGCACCTCATCGCCGGCCATGCTCCGGTGGTCATTAGCGACGGCGCTGGTACCATTTGGCTCGCCCGTGCGTGCTGGTTCGAATGAACCCAGTCGCACATCCTCAAGTGCCCGGGAACGCCGGCGACCATCGCCACTGTCCGCCGGCCACCGTGTCCATTGCCACATTGGCAATTTTGACTCGGTCAAACACGCGTGGCAGCTGACGTGGACTCTGGCCCACTGGTCAGTGTCCCTGCGGGTAACCTAGCCGGGTGCATTTAGTAGATTTAGTTATATTTCAAATCCAATAAGCTCTGCAACTTTAAATAAATTTAGAAAATTCAATTTAAGTCAGAAAAATATAAATGAGATATTAAAATTCTTAGAAAAGAAAACCCTATCCAATAAAAATATAATATGAATTTTTTATTTTTAATAAAAATTTAAATGTTTTAAACTTAATGATTAAGTCTTTTCTTTTATTCTTAATTGAATAAAAATTCAATAATTAGGAAAACTTTCTAAAATAAATAAAAAACAGTAAGAAAATAAATAAAACATTGAAAGTAATTTTCTTTATTTGTTATTTTGTTAAATCTTTATTAGAGAAAATTCAAACCCTAATTAATAATTACCCTAATTAGTAAATTATTTAAAAATAATAAAAAAACAAATTTAATATTATTTTATTTTGAAGTTATTAATAACTTCAACCTTATTAATGAAGTTATTAACTTATGAATTAAATAGTAATTATGCAACCCTAGTTCCATATGGTAGAAAACTAGGAACTCATCATTTCATGTGTAATCCTAAAACCCTAAGGCCATTTAGAACCTAGTTCCATTATTACATGTGAACCCTAAATTGCCTCTAAACCTAAACCCTAGGTTAGAGCATGTGATCATGGTACCTTCTTTCAAAGCATGGAACCATAGTAGCAACTAAATACTTGTCTTGGCCACATGAAATGTAGGAGACCTATCACTAATATATGGGTATCCCATGTGTTCATCTTCATCAGACCTAAATAATCAAGTAGGGTCAACCAAGTGTAAACCCTAGATCCTATTACCCAAAACCATCATTCCTATTCATTCCTATTTAGCATCACATCAATGTGATGAACCTTAGGGGCAACTATGCCAAATCTTGAGCATTACCTAACCATATTCCACTAAACCCTACTAGTGTTGGATACTTATGAACCATCCTATTTAGGAACCAATCATTCTTTACTTAGGGAATTAAATAGCAAACCTAGACCACCTCAACCCTAATTAATATACTTCTTATTATTTAAGAAGTATGTTCTTCAAAAGTTATTCTTTTGAAGTAAATAAAGAATCATCATCAATCCTGCCTAATAGAACCTATAGCCAATATCCAACTATCATCAGCAAGGAAAACCAACTTTGATAGCAACTATTTATAATAAATTGATCAAGATGCTTAGGCTTAACTCAACCTTACAAGCCCTAGGTGTTGATGAATCCAATCTTGTTTGGATCCATCTACTACTTACTCCAGAAGCAGTGGAAACCATAGTAAACCATAGAACCCCACAACCTAATTATCATACTTGTTCTTTATTAAAGAACATGTTCTTCAAAAGTTATTCTTTTGAAGTATATGATAATTAATCATTAACCATGCCATAGAGTGCTAAAACCAACCACTATTCATTACATGTTAGGATTATACCAAATGTTATTGTTGTGTGCTATTAATGCTATTATTATAATATATTGCAGCACATGTTTAGGATACCAAGTAACCACACCTGAATAAGAACCTTGTTTGTGAATCACTCTAAAAGTGCAACACACTCTAAACAAATCATTTCAATTCACTAATCCTAAATCATCGGGGTTAGGTCACGCTTAGAGCGATTGCATCTCATATTTATGCATTATTGCATCCTTGCCAATCTTTTAAACATCGTCCTTACCGGACGATGATGCTATTTCAGAATTTGGAGTTATTGCGTATCGAAGACCTTGTCTGCATAATCTTGCAGTCAAGAAAGGCAAGTTCATCGCTTGCTCATGTCATTTGAGTATTTTTACCAAATTAATTGCAAAGTACTATGTTTATCACTCTTGCATAAAAAGCAAAAATACTATTTTCATAACTATGAATATGACTATGTGGTGGGCAATGGAACCATGGTGTCGTTGCCTAATCGACGATACCTCGGAGGAGGGATCCTCACGAGGGGGAGAAGAAGTAGGGGCCATAGGGCGGAGTGCACACGGGACGGTGGTACGCGAGTTACCCAGCTGGAACACACGATGACGGGGCCTGCGCTTGTGCAGGAATTATCGGCGCTTGCGCGTTGTTACAATGGTTGTGGTTGTGCCTCTAGGGCTCCGGGATCCGGCTTATAAAGGCGCACGGATCTAGGGTTTACATGGAGAGTCCTAGCCGGATTACAGATTGCCTAACCTACGTTACAATATCTTGCCGTGTACGTCAAGGATCCGCCTCCCCTATACGTCGTACTGGATCCGGGTTCCTCATGGGCTTCCACGGATCCGGGTTCCTCCAAAGGTCGGTGCGGATCCGGCTATCTGATCCTGGCCGGACTTCATCCTTCATGATCAACAGCAACTGGGCCGCCCGATGGGCCACATGCCACCATCACCGTCTATGGGCCACCCGGGCTTGCCGGATCTAGGCACTGTCGATGGTACACCCATGAAGTATACCCACAACAGTAGCCCCCAGAGTTCTCCGAGTTTCTCCTGCAGTTTCCGCCACGCTTGTACCTTATGATCTCCGGCATCGATGGTAACGCGGAGAAAGTTGAAGAACTCCAACTTCGTATCTTCTTTTTTCCAACTTATAAGTCGGAAGATTCCCCATCCTGCGGGACTTCATCCATCGACAGCCTTAGAACGTGTCTCCGGGTTACTCCCCTGCTTGCGAATGTGAACTGCTTATCTTCACGCTTTTACCCGGAGTCTTAACAAACTCAAACGGTTCCGCCAATTCTGGCGCCATTTTCGCGCGGTTTGTGCGGTAACTTATCTCTAGCCATTTTTACTGTTAGGGTTTAGGACACGTGTCATGCATCCAACGGCGCGACGCTTGCGTTCCGACCACAGGATGCGGAGCACGAATCTCATCCCTCAGCCTATAAATATCCACCGTCAACCCTAACTTCTCATTCACCCCCCATTCTCACCTCTCTACACAGCGCCGCCCGCGAGCTCTTCCTCCGCCGTGCCGGAACCCGCCGGAAAGTCGCCGGAGCATCACCGGAGCGAGTCCACCACCGTGGTGTTCTTCGTGTTCTTAACTCCGACGAGCCACCGCACGAAAACCTCACCGCCGGCAACTCCGACCACCGCGGAATCCATTGCGGTAAGCTCTCCGAGCTTCGATTCTTTGCCGTAGTTGGTAGGGATGATCGCTAGGTTGACGATGTGGATCCGACTAAATTACGTTTTCCGCCACTACTCTTACATCTTCAGATGTCGTCCATGACTCCGCCTCCTGCCGACGAGCCGATCAATGCGACGCCCATCTCCTCCGCTCCGCCTCCCTTCATCCCAATCCAGCTGGATCCTACTAAGGATTCCGGCAAAGACGTCGAGGGCACCTCAGCTATCCCTGAAAAGACATCTGAGGCGGAGAAGAAGGCGGAAGAGATGGCTGCCAAAAAATCCAAAGCTCGCCAACGGGACTCGGAGTCCAAAGGTAAATGGTGGCCTTGCACCACTACTAACATTGAACTGCAAAACTTGGAGGGAGAAGGGTTCTTGCAACCCGGAAGCTGGAGGGCGACTCCGAGTGCCCTAGCCCCGGCCCCTCAGGACAACGAGATGGTGCTGACGAAGGCGTTGGTGGAGCGAGGCTTCTCATTTCCGCCTTCGGACTTCTTCCTCGAGATTCTGAAGGCCTATGGGCTCCAACCCCACAACATCTCTCCGAACAGCGTGCTTGCAATTAGCAATCACGTCACTCTCTGCGAAGGCCATCTCCGGGTAGCTCCCGAACTCTCCCTGTTTCAATACTATTTTACTGTCAAGAAGGAGAGGATCCGGCAGTCCTCCGAACTGGCGACATGCGGAACCATCACCTTTATGCTTCGCCCGGGCCGCGTCTACCCCCACACCGATCGCCACGAATCCGCGCGGTACTGGTCCGCAGGCTTCTTCTATTTGAAGGACGTCTCCGACCCCGCGAACGCAAGAAAATTGCCACCGTTCAAGAACTGCCCCGCCACCGAGCTTCCGACATGGTCGCACTGCCCCCACATCTCCGAGTCACTCCAGCTCACGCGCGCCGTCAGGCGGATCTGCAAGCTGACGGAGGAGGGGCTGACGGGGAAGGACCTGACCCTCTCCTGGTTCACCAAGCGGATCCAGCCGCTTCAACACAGGGATCGCTTGATGTTCCAGTACACAGGGCGCGATGACCCGATGCGCGTCACAAAAGACAATCTTTCCGCCGACGCCCTCGACAAGAGAATCCGGGTTCTCATCAAAGTTCCGCGTGAACTTCGCGTTCACGTGTGCAACAAAGATATCCACACGAACGGTTCCGGAACCGCGGTACGTCGGCTTGATTGTAACCTCTTGTTTCCTTTTCGCATTCAAATTTTTGTCTAAGTGTTTAACTCTGTATCAGCTCGAAGCGCTCGAAGAGAACGAACTCGGAACTCTCCTCCGAGTTCCTTCCACCGGAAACACGGATCCGGATGCCGCGTCGGAGGCGGAAGCTCCCGAGGCCTCCCGCCCCGCGAAGAGGAAGAAGGCCGCTCCTTCCAGCCCCCATGCGAAACGCGCCCGCGAAGTGCCTAGCACCGCTGCTACCCGGAGGGCGGAAGCGGAAAAGAAGCGCCTCTCACTGATTGACACCAGCAACAAGGGACAGCCTGATGTCCAGCATTTCTTCAAGCCTTCCGGGTAAGCGCCTATTTCCGAGATCCAGGTTCTGGCTTTACGCTCAAACTTATACTTTTATGTTTTTTCTGAAGTTCCGGTAGCCAGCCCCCCAAGGCCCCAAGGGCCCCGAAGAAAAAGGCCAAGCCATCTCCGGCTTCTTTTCCTATTACTCCCGAGGTTGAAGTTCCGCCCAAAGCTTCATCTGCCTCCAAGCCGGATCCGAAAGATATCATCAATGTTGATGATCTTCCTGAAGACTCCGCCCACCACGGCGACTCCGCCAAGGGAACCTCCTCACCTGTTCCTCCGTCAACTCAACCAGGCTCCGCTTTCGCGGGGCCGACAGAAGAAGAAAAGGAGCAAAAGGCAAAGCTCCTTCAAGTTACCAACGCGACTCGAGTCCACCTCCAACCAACTCCGTCTCTTCAAAAGCTTACCCTCTCACAGCGCCACGCGGAAGTTTCCGACATGCTGAACAAGGTGTGGGGGAAGCCGGACGAGGAGGTGCGTGAACTCGCCGACCTGGAGGACAACCTGAAGGAGTTTTTCGCCAAGCACAAGGAAGTGCGGCAGGTAATACTAGCCCCCAAGCATTGGGTGATATATTTCCGTGTAACATGTATTAACCGATGCTTTCCCAAATGTACCTGAGGCGGAAATTTAAAATTTTTATACCAAGACTTTAAATTCCTCGCTAGCCCCCAAGATTTTAAACATCCGACTAACTCCTTGCTGCTTTGCAGACCACGCGGAAGCTGCACGAAGATCTGCGCGTGCACGTGCTGGAGCAGATCACGGAGATCGAGGGGCTGCGCCAGAACGCGGAAAATAGCCAACAAGCTATCCGACTACTTGAGTCCCGCCTTCAGGGTACGAAATCTGGGTCTTGCTTTTTGTTCTGATATAATTGTTCAGGATGCATAATATGTGCAATTTTGTCTACCTTCAGAAGAGACTGCCAAGCGCTCCAAGTTTGACGAGCTATCCGCCAAGGTCCAGGTGCTTGAGGCGGAGAACGAATCCCTCAAGGAATTTGTGAAGAACTCCGCTTCTCAGGAGAATCAAGCGCGGAAAGAGCTGATCGAAAAGCATGCCCGTGACCTGGCGGAGCTGAATGAAAAACTGGAGAAAAGCCAGGGCCGCGTCATTTCCGTGATCTCCAAGAACAGAGTTCTGGAAGCGGAGGCGGAGGCCATTGACAAACTTATCTTCCGTAAGCATTTTCCGTGTCGTTGATCCGACTACCTTGTAGTTTTCTTTCTAACGGAATTGAACCTCCTTGTTTCACAGCAAGCCTTGGCTTTGAATGGTCAAAGGAATCAAATCTGAAGAGGACAGAGGCATACGATGAAGCGCGGATTTCAATCGACGCGTTATTCGAAGCCTGTCGCGGAATTGCCAAGACTCTGTCTTTGAAGAAGGCTAAAACCACGCTCATTGACACGATGACCAAACTTATGCAACAAGTGCCGGATTTCATCAAGGACTGGCAAAAGTCTTCAGCACGCGGAGCCGCCTCCCTAGTCCTGGCCACCTGCAAGGCTCACTTTCCCTCGCTCAACCTGGCGAATGTTGCACGCGGAGCCCCCGAGGATTCCGACATGGGTGCCCTCCTCGCGGAGACCGAAGGCTATGAGCAGTTGTTTGTCAGGCGAGTTGATCACTCGTTCTGGTACAACCAACACGATCTGCCCTCGGGATTTTCCGATGCAGAGGAGGAAGCAGGAGAGCCGGAGTATTATGGGGAAGGCTCCGGGTCAAGCGGCGAGCACTCCGGAGGAGACTCAGGCGACGACTCCAAAGCCGGATCTGGCGACAGTGATGGCGGCTCCACCTACCAGCAGTCTGAAGAAGAGGACTCCGAGTAGAGTTCCTGTTTAAAACAATGAGAAATTGCATCATTTTGGCCCCGGAGTGGGTTTGTAATATAACTTAAATTCTTAAGTAGTTAGGGACGAAACAGGCATGCATGCGTGGGCGGAAAACACTTATCCTGCAATCCGTGTTAATATTATTTGCATGTTTCGTTTTATTGGAAAGCAAGTGCTGGTTTGATAATTTCCGGCTTGCCCACTTGACCTTCCACGAGCCGGAAAACCCGTGCCGGAAACGCTCGCCAGCGGCGACGAAGCCCAATGGCAATCCGTCAATAACCGCGGAAACAAGCCCCCAGCCCAAGTGCCGGAAGTCGCTACCAGGAATCCATGGGTTCGCAACAGAAAAAATTTCCGCCAGAAAACTTAAGCTTACGTCCTAAGGGACGATTTTGAAAATCACAACTTTCATACACGCCTAGGCGGAAAGATCCAGCTCTGCGGTTTTAGTCGGAAAAACATACACGATCCAGAAATGAAAAATTAAAGGAGGTAAAAGACTCTAAGAGTGAACCAAAAGCTTTATTTCATTGATCATGTATCATAGATATTACAAGGTATGTAATGCGTAAAGCGCTAAGTGTGGAAAGGACGTAGCTGTGCTATGTTCCAGGGACGATCTGTTTCATCATATATGTCACCCGGATCTTCTCGTTTTCGTTTCCGATGCCAGTTGGCAGGTCTATCTTTTAGTTCCCGGAAATCAACGAGGTAATAGGATCCGTTGTGTAGTACTTTGCTGATGACAAAAGGTCCTTCCCATGGAGTTTGCAACTTGTGATCTTTCACCTGGCGAAGGCGGAGGACTAAGTCTCCGACCATGAACGAGCGGTTCCGAACTCGACGGCTGTGATAGCGTCGGAGCCTGTGGTAAATGGTGGAGCGTTGGTCAGCTAGATTTCGAGCTTCTTCGATCAGGTCCACAGATAGCTGTCGAGCCTCGTCAGCTTTCTTCATTGTAGGCGGAAACTCGCGGTGAATCATGGATGATGTCAGTGGGGAGCACAGCTTCGGATCCGTATACCAGGAAGAAAGGAGTAAATCCTGTTGACCTGTTAGGGGTAGTTCGTAAACTCCACAGAACAGAGTCCAGCTCATCAGCCCAAGCTCCGGCTGCGCGGCGCAGCGGTTCTTCAAGGCGAGGTTTGATTCCGGCTAGTATAAGGCCATTGGCTCGTTCGACCTGACCATTAGATTGTGGATGAGCCACAGACGCAAGGTCGAGCCGGATCCCAACTTCATCGCAGTAATCCTTGAGTTCTCCCTGCGCAAAGTTTGTGCCATTGTCTGTGATTATGCTGTGTGGGATGCCGAATCTCGTCACGAGGCTGCAAACAAATTTTAGTGCCGTAGCACCGTCGGCTTTTCTCACTGGCTTTGCCTCGATCCACTTACTGAACTTGTCAATAGCGACCAGGAGGTATTCATGACCACCAGGAGATGATTTCTTTAACTTACCAACCATATCGAGCCCCCAGACCGCGAACGGCCAGGTGATAGGGATGGTCCTCAGCTCTTGGGCTGGAGCGTTTGGTTGAGTAGCGTAGTACGACAACCGCGGCAAGTTTTCACCAGCTTGTCAGCGTCTTCTTTAGCTGTTAGCCAGTAAAATCCTAACCGAAAAGCTTTTGCAACGAGGGACCTGGGGGCGGCATGATGCCCGCAATCCCCTGCGTGGATCTCTCGGAGGATTTCAATGCCATCTTGACTAGAGACGCATTTGAGAAATACCCCGTTTGCACTTCGTTTGTAGAGCTGTCCATCAACAATTGTGTAGGATCTTGCTCGTCTAATGATCTGTCGTGCGTGGACCTCGTCCTCCGGCAACTTTTGATCAATGAGGTAATCCAAGAACGGCTGAGTCCAGGCCGGAATGACTGCCATCACTTCCTTAGCCGGAGAAACTGCCAGATCCGGATTTGCACCCTTCACTGAGGGTACTCGAAGATGCTCAAGGAAAACTCCAGGCGGAATTGGTTTCTGCCGGATCCGAGCTTGGACAGCATGTCTGCTGCTGTGTTATCATCTCTCCTGACGTACTTGACTTCGTATCCGAGGAAGCACTTGGCGATCTCGTCCACTTCGTCTCTGTAAGCCGCCATGACGGAGTTTTGGCGTTCCAGTTCCGGCTACTTGTTGTGCCACCAGGTCGGAATCTCCGCAGCATATGATGTGCTTGATCCCAATCTCCTTAGCGATGCGCAGACCGTGTAGTAGAGCCTCATATTCCGCCATATTGTTTGTTGCTTCGAAGTGAATGCAATTCTTCTCCGGTAGGTGACTTCAGGGTAACTCCAGCCCCCGAGCCTTGATGTTGCTTGGATCCGTCAAAGTGCATGACCCAAGCTTCAGGTTCCGGCACAGGTGTGCCCTCCGGTGCTTCAGTCCAATCCGCGATGAAATCCGCTAGAACTTGAGACTTGATTGCAGTTCGGGCTTCGTAGTTGATGTCAAAGGCAGATAACTCGATGCCCCATTTTGCTACGCGTCCTGTTGCGTCGGAGTTGTTGATGATTGTCGCCAGGGGAGCCTTGCTCACCACTGTTATTGGGTGCTCCTGGAAGTAGTGTCTCAGCTTCCGGCTGCCTAGGAAAACTCCGTATGCTAGCTTCTGAAAGTGAGGGTATCTCTGCTTGGATTCCGTCAGGACTTCGCTAATGTAATAGACAGGCCTTTGGACTCCGTGCTCAAATCCTTCTTCCTTTCGCACCACCACGATTACGAGGCTGATAACTTTGTTGGTAGCCGCTATGTAGAGGAGCATAGGCTCTGACTCAGCTGGAGCTGCCAATATAGGTGGGGAGGAGAGTATGTTCTTCAACTCCTGAAGTGCTTTATCTGCTGCCTCATCCCAGACAAATTTGTCTGTTTTCTTCAGCAGCTTGTAGAGAGGTAGGGCTTTCTCGCCAAGACGGCTAACAAATCTGCTGATTGCTGCGACGCAACCAGTTAGTCGTTGCACATCTTTGAGACAAGTTGGCCTTTTGATGTTCAGGATAGCCTTGATTTTTTCCGGGTTAACTTCAATTCCCCTGTGGGAAACAATGAAGCCAAGGAGTTTTCCGGCTGGCACGCCAAAGACGCACTTCAGCGGATTCAACATCATCTTGTACCGTCGGAGGTTATCAAAGGTTTCCTTAAGGTCGCTCAGCAGGTCGGATCCCTTTCGGGTCATGACCGCGATGTCGTCGACGTAGGCGTGCACGTTCCGGCCAATTTGGTCCTTCAGGCACCGCTGCATCGTACGTTGGTATGTGGCACCTGCGTTTTTCAAGCCAAAAGGCATGGTAACATAGCAGTATGTGCCAAAGGGTGTGATGAAAGAGGTCGCCTTTTGGTCAGACTCCTTCATCAAGATCTGATGATACCCGGAATATGCGTCAAGAAAACACAGAAGTTCCGCCCCGCCGTCGAATCAATGACTTGGTCAATGCGCGGCAAAGGGAACGGATCTTTCGGACAATGCTTATTCACGCCGGAGTAATCGATGCACATTCTTAGTATTTCAGAATTCTTTTTGGGTACAAGGACGGGGTTTGCGACCCAATCAGTATGGATAACTTCTACTACAAAACCTGCCTCTAGTAACTTTGCTAATTCCATTCCTATGGCGCGTCGCTTCTTGTCTCCAAAGCGTCGCATAGCTTGCTTCACCGGTTTTGCACCCGGATTTATGTTGAGGTAGTGCTCGGCGAGTTCCCTTGGTACTCCGGACATGTCAGAAGGTTGCCATGCGAAGATATCCATGTTAGCTCTGAGGAACTCGACGAGCGCGCTTTCCTATTTGGGGTCCATGTTGGCTCCGACTGAAACCTGCTTGGAGTTGTCCCCTTCAATGAGGTCATGCTTCTTGGTTTCTATCGCGGCCTTGAACGAGGTCTTCTGTTCGGAGATCTGCTTCTTGGTGGTCTGCATCTCAGTCGGATCCACCGCGGCTCTGTAGCCTTGCAGCTCCTCTCCAGATATGACGGATTCTGCAAAGGCGGCTTCGCCTTCCTCGCAGTCTCTAGCTTTCTTGTAGTCTCCGGACACGGTGATCCAACCGTTAGGACCCGGAATCTTGAGCTTGTTGTAGATGTAGCATGCTCTGGCGTGGAACTTGTGGTAGGTGGGCCTGCCGAAGATCACGTGGTAGGAGCTTTTGAAGGGCACCACTTCAAACGTGATCATCTCTTCGCGGTAGTTGTTCACATCGCCGAAGGCCACGGGAAGTTTGATGCTGCCCAGAGAGTTTGCCTTCTTACCCGGAACCACACCATGAAATTCAGTGGTGCTGTGTTTGAGCTGTTCCTTGGTGAGGTTCATCTTCTCCAGGGTCTCCAGGTACATGATGTTCAGGCTAGCTCCTCCGTCCATAAGACACTTGGAGAAGTCATACCCGTCTATGCGGGGACTCACAACCAGAGCGTAGCACTCTTTGGGGATGACGGCCGGGTGATCCGACCTGTCAAAGGTACAGGCTTTCTCCGACCACTTGACATACTGCGGCACAGCCGGAACTGTGGCGTTCAAGATCCGGAGCGCCGATTTTTTCGCGCGGACAGTTGGGGTTCCGAGGAAGGTGTGGTAAGTTCCGACACTCTTCTTGCCAAAGGGGTTGGACTTGTTAGCTGCGGTACCCTCCTTGGGTTCCGGCGAAGCGTCATCCTCGTCCATGGCCTCGGAGCTGTCCTCCTCTTTGTCCTTGTTCTTGCCCTTGCCTCCTTTGCCGCGCGGGCGGTGCTTCCGGGCTCGCTTGTATCCTGCCTCCGGGTCGTTCTTCAGATCATTGACCCACTTGCAGTTGCGATTGGTGTGGGTGGATTTGCCCGTAGCCGGATCCAGATGAGCCAGGCACGGCATATCCCTGTATTCTTCATACGTTTGGGGGGCGCGGGATCCGGCTGCGGTGACCTCGTCAGCGCGCTGCTGGCCCCTGCCTGCTCCTCCTCCACGTCCGCGGCCTCTTCCGCCTCCTGGACCTCCGCGTTGGAACGTCATGGCTACCATGTCGGATCCTCCGCCCTTCTGGTCTTCAGGGGGGTTCTTCCGCTTGTTGCTGCTGCTGACGCCGTTATCACGGTTTTTCTTCTGTTGGTGCAGGGGTATGGCTGTAGCTGCGAGATCTCCGCCTGCGTCGTCATCGGCGGCAGTATGATCGCTGGCGATGTTTATCATCTCGTCAAGAGTGAGTTTGTTTGCATTCACCAGGCAGGTAAGCTTGTGGCGCAGCAGCCCCCCACGCTGCAAACCACCAATGAAGGCGTGCATTGCTGTGCGGTTATCTACGTTCTCGCACTCGTTTCTGGTTGCCAACCATCGGGTGAGGAAGCTTCTAGATGTCTCACCCTTCTTCTGGATGCAAGCTTGAAGATCGCTGGTGGTGGCCGGTCTCTTGTAGGTACCCCTGAAGTGGTTCTCGAAAGCCTTCTTCAGGTCCAACCAGCAAAAGATGGTGTTCTCCTCGAGGTCGCTGAGCCAAACACGAGCTGGACCAATAAGGTACAACTGGAGCATGCGGCAGGCTATATTCGGGGTTCCTCCGGCGAAGGTTACCGCATTGTAGTAATCCTCAATCCAGGTATCCGGCCTCTCGCTGCCATCATAATGCTTCAGGTTTCCTGGTAGCTTAAGGTTCAAGCTTCTTGGCTTTGGTTCCTCTCGGATCATCTGGCCAAAGCACCTTGGACCAATGTAGTCGGATCTGTACTCGTTGAGGCGGTCCCGGGCATCACGGGGGGCACCACCGGGTGATTTTGAGCGGGAACGAGATCTCCGGCCTCTGCCTCCGCCTCCACCTCCGCCTCCACTGGGTGGTGGTGAGGGAGATCTGCGAGGGGGCCTGTAAGATGTTCTTCCGCCTTCAGATTCTCGGCATGGCTCCCGCGGCTGGCTCCGGCTTCGGTGGCTCCTTTCCTCTTGGTGGTGGTCACCTCCGTCGTTCCGGCTCCTGCGTGGCTCAGGTGCGTACTCCTCGTTCCGGCTCCTCCTTGGTTCCGGATCGCGTCCTTGGCTTCTGCGAGGCTCAGGGTCGCGTTCTTGATTCCGACGAGGCTCAGGCTCGCGTTCTTGATTCCGACGAGGCTCAGGCTCGCGGTCTTGATTCCGGCTTCTGCGTTGCTCCAGCGTACGCTCCCTGTTCCTGTCTCTAGGTGCCGGCATACTGTCGCGGATGTTGATTCCACCTGGCCCATGGGGCCTGGGGTTTCCGGCAGGACTGCGACGTCGAGGGGGCGGAGGACGCGAAGCTCGGGGTGGTGGCGATGGAACACGGTACTTATCTCTGCCAGTATACATCGCATCCTTTCCCTTTGCCGGGTCTTTCGGGGTTGAATCCGATGGTATGGGGATTGGATTTGGATGATCTCTGACTATCCTCCTGCGCTCCGTGGATCCGGTGCGCGACTCGCCATCACGATGTTGACTTGCTATGGCGTCCTTCTGCGCGGTGGATATGCACTGTTCCGGATTGGATGCTAACCTGCGCGAAGTGTCTGCCTTGCTCTGTTGCTGCATTGCTGAAGCAACGAGCTTCCGGACGTAGTTGATGTCAATCTCCTCGTCCTTCTTTTTCAGGAGCTCCGCAGCCTTCTTCATGTTATCCTTTGGAGTTGCGAGCGGCTGCTGCTCTGTGGGTGTTGCGAAGGTAATCCTGCGGGGAGGGATGGCTTCTCGAGCGATTCTATCAGCCTCCACCTGCAGAGAGTCTAACCTTTTCTGCCACTCTATCCGGAGTCCCTTGGCTGTCGCCATCATTTCGTCGACTTCACGATCCTTCTTTAGGGAGTAGTCCACAAAATTTGCAGCCAAGGTTCTTTCTTCCGCCATTGCGGCTGCAGTCCTGGCGAACTTCTGAGCTGTTGCCAGCATCTCCTGCCGTTTGGCTTCTAAGGCCTCCGGGTCTGCAGCCTCCTCTGGAGTTATTGGTTTGTTGAGAATATCAGACTTCGTGTAACATCCCAAGTTTTCAACAAATAATAAAGCAAGTGAGATTTCAATTACTCAAAATTTACAATTAACAAAAACTTTTTCTATGCATATAGTGCCACATATAGTTTTGTGCATCTAAGTGATTTTCTTGTGTGCTATTGCCATGATGAGTGTTAGCATGTAAATCAATTACTATATGAACCCTAATCAAGATCACAAAACCCTAGATTGAGGAGAAATAAAGAAAATAAGAAAAATCCCTTAATCACCCACATACACCATATGCAAAAATGCAAAATCACCACCAAGGCCATAATTGCTTGCTTCCTTGCTTCTAAAATGTTTCAATATAATAAACTAACACAATTGCATCATTGGATCATGAATCAAAGCAAGAGAAATCAAGAACTCATCATACATATGATAATGGTCACTTGGGTGAAAAATATTTTCTTCACCACTTTGCACCCCTGTATTTCTTAAAACCTAAACTAAACTTTGTCAACCAAAGCCATGTCATCCAAGACCATGTCAAGGTGAACACATTTCATGTTGACCACCATGGCTAGAGTTGACTAGGTTGACCAGAATTTAATTGCCAAAACAGGATCTGAGAAGAAAAAGAAGATCATCTCAAATTTGAAACTTTGCAATTCTTTTCCAAATTGAGTGCCACCACCACCAATACATCACTATAATTATATAAAAGAGATTCACCAAAAAGATTTCCAAAATTTGAAAATTTTCTTCATGCGGCCATTGTGTCGAACACCTGGCAGGCACAATTTCAGAAATGTGTTACATGCTTGTGCCCAGCAGTTTCTTCCCTAAACCCCTTTGCAAATGTGATCATGAGCTAGTTCTACACCCCCTGCCTCTAGCCCAGTACTTGCATGGTCGATTAAAGCCAAGGAAAAACCCTAAACTATGCAACACCACACCATGCCGGCCACTTTGGCATCTCCACCTCTAGCCCTCCTCTCACACTTTCTTCTTGTCCTGGAGCATCTACACTGCATAAGGAATCGAACGGTACACGCACGCGCGAAGCCAAGCCTTGGCATTGGCCAGAACGGCCGTGGCCAAAACCATGCCAGTACACGCCCATGCCGCGGTGAGCGCGCTCTGGAACGCGCCAGAGCACCGTGCACTCGAACGCGCCCGTCCTTGCCCTGCATCCCTACCACCGCGTCGTCTAGCCACTCCACTCACTCTACGTCCTAGACACGCTCAAGCACCGTCCAGAGCCTTGTCGCCGTCGTCCTCGTCGTCGACGTACCGCGGGTACCGCGATGATTACTGGAAGAAATCGAGCGTTTCCGTAGCCCTATCTCTGCGCCAGCTAGCCGTTGAGCATCGCCAGGACGACGCCTACAAGATGCTGTACTCGCCTTGCCCTTTCGATCGACGGAGAAGCCGCGCCATGGCCGCGCCCTTGCAGCACGCTCGGCCACCTCCCTCCATCTATAAATACCGACGATCGGCACCCTCACTCCTCACACAATCTCCTCCCCTCTCCTCACTGAGCACTCCTACACAGCCAATTTCACTAGAGCTCGCCGGAGCTGCTCGAATTGCGAGCTCGAGTCCGCCGGAGCCCGCGGAAGCTCTGCGTCGATTGGAGCCTCCCCGAGCGCCGCCACTTCACCAGGCTGTTCCTCGTCGACCACCACTTCTCCGAGCACCTTGCCAGAGACCTGCAACGGCCTGGTAAGCTCTCCGACCCCCTACTGGCGCTCTGGGTTCGCCGGAATCTCGCCGGGGACGACGACACACGCCAGCCGTTGATCTGCTTCTTGATCCAACGCTCCCTATCACTCGTACCGCTTCGGCGTGTTATGAGGCGCCGACAGGTGGCCCCCACCCTGTCAGCGCAGCCCGCCCGCACCAGTTGCTTGCTGGGCTGCGAAGTGAGTTTAAAACTCGTTTCGGCCCGTTAGCTTTTCCCGCCCAGGCCCAAAATTCAAATAGAGGTTTAAACTTAATATGAATTGTGCTGCAGATGGTTTAGTAAAAATTGAATAGTTTGAAATCTGCCAAACCAAATCTAGCAAACTTTATATCTTTGGAAAGCTCATGAAATTATCTAACTTATGCCACTGGCCTCATGTCCAAATTCGTATTAATTTTTAAATGATAAAAATAACAAGGCAGAGCCTTTTCTAACTTCAAATAATTATTAAAAATAATCTATAAATGATTTTAAGTTGATTCCAATTCTAATAAATCACAAATGATGTTCTCTAATTGATTATGCAATAATATAGTCAGGTTATTTGCATGATCATGGACTAGATCAAATAAAATAGCTATGTAGTTAATTCTAGCACCATTTAACTTGAAATTCAAATTTAATGAATAGTATGAGAGCTACTCTCTCATTTAAATCTTGATCCTAAGTAATATAACCAGGGGGAATGACCTAGGCTAAAGAACCCTTGATAAATATTACTTAGAGATTTTAATGCATTTAAAATAATAATATGATAACATGTGTAGGGTAGCACTTAAATTAAATTAAGACTCACATATAATAGATATGAAATGTTGACTTGGGTCAACCTATATTTCATACCTGATTATTATATGGAGAGATTAAATCTTATTACAAAGTAAAGAGAAGAAATGAATTTCTTTAAGGATCTACCTATCTAAATTTAAGAAATAGGAATAATGAGAGGAAATTATTTTTCTAATAAATAAGAAATCATCAAATAACTCACCATGCCATGTTTGATTGATAATAGGACTAGAGTGTGAACTCTTTGAGTGTTCCTAGTTTAGCATATGAGTTTGGTTTAGTATTTATACCTCGTATTCGTATATAGACGCTAGTAACGAGGATTACCAAGAGGAGGAGGCCTACTCCCAAGAAGAGGAAGAGCACTTTGATCACTACTCAGCTCAAGGCAAGCTAACCCTTGCTAAATACAAGTGCTTAGCTCTACAAGAGCAAAGGCATCATCACACTTTACTTTTATGTATTACCTATCCCATGTTTTACTTAATTTTACTTTGGCTTATTTACTTCAAAGTACCTTTTGATTTATGATTCACTTGGTCTAGAATAGAACAATACTTGGGTTAGATGAACACAAATCAAAGTTAGATTAGCACCCCTCATTTAGTGGCTATTGCTAATCAATTAAAATTTGACTACTCTAGATGGGAACAAGTGATGTTGATATGAAATTGAAACCTTGGGAATGATGGTTCATTCCAAGGAATGACTTTGAAGGTGAATATGACCAAGAGAAGATGGTGATTTTTGATATAAAACTGAGATGGGTTTGAATGCGATACCTTTCCAATTATACAAGTACCCCCACAATACCTGATTATGGGTAGGGCTTAACTAGAAACTTGTGTATTTTAGTATGGGTTCCCTCTAAACAAGCATCATAGGGGTTACGCCGAGGCTGCCTCCGTATGTGAGAAATGATGTGAATATGAGGTGAATGTACGACCCAAGCCCTGTGCAGTTCCCGGGTTAACAGTTGGTTCTCACCGGGAGGCCAAGCTCATGGGGAGAGGTGCCTATACTAGGACATATAAGTGAAAGGTTATGATTGATGATCCGCGTACTGAGTTACGATGATTCGGGGTTATCCTCGACGGATGAAATCAATAGTTGTGGCACAAGAGTACAACCTCTGCAGAGTGTTAAACCTATTCGAATAGCCGTGTCCGCGGTTACGGACGGTTGGAAGGGCCATACTACTTCCATTATCAGGATTTATGTTGAAATAATAATGGTGATTGATGAATTGTCTTGAATCCCAAATGAATGGTGGGAATGACACTAATGTTCCCACTTGAGTTAGTCTATTAAATAATGAGGATTTTTATTAAATGTTGATTCAAAGAAAACTTGGCTTTATGCAAATAAACTTAGAGCCTAGTACCCCTTTACTACAATACATTATGCTTTACCTTAGTATTAGTTTGCGAGTACTTTAAAAGTACTCATGGCTTTGCCCTGGCTATTCAAATGCCAGACTATGAAGAGGAGCAACAGTATCAGGATGACGGACAGCAGGACGTCTATGATAACTAGGATCGTCTTCTAACGTCAAGCGTTGCCTGTGGAATTATGAGTCCACTACTACTACTACGCTTCCGCTACTTATGTGTGATGTTGAACAATCTATTTGTGTAATATTGGATCATGTGATCCATTGATGTAAGACCTTATGTGTTGTAATAAATGATGACTCTGAACGACTTACTATTATGTCTCGCAAAAACAATCTTCCTGGGATTGCGATGTATGATATAATAGGGCATCCGGACTTAAAAACCGGGTGTTGACAAGTTGGTATCAGAGCCATTGTTTGACCTTAGAAGACCTTAGTTAGAATGGACGTCCAACAAACTTAGTTTAAAATAAAATAGTTATGAAAATATACTCATACCCTTACCTTGGAATTCCTTTTCAAAATAATCCATTTCATTGATTATTACTTAAAATTTTGAACACTGACAATTATTAACTTATTTGTCACTCCCTCTACAGATGGATCCCATCATCCCGACGGAGCCCTTTCTCCAGACCCAAGTCTACGACTTGGCGAACGGGGGAGACTTGATCTTCGAGCGAGATCTGTTCGCTCTCACCGACTTCCTCGGACGCACGCCTCCCGTGTTCTACGGGGGTCAGATCTCGGACAACGGCCAGCTCCAATGGCTGATCATGGCTAACCTTCCGGGAAAGCCGGAGTCACCCATGTTCCGCCAGATCCAGTTCTCGCTCCGCGAGAACACTTGGGTGGATGGACTCGCCCATGCTCTGCAGGAGTCTCTCGCTCGTCTGTGCGGGCAGAACTCGCTGGCCATCGAAGGGGAACGCTTTGCGCACTTCGCAAGGCACTCCTCTGTTGGTCTGCCCCTCAGCCTGCCATACCACCCCGTGCTGAGGCACCATGTGGACCACCTCGACTACATGCTGTACGAGACTCGGTCGGCGCTGAGCGACTCCCGCTCCGCCGCCAACCACACTCAGCAGCAGCTGAACCAGTACGCGGAGACCATCAAGGTCATCGCGAAGGAGCGCAGGACTCTGCGCCAGCTGGTCGCGAAGAGGGATGCCACCATCCACCGCCTCAAGACCAAGATCGCCGTCCTGAAGGAGACCATCTCCACTCAGGTGGAGCAGCTCCAGATCCTGGAGGGAGAAGGCGAGGGGGAAGACATCCAAGGGGATGGCTACTCCTACGTCAGCAACGACAACGACTACGAGCCGGAGGAGGAGGGAGACGACGACTTCCACCAGCACCTGCCTGCCGGGATGGACACCACCTTCCCGCTCCGCATCGATGGATAGCTTCCATCCCTCCTTGAGCACCGCGTAGCCTGAGATGTATCGGTCCTTTGTATTCGCCCCTTGTATCGTAGCTTGTTGAAAGGGTTCTTCAAACCCTCCGGAATGTTGGCTTGTAATAATTGCTACCTTCATGACTATGTTTCGTATGTGTAATATTTGTATATTATGAACCATGTTTTAAATAAATGTGAGTTTATTTCCCCAAAATTAAGCCATAGAAATTGTCCCTCTTATCTTATGATCCATATCTCTGTTCAGATGGCACATTCCAATCGCAACGCCAACCCGGATGCGTTGACGCAGATACTGCAACAGATGTTGGCTGAAAGAGAAGTGGATAGGACTGAAAGGCAGGCTAACTTAGCTGTACTTCAACAGTTAGCACAGAACAACCAAGGCCACGGGAACCATGATCACCCGGGCTCCAAGTTGAAGAACTTTCAGAACACCAACCCACCGGTGTTTAGCAAGACAGAGGAACCCCTTGATGCTGATGATTGGCTCCAGACAATGGAGAACAATCTTGAGGTTGCCGGAGTGGAGGCAAATGACAAGGTGCTGTTTGCCACTCACTATCTGGCAGGACCTGCACGTGCCTGGTGGACGAGTGCTCGCGCATTGAATGCCGGGCAGCTCATGACTTGGGCAGACTTCAAGCTCAAGTTTAGCAAGTACCATGTGCCACCAGGTCTCATCAAGAAGATGCGGGATGAGTTCCGCGAGTTAAAGCAAGGCCGTCTGACCGTGGTAGAATACCGCGACAAGTTCCTCACCTTGTCAAGGTACGCCCCGGATGAGACTGATACCACCGAGAAGAGGAAGGAGAGGTTCCTGAACGGACTGCACGATGAGATGCAGACTGTGTTGGTCAACATCCCTTTTGCTGACCTCGAAGCCCTTGTTGACTCCGCCATCCAGATGGAGGGCAAGCTGAACCAGGCCAACGAAAACCGCAAGCGTCGCATGATGCACCAGAGTGGGCCCAGCAACAACTCCAAGTTTCGCCCTGGCTCAAGCGGAGGCTTCACCCCCAGAAACAACAGGCCACCGGCACAGATGTCGCGCCCTGGTTACCAGAACCGGAGCGGAGGAAACCCCAGGACGGGAGGACACCCCCACAACAGCAACAACTTCGTCCACCACAACAACAACTTCAACCGCGCCCCGACAAGAGCCCCTGCCAATCCCAACACCAACACTGCTCCAAGGACTGGGAGCAATGCTGTCCCTGTCGCCCCCAAGGACAAGTCCACCATCAACTGCTATGAGTGCGGTGTGTTGGGGCACTTCTCCAAAGAGTGTCCCCAGCGACTCGCCAAGATGGCCGCCAACACCACTGGCCCTGCTCAGCAGCAACGCCGTGTCGCCAACAACAAGAAGTTCGCCCCCAACAACCCGAACAACCGCGGCGGTCGCCTCTTTCACATGAATGCGGAAGAAGCACAGGAAGCCCCAGATGTCGTGCTGGGTATGTTCTCTGTTAACTCAATACCCGCAAGAGTGCTGTTTGATTCTGGGGCATCGCATTCATTTGTTACGGAAGAATTTGCATGCACTAGTAAGATTCAACCCATCAGTTTGAAGCATGTCATGGTAGTGCAAATACCTGGATCAACAACTAAAGCTAGAAAAATTTGCAAAGATGTTCCTATCAGAATTCATGAAATAGATTTCTATGCCAATCTAATTGTTCTGGGAACAAAAGGTTTAGAGGTAGTACTGGGTATGGACTGGATGTCCAAACATCATGGATTGATTGATTGTGCCAAGAAGGCCATCACCATGACTAGTAGCACCGGAGTGTTAGTGGAGCACATCTCGGAAAAACTGCCCAGAAAATTTACCTGCAACCAGAGTTTAACCAAACCCACCCTGGATCAAATCAGAGTCGTCTGTCGATACTCTGATGTGTTTCCGGAAGACCTACCCGGTATGCCCCCGGATCGGGATATCGAGTTTATCATCGAGTTAATCCCCGGAACCGGACCTATAGCCCAGAGAGCTTACAGCATGAACCCGGCAGAATTAGTGGAACTGAAGAAACAACTGGATGATATGTTGGCCAAAGGTTTGATTAGACCAAGTGCATCACCCTGGAGGTCACCAGTTTTATTTGTGGATAAGAAGGATGGTACTATTCGTTTATGTACGGATTACCGCAAACTCAATGATGTCACCATCAAGAACAAGTATCCCCTGCCCAAAATAGAAGACCTGTTTGACCAGTTGACCGGTGCCACCGTGTTTTCTAAGATTGACCTTAGGACAGGGTACCATCAGCTGAAGATCCGTGCATCGGACATTCCCAAAACTGCCTTCACCACCAGATATGGATTGTATGAGTACAATGTCATGTCATTTGGATTGACCAATGCCCCCGCTTACTTCATGAATCTCATGAATAAGATCTTCATGAACTTCCTGGATAAGTTCGTCGTTGTTTTCATCGACGACATCCTTATCTACTCCAAAACCGAAGAAGAACATGAGCAACACTTGGAAATGGTTTTAGAGACTCTTCGGGAACACCAGCTGTATGCCAAGTTCAGCAAGTGTGAGTTCTGGTTGAGGGAAGTAGGATTCCTGGGACATATCTTGTCCGCAGGAGGAATTGCCGTTGACCCCTCAAAGATAAAGACCGTTGCAGAATGGAAAGCCCCAACCACCCAGACTGAGGTCCGTGCATTTCTCGGATTGGCGGGATATTACCGTCGATTCGTTGAAGGATTCTCAAGCATAGCCAGGCCAATGACCCAATTGTTGAAAAAGGACAAGAAGTTCGAATGGACGAACAAGTGTGAAGAGAGCTTCCAACAGCTCAAGAGCAGACTGACCTCAGCCCCAATACTGATTATGCCGGACATCACCAAACCCTTTGATGTGTATTGTGATGCCTCCAAGATTGGTCTTGGATGTGTGTTGATGCAAGAAGGCAAAGTGATCTCGTACTTGTCCAGGCAACTGAAGCAGCATGAACAGAATTATCCGACCCATGACCTAGAGCTAGCAGCAGTCGTTTTAGCCCTGAAAGTATGGCGTCATTACCTCATGGGTAATCGATGCGAGATCTATTCGGATCACAAGAGTTTGAAGTATATCTTCACCCAGAAGGAACTGAACATGAGGCAAAGGAGATGGTTAGAGTTAATCAAGGATTATGATATGGATATCCACTATCACCCAGGCAAGGCCAATGTGGTAGCGGATGCTTTGAGTAGACTGCCGTGTCAGTTAAACTCCATGATTGCCAAGGAACAACCTAGCCTTCACCAAGAGTTTGAACAGTTTAGAATGGAGCTCGTCAGTGAAGGATTTCTCGCTAGCATTGAACTTCAACCCACTTTAATTAGTCAAATCAAGGAAGCTCAGAAGAGCAATGCAAGCATTGACGGGATTAAAAGCCAGCTAGCAGCAGGAAAGGCACCGGGATTCACTGTTGATGAAGAAGGAGTACTTTGGTACAACGGACGCTTGTGCGTGCCGTCAGATTCGGAGTTGAAACAAGTGATTCTAAAGGAAGCCCATGACACCTTATATTCTATTCACCCCGGAGGTACTAAGATGTACCAGGACTTGAAGGAACAGTTCTGGTGGCATGGAATGAAGCGAGAAATCGGGAGTTACATCGCCAAGTGTGACATCTGTCAGAGAGTCAAGGCAGAACACCAACGACCCGCAGGACTGCTACAGCCCCTGCAGATTCCCGAATGGAAGTGGGATTCCGTAGGAATGGACTTCATCACCGGATTGCCCAAATCTAGTAAAGGGAATGATTCTATCTGGGTAGTGGTCGATAGATTGACCAAAGTCGCCCATTTCATCCCCGTCAAGACCACCTACCAAGGACCAAGACTTGCAGAGTTATATATCTCACGGATAGTCAGCCTGCACGGAACCCCGAAGTCAATAGTATCCGATAGAGGATCTCAATTCACCTCCAGATTTTGGCAGAAGGTACATGAAGGACTCGGAACTAGGCTGAACTTCAGCACAGCCTATCACCCTCAGACGGATGGACAGACTGAACGAGTCAATCAGATACTAGAAGATATGCTGAGAGCATGTGTGTTGGAATATGGATCCAAGTGGGAAGACTGTTTGCCGTACGCAGAATTCTCGTACAACAACAGCTACCAAGCCAGTTTGCAGATGGCCCCCTTTGAAGCTCTGTACGGAAGGAAGTGCCGTACCCCTCTGAATTGGTCGGAAGTTGGAGAGAGTCAAGTTTTTGGACCAGATATTCTCCGAGAAGCTGAAGAGAAGGTTCACAAGATCCGTGAGTACCTCAAGACCGCTCAATCAAGACAGAAGAGCTACGCCGACAAGAGACGTCGAGAGATGACTTTTGAGATCGGAGATTTCGTATATCTCAAGGTGTCCCCTCTTAAAGGAATGCAGAGATTCCAGCTTAAAGGAAAGCTCGCACCCCGTTATGTCGGACCTTTCAAAGTCCTAAGTCGCCGAGGAGAAGTATCCTATCAGCTGGAGTTACCAGAAGAAATGTCAACGGTGCACAATGTGTTTCATATCTCGTTACTCCGGAAGTGCTTGGAGGTACCTGAGAAGACTGAGGTGTTCAAGAACATTGACCATCGTACTGTGGATATCAACTCAGATCTAACCTACCGCGAAGTACCTATTCGCATTCTGGAGGAAGCATTCAGAACCACTCGTACCCGGAGTATCAAGTTTCTGAAGATACAATGGAGTAACCACACCGAAGAAGAAGCCACTTGGGAAAGAGAAGACTTTATGAAGACTGAATACCCCAATCTCTTTAGTACCTAGTTTTCTTCCAGATCTCGGGACGAGATCTTTTGTAAGGGGGAAGGGTTTGTAACATCCCAAGTTTTCAACAAATAATAAAGCAAGTGAGATTTCAATTACTCAAAATTTACAATTAACAAAAACTTTTTCTATGCATATAGTGCCACATATAGTTTTGTGCATCTAAGTGATTTTCTTGTGTGCTATTGCCATGATGAGTGTTAGCATGTAAATCAATTACTATATGAACCCTAATCAAGATCACAAAACCCTAGATTGAGGAGAAATAAAGAAAATAAGAAAAATCCCTTAATCACCCACATACACCATATGCAAAAATGCAAAATCACCACCAAGGCCATAATTGCTTGCTTCCTTGCTTCTAAAATGTTTCAATATAATAAACTAACACAATTGCATCATTGGATCATGAATCAAAGCAAGAGAAATCAAGAACTCATCATACATATGATAATGGTCACTTGGGTGAAAAATATTTTCTTCACCACTTTGCACCCCTGTATTTCTTAAAACCTAAACTAAACTTTGTCAACCAAAGCCATGTCATCCAAGACCATGTCAAGGTGAACACATTTCATGTTGACCACCATGGCTAGAGTTGACTAGGTTGACCAGAATTTAATTGCCAAAACAGGATCTGAGAAGAAAAAGAAGATCATCTCAAATTTGAAACTTTGCAATTCTTTTCCAAATTGAGTGCCACCACCACCAATACATCACTATAATTATATAAAAGAGATTCACCAAAAAGATTTCCAAAATTTGAAAATTTTCTTCATGCGGCCATTGTGTCGAACACCTGGCAGGCACAATTTCAGAAATGTGTTACATGCTCTTGTCCAGCAGTTTCTTCCCTAAACCCCTTTGCAAATGTGATCATGAGCTAGTTCTACACCCCCTGCCTCTAGCCCAGTACTTGCATGGTCGATTAAAGCCAAGGAAAAACCCTAAACTATGCAACACCACACCATGCCGGCCACTTTGGCATCTCCACCTCTAGCCCTCCTCTCACACTTTCTTCTTGTCCTGGAGCATCTACACTGCATAAGGAATCGAACGGTACACGCACGCGCGAAGCCAAGCCTTGGCATTGGCCAGAACGGCCGTGGCCAAAACCATGCCAGTACACGCCCATGCCGCGGTGAGCGCGCTCTGGAACGCGCCAGAGCACCGTGCACTCGAACGC
This sequence comes from Lolium multiflorum, assembly GCA_030979885.1. Classification (NCBI taxonomy): domain Eukaryota; kingdom Viridiplantae; phylum Streptophyta; class Magnoliopsida; order Poales; family Poaceae; genus Lolium; species Lolium multiflorum. The sequence continues at coordinate 205,229,302 of CM061747.1, forward strand.
GCCCGTCCTTGCCCTGCATCCCTACCACCGCGTCGTCTAGCCACTCCACTCACTCTACGTCCTAGACACGCTCAAGCACCGTCCAGAGCCTTGTCGCCGTCGTCCTCGTCGTCGACGTACCGCGGGTACCGCGATGATTACTGGAAGAAATCGAGCGTTTCCGTAGCCCTATCTCTGCGCCAGCTAGCCGTTGAGCATCGCCAGGACGACGCCTACAAGATGCTGTACTCGCCTTGCCCTTTCGATCGACGGAGAAGCCGCGCCATGGCCGCGCCCTTGCAGCACGCTCGGCCACCTCCCTCCATCTATAAATACCGACGATCGGCACCCTCACTCCTCACACAATCTCCTCCCCTCTCCTCACTGAGCACTCCTACACAGCCAATTTCACTAGAGCTCGCCGGAGCTGCTCGAATTGCGAGCTCGAGTCCGCCGGAGCCCGCGGAAGCTCTGCGTCGATTGGAGCCTCCCCGAGCGCCGCCACTTCACCAGGCTGTTCCTCGTCGACCACCACTTCTCCGAGCACCTTGCCAGAGACCTGCAACGGCCTGGTAAGCTCTCCGACCCCCTACTGGCGCTCTGGGTTCGCCGGAATCTCGCCGGGGACGACGACACACGCCAGCCGTTGATCTGCTTCTTGATCCAACGCTCCCTATCACTCGTACCGCTTCGGCGTGTTATGAGGCGCCGACAGGTGGCCCCCACCCTGTCAGCGCAGCCCGCCCGCACCAGTTGCTTGCTGGGCTGCGAAGTGAGTTTAAAACTCGTTTCGGCCCGTTAGCTTTTCCCGCCCAGGCCCAAAATTCAAATAGAGGTTTAAACTTAATATGAATTGTGCTGCAGATGGTTTAGTAAAAATTGAATAGTTTGAAATCTGCCAAACCAAATCTAGCAAACTTTATATCTTTGGAAAGCTCATGAAATTATCTAACTAATGCCACTGGCCTCATGTCCAAATTCGTATTAATTTTTAAATGATAAAAATAACAAGGCAGAGCCTTTTCTAACTTCAAATAATTATTAAAAATAATCTATAAATGATTTTAAGTTGATTCCAATTCTAATAAATCACAAATGATGTTCTCTAATTGATTATGCAATAATATAGTCAGGTTATTTGCATGATCATGGACTAGATCAAATAAAATAGCTATGTAGTTAATTCTAGCACCATTTAACTTGAAATTCAAATTTAATGAATAGTATGAGAGCTACTCTCTCATTTAAATCTTGATCCTAAGTAATATAACCAGGGGGAATGACCTAGGCTAAAGAACCCTTGATAAATATTACTTAGAGATTTTAATGCATTTAAAATAATAATATGATAACATGTGTAGGGTAGCACTTAAATTAAATTAAGACTCACATATAATAGATATGAAATGTTGACTTGGGTCAACCTATATTTCATACCTGATTATTATATGGAGAGATTAAATCTTATTACAAAGTAAAGAGAAGAAATGAATTTCTTTAAGGATCTACCTATCTAAATTTAAGAAATAGGAATAATGAGAGGAAATTATTTTTCTAATAAATAAGAAATCATCAAATAACTCACCATGCCATGTTTGATTGATAATAGGACTAGAGTGTGAACTCTTTGAGTGTTCCTAGTTTAGCATATGAGTTTGGTTTAGTATTTATACCTCGTATTCGTATATAGACGCTAGTAACGAGGATTACCAAGAGGAGGAGGCCTACTCCCAAGAAGAGGAAGAGCACTTTGATCACTACTCAGCTCAAGGCAAGCTAACCCTTGCTAAATACAAGTGCTTAGCTCTACAAGAGCAAAGGCATCATCACACTTTACTTTTATGTATTACCTATCCCATGTTTTACTTAATTTTACTTTGGCTTATTTACTTCAAAGTACCTTTTGATTTATGATTCACTTGGTCTAGAATAGAACAATACTTGGGTTAGATGAACACAAATCAAAGTTAGATTAGCACCCCTCATTTAGTGGCTATTGCTAATCAATTAAAATTTGACTACTCTAGATGGGAACAAGTGATGTTGATATGAAATTGAAACCTTGGGAATGATGGTTCATTCCAAGGAATGACTTTGAAGGTGAATATGACCAAGAGAAGATGGTGATTTTTGATATAAAACTGAGATGGGTTTGAATGCGATACCTTTCCAATTATACAAGTACCCCCACAATACCTGATTATGGGTAGGGCTTAACTAGAAACTTGTGTATTTTAGTATGGGTTCCCTCTAAACAAGCATCATAGGGGTTACGCCGAGGCTGCCTCCGTATGTGAGAAATGATGTGAATATGAGGTGAATGTACGACCCAAGCCCTGTGCAGTTCCCGGGTTAACAGTTGGTTCTCACCGGGAGGCCAAGCTCATGGGGAGAGGTGCCTATACTAGGACATATAAGTGAAAGGTTATGATTGATGATCCGCGTACTGAGTTACGATGATTCGGGGTTATCCTCGACGGATGAAATCAATAGTTGTGGCACAAGAGTACAACCTCTGCAGAGTGTTAAACCTATTCGAATAGCCGTGTCCGCGGTTACGGACGGTTGGAAGGGCCATACTACTTCCATTATCAGGATTTATGTTGAAATAATAATGGTGATTGATGAATTGTCTTGAATCCCAAATGAATGGTGGGAATGACACTAATGTTCCCACTTGAGTTAGTCTATTAAATAATGAGGATTTTTATTAAATGTTGATTCAAAGAAAACTTGGCTTTATGCAAATAAACTTAGAGCCTAGTACCCCTTTACTACAATACATTATGCTTTACCTTAGTATTAGTTTGCGAGTACTTTAAAAGTACTCATGGCTTTGCCCTGGCTATTCAAATGCCAGACTATGAAGAGGAGCAACATATCAGGATGACGGACAGCAGGACGTCTATGATAACTAGGATCGTCTTCTAACGTCAAGCGTTGCCTGTGGAATTATGAGTCCACTACTACTACTACGCTTCCGCTACTTATGTGTGATGTTGAACAATCTATTTGTGTAATATTGGATCATGTGATCCATTGATGTAAGACCTTATGTGTTGTAATAAATGATGACTCTGAACGACTTACTATTATGTCTCGCAAAAACAATCTTCCTGGGATTGCGATGTATGATATAATAGGGCATCCGGACTTAAAAACCCGGGTGTTGACACTTCGCGACTAGATCCATGCGTGCTTGCTCGACTATCTCTTCTGGTGACAGGACATCCCTGTGCGGTTGTGGTCCCAAGGGAGGCCGCACGTTGGATGGTCCTGGGCTGGAGTTGGAGGCTTCGTCTTCCGTGTCCGGCTGATCCAGCGGTGCCACGGTTGCTAGAACCTGCATCGGCTGGGCGGATTCCACTTCAGCTTGCTCACCGCCTCCGAGTTCCTCGAGCTTGCGGTTGAATTCCTCTGTATTCATGGATGAAGCGCCGTCATCTTCTTCCCCGATTGCGAGCTCCTTCGTCAAGCGATTGTATTCTTCTGTGCCTATTGAGGAGGCATCATCGGAATCTGGGCTCAAGTTACCGAGGATTGATTCCTCAGGGTTTCCGGCTTCCTCTTGCCCCGGAGCGTCGCTATCTCCGACTGCTTCTGGCAGATCCGGAGCGACGTTGTTTCCGGGTCCCTCAACCTGCAAAGGATCGGCCTCGTCCTGGTGGAGGGCGTCTCCTGCGGTATGGGCCAAGAAGTGCACGAAGTGACACCTTTGCTTCTCTAACACCTGGGAGACCCAGACGGATCTGCATTGGTCTTCCACCGTTTTCTCCTGCTCAGGGGCGGATTGGGTGGGTTTTGATTTTTCCTGATCCAAGGCGGAATCTTTCTTAAGAAGCTCCTGCGACTCTTCGCGACGGCGTCCAGCTCAGCGGCGGACGCGTCAGCGTTACTTACCAGTGCGTTTCCGTCGGAATCGACGGTCTCGCCGATGAAGATGTGGATGCCGCCGATTGGGACGATGGAGAGCTTGACGGGGTTTGTCCTAGCCGGAATCCAGAATTCGTCCGGACGGACGATCGGAAAATTCCCGGCGTAGAGTACGCGCCCCACAGCGATCGAGTCGTCGTAGCTTCCCATGGCGGAGCCCTCCCGGTTCCGGCCTCCAGCGCCTCAGGCCCCACGGTGGGCGCCAACTATCGTTGCCTAATCGACGATACCTCGGAGGAGGGATCCTCACGAGGGGAGAAGAAGTAGGGGCCATAGGGCGGAGTGCACACGGGACGGTGGTACGCGAGTTACCCAGCTTCGGAACACCTGCACGATGACGGGCCTACTGCTTGTCGGAATTATCCGGCGCTTGCGCGTTGTTACAATGGTTGTGGTTGTGCCTCTAGGGCTCCCGGGATCCGGCTTATAAAGGCGCACGGATCTAGGGTTGACATGGAGAGTCCTAGCCGGATTACAGATTGCCTAACCTACGTTACAATATCTTGCCGTGTACGTCAAGGATCCGCCTCCCCTATACGTCGTACTGGATCCGGGTTCCTCATGGGCTTCCACGGATCCGGGTTCCTCCAAAGGTCGGTGCGGATCCGGCTATCTGATCCTGGGCCGGACTTCATCCTTCATGATCAACAGCAACTGGGCCGCCCGATGGGCCACATGCCACCATCACCGTCTATGGGCCACCCGGGCTTGCCGGATCTAGGCACTGTCGATGGTACACCCATGAAGTATACCCACAACATGGTATGTGTTGATATGGTGGAGGTTCCATTGCAAGGGTTTATATCCATCTAGGATTAAACAACAAATGTCGTCCAGTGATTCTTGTGCCGTAATACCCGTGTTAACCATAAGATCCGGAGTGGGACGGAGTAGTCAAAAGTGTTTCCACCTCTCGTTCATCAACGGATGCGCTTACCGTAGCAGTTGTATCTGGCGGAACAACCGGAGGGTGGGGATCCCATTCTAATTCCCCACGGTAATGCAATGCTTACCGTAGCAGTTGTGTCTTGCGGAACAACCGGAGGGTGGGGATCCCATTCTAATTCCCCACGGTAATGCGGTCTATGATGGGTTGCAGCTACCGGCGTAGGAGTGTATGGTAGAGCCCAGCACTGTTGTCGTGGTCGGGGCCCAGCCTTAATTGGCGTAAGTGAACCGGCGTGGACCCAGGGTCGGGGCATGCAACAAAGGGTGGGTGTTCGAGGTAGCGGAGGAACATGATTGACTAGGACCTTATACCGGGCCTCACACCAAAGGAAGTGTGGACGAGAACTTAAGCTCGGTTGGCACCAAGGTTAAGATCTCTTATGGGTAAAGCAACACACCTGTAACGAACTGTGACCGTCACTCCCTGTTCCGGGATATGGAACTGCGAACGCTAGGAAAGGAACTCCATGAAGTTCTAGTCAACCGGTGAAGGCTGACGGACATAGCTCTTCAGAATAAAAGCAACCTTTTGAAGAAATGTTTACAAAAACTTGCATTGCCTATGACTTTCTGGTCTATGGTTGTAGCTAGTGCATTAAACACCTCTTTCCTAAAATGAACTTGTTGAGTACGCTCGTACTCATCCCACTCTTAAATCCCCTGCTTAGATATGGAGGCACCGAAGGAGGATCTACAGTGCAACTCGAAGACCGAGGAGTCAACAACAACTTCAAGAGACAGGACCGTGTCAGAGGAGTCAGTTACCACATCCAACAAGAAGAAACCCTAGTTTAGCCATAGAAGGGAACCAGCTTCCTAAACCTAGCTCCTATTTAGCTAGAATCTATTCATAGCCTCTATAGCTAGTTAAATACTCTACTAATAGAGTTCGTGATAGGATTAGACCACGAGTCGTTCTTCTGGAGTTTATTTGCAGATTTACCTCATTGTAAAGTAGGAGGCTGTGCTGATCTTCTGTAACAGAGTCGGAGTTGTAATTCTATAGACATGCCTTGGACCCGCATATGTTTCTGTTGTACCACTCTGAGCGATGTAATACTAGTGGAACGGTGTTTCATTGGTGTTATGTCAGACTTGCATACTACACCATGCAGTGGTATGCCGGGTCACCACAGTTGGTATCAGAGCAAATGCTTTGACCTTAGGATTAAAACCCTTTAAAGGAGACCTATAGGATTGGTAGTGTCTATAGGAAGTTGTCTTAGTTAAACCAAATCTTCTTATGACTTGAGATGGATATTCACTTGAGAATAATCCTGACACACTTGAGTCAACCTTCTTACATATCTTTCTTAAGTGAAGTTGGTTAGATAATCCCAAACATGTAGTATACCATTAACACCCTAAAATAATATATGAGTAGACCATAGTTGGTATACAACGCATGGTAGTCCGAAGAGAGGATACTACCATAAGGAAGATATCCTATTGGAAGATGTGTACTGATACGTCTCCAACGTATCGATAATTTCTTATGTTCCATGCTACTTTATTGATGATACCTACATGTTTTATGCACTTTATATGTCATATTTATGCATTTTCTGGAACTAACCTATTAACAAGATGCCGAAGAGCCAGTTGCTGTTTTCTGTTTTTGGTTTCAGAAATCCTAGTAAGGAAATATTCTCGGAATTGGACGAAATCTTCGCCGGGTCCTATTTTTGCACGGAGCTTCCAGAAGACCGAAGAGATAACGAAGTGGGCGACGAGGCGCCGCCACCATAGGGCCGCGCGGCCGGAGGGGGCGCGCCGCCTTATGGTGTGGGCCCTCGTCGGCCCCCTGCCCTACCGCCTACTTAAAGCCTCGGTCGCCCCTCAGAGCCACGATACGAAAACCTTCCGAGACGCGCCGCCGCGAATCCCATCTCGGGGGATTCGGAGATCGCCTCCGCACCGCCGGAGAGGGGATTCATCTCCAGGACTCTTCATCGCCATGATCGCCTCGGAGTGATGAGTGAGTAGTTCACCCCTGGACCATGGGTCCATAGCAGTAGCTAGATGGTCGTCTTCTCCTTGTTGTGCTTCATTGTTGGATCTTGTGAGCTGCCTAACATGATCAAGATCATCTATTTAATACTATATGTTGTGTTTGTCGGGATCCGATGGATAGAGAATACTATGTTATGGTGATTATCAATCTATTATTTATGTGTTGTTTATGATCTTGCATGCTCTCCGTTATTAGTAGAGGCTCTGGCCAAGTTTTTGCTCTTAACTCCAAGAGGGAGTATTTATGCTCGATAGTGGGTTCATGCCTTCATTGACACCTGGGACAGTGACAGAAAGTTCTAAGGTTGTGATGTGCTGTTGCCACTAGGGATAAAACATTGATTCTATGTCTAAGGATGTAGTTGTCGATTACATTACGCACCATACTTAATGCAATTGTCTGTTGCTTAGCAACTTAATACTGAATGGGGTTCGGATGATAACCTGAAGGTGGACTTTTTAGGCATAGATGCAGTTGGATGGCGGTCTATGTACTTTGTCGTAATGCCCAATTAAATCTCACTATATTTATCATATCATGTATATGCATTGTTATGCCCTTCTCTATTTGTCAATTGCCCGACTGTAATTTGTTCACCCAACATGCTTTTATCTTACGGGAGAGACACCTGTGGACCCCGGTCCTATTCTTTACATAGCATACAATCTACTGCAATTGTGTTTTACTGTTTTCTTGCAAACAATCATCTTCCACTCGATACGTTTAATCCTTTGTTACAGCAAGCCGGTGAGATTGACAACCTCACTGTTTCGTTGGGGCAAAGTACTTTGTTTTGTTGTGCGATTCCATGTTGGAATCCCTGGTGTTGCGCCGCATCACATTTCGCGACCATCAACCTTCAACGTGCTTCTTGGCTCCTCCTGGTTCGATTCAACCTTGGTTTCTTTCTGAGGGAAAACTTGCCACTGTGCGCATCATACCTTCCTCTTGGGGTTCCCAACGGACGTGTACATTTACGCGCATCAAGCCTTTTTCTGGCGCCGTTGCCGGGGAGATCAAGACACGCTGCAAGGGGAGTCTCCACTTCTCAATCTCTTTACTTTGTTTTTGTCTTGCTTTATTTTATTTACTACTTTGTTTGCTGCACCTAAACAAAACACAAAAAAATTAGTTGCTAGTTTTACTTTATTTATTGTCTTGCTCTCCATATCAAAAACACAAAAAAATAGTTACTTGCATTTACTTTATCTAGTTTGTTTTATTTACCGTTGCTAAAATGAATACTCCTGAAAATACTAAGTTGTGTGACTTCACAAATGCAAATAATAATGATTTCCTATGCACACCTATTGCTCCACCTGCTACTACAGCAGAATTCTTTGAAATTAAACCTGCTTTACTGAATTTGGTTATGAGAGATCAATTTTCTGGTGTTAGTTCTGATGATGCTGCTGCCCATCTCAATAATTTTGTTGAACTTTGTGAAATGCAAAAGTATAAAGATGTATATGGTGATATTATTAAATTGAAAGTGTTTCCTTTCTCATTAAGAGGAAGAGCTAAAGATTGGTTGCTATCTTTGCCTAAGAATAGTATTGATTCATGGACTAAATGCAAGGATGCTTTTATTGGTAGATATTATCCTCCCGCTAAAATTATATCTTTGAGAAGTAGCATAATGAATTTTAAGCAATTAGATACTGAACATGTTGCTCAAGCATGGGAGAGAATGAAAACTTTGGTAAAGAATTGCCCAACCCATGGACTGACTACTTGGATGATCATCCAAACCTTCTATGCAGGACTAAATTTTTCTTCGCGGAATTTATTGGATTCAGCTGCTGGAGGTACCTTTATGTCCATCACATTGGGGCGGCTACAAAACTTCTTGATGATATGATGATAAATTACTCTGAATGGCACACGGAAAGAGCTCCACAAGGTAAGAAGGTAAATTCTGTTGAAGAAACCTCTTCCTTGAGTGATAAGATTGATGTGATTATGTCTATGCTTGTGAATGGTAGATCTAATGTTGATCCTAATAATGTTCCTTTAGCTTCATTGGTTGCTCAAGAAGAAAATGTTGATGTGAATTTCATTAAAAATAATAATTTCAACAACAATGCTTATAGGAACAACTCTGGTAATAACTATAGGCCATATCTTTCTGCTAATGGTAATGGTTATGGTAATTCTTATGGGAATTCTTACAACAATAATAGGAGTGTACCCTCTGGTCTTGAAGCCATGCTTAAAAAATTTATTAGTACACAAACTGCTTTTAACAAATCTGTTGAAGAAAAGCTTGATAAAATTGATACTATTGCTTCTAGAGTTGATAGGCTTGCCTCTGATGTTAATCTTTTAAAATTGAAAGTTATGCCTAATAATGATATTGATAATAAGATTAATACTACAGCAAATGACATCCAAGTTAGAATTAATGAGAATATAAGATTAATGGCTGAATTGCGTGCTAGGTGGGATAGAGAAGAAAATGAAAAACTAGCTAAAGAGAATAATGTAGCTAAAGTTTGGACTATTACCACCACTAGTAATGCTAATTCTTCACATGTTGCTGCACCTCCTACTATCAATGGTAAAATAATTGGTGTTGGCAATGTCTCTACTCCTAGTGCAAAGCGAACAAAACTGCCTGAAATTGCTAAAACTGCTGAAACTGCTTGTGATAAAACTGCTGAAATTTTTTCCAACCTTGGGAACAATGATCCCATTGCTGTAGCTCATAATGATTTAGATTTTGATGATTGCCACATCTCTGAAGTTATAAAGTTCTTACAAAAACTTGCTAAAAGTCCTAATGCTAGTGCTATAAATTTAGCCTTTAAAAAACATATTACAAATGCTCTCATAAAAGCTAGAGAAGAGAAACTAAAACTTGAAACTTCTATTCCTAGAAAGTTAGAAGATGGTTGGGAGCCCATCATTAAAATGAAATTCAATGACTTTGAATGTAATGCTTTATGTGATCTTGGTGCAAGTATTTCTGTTATGCCTAAAAAGATTTATGATATGCTTGACTTGCCACCATTGAAGAATTGTTATTTGGATGTTAATCTTGCCGATAATGTTAAAAAGAAACCTTTGGGGAGGATTGATAATGTGCATTACGGTTAACAATAACCTTGTCCCCGTTGATTTTGTTGTTTTGGATATCGAATGCAATGCATCTTGTCCTATTGTTTTGGGAAGACCTTTTCTTCGAACCGTTGGTGCTGTTATTGATATGAGGAAGGTAATATTAAATATCAATTTCCTCTCAAGAAAGGTATGGAACACTTCCCTAGAAAGAGAATGAAGTTGCCTTTTGATTCTATTATTAGAACAAGTTATGATGTTGATGCTTCTACTCTCGATGTTACTTGATTTGCACTTTCTGCGCCTAGCTGAAAGGCGTTAAAGAAAAGCGCTTATGGGAGACAACCCATGTTTTTACTACAGTACTTTGTTTTATATTTGAGTCTTGGAAGTTGTTTACTACTGTAGCAACCTCTCCTTATCATGTTTTTGTGCCAAGTAAAGTTTCTATGTCAAAGTTGATGTTATATTTGGGATCGCTGCGCAGAAACAGCATTGCTGTCTGTCACGAATCTGGGCGCAGTTCTCTGTAGAAAATTAGAAAAAATCTGCCAATTTACGAGCGTGATCCTCAGATATGTACGCAACTTTCATTAGTTTTGAGTTTTTCCATTTGAGCAAGTCTGGTGCCAGCTTTAAATTCGTCTTTACGGACTGTTCTGTTTTTGACAGATTCTGCCTTTTATTTCGCATTGCCTCTTTTGCTATGTTGGATTCATTTCTTTGATCCATTAATGTCCAGTAGCTTTATGAAATGTCCAGAAGTGTAAAGAATGTTTGTGTCACCTCTGAATGTGTGAATTATTAATTGTGCACTAACCCTCTAATGAGTTTGCTTGAAGTTTGGTGTGAAGGAAGTTTTCAAGGGTCAAGAGAGGAGTATGATATACTATGATCAAGAGGAGTGAAAGCTCTAAGCTTGGGGATGCCCCGTGGTTCACCCCTGCATATTTTAAGAAGACTCAAGCGTCTAAGCTTGGGGATGCCCAAGGCATCCCCTTCTTCATCGACAACATCATCAGGTTCCTCCCCTGAAACTATATTTTTATTCAGTCACATCTTGTGTTCTTTACTTGGAGCGTCGGTTTGTTTTTGTTTTTGTTTTTGTTTGAATAAAATGGATCCTAGCATTCACTTTGTGGGAGAGAGACACGCTCCGCTGTTGCATATGGACAAATATGTCCTTAGGCTTTACTCATAATGTTCAAGGCGAAGTTTCTTCTTCGTTAAATTGTTATATGGTTGGAATTGGAAAATGCTACATGTAGTAATTCTAAAATGTCTTGGATAACGTGATACTTGGCAATTGTTGTGCTCATGTTTAAGCTCTTGCATCATATGCTTTGCACCCATTAATGAAGAAATACATAGAGCTTGCTAAAATTTGATTTGCATATTTGGTCTCTCTAAGGTCTAGATAATATCTAGTATTGAGTTTTGAACAACAAGGAAGACGGTGTAGAGTCTTATAATGTTTACAATATGTCTTTTATGTGAGTTTTGCTGCACCTGTTCATCCTTGAGTTTGCTTCAAATAACCTTGCTAGCCTAAACCTTGTATCGAGAGGGAATACTTCTCATGCATCCAAAATCCTTGAGCCAACTACTATGCCATTTGTGTCCACCATACCTACCTACTACATGGTATTTCTCCACCATTCCAAAGTAAATTGCTTGAGTGCTACCTTTAAAATTCCATCATTCACCTTTGCAATATATAGCTCATGGGACAAAATAGCCTTAAAAACTATCGTAGTATTGAATATGTACTTATGCACTTTATCTTTTATTAAGTTGCTTGTTGTGCGATAACCATGCTTCTGGGAACGCCATCAACTATTGTTGAATATCATGTGAGTTGCTATGCATGTCCGTCTTGTCTGAAGGATCTATCATTTTAGTGGTTGGAGCATGCAAAATTGTTAGAGAAGAACATTGGGCCGCTAACTAAAGCCATGAACCATGGTTGAAGTTTCAGTTTTGGACATATATCCTCAATCTCATATGAGAATAATAATCATTGCTACATGCTTATGCATTTAAGAGGAGTCCATTATCTGTTGTCCATGTTGTCCCGGTATGGATGTCTAAGTTGAGAATAATCAAAAGCGAGAAATCCAAAATGCGAGCATTCTCCTTAGACCTTTGTACAGGCGGCATGGAGGTACCCCTTTGTGACACTTGGTTGAAACATGGCATGCAAAGATCCGGTAGTCCAAGCTAAGTAGGACGAGGTGCGGACACTATTAGTACACTATGCATGAGGCTTGCAACTTGTAAGATATAATTTACATAACTCATATGCTTTATTACTACCGTTGACAAAATTGTTTCATGTTTTCAAAATAAAAGCTCTAGCACAAATACAGCGATGCTTTCCTCTTTAAAGGACCTTTCTTTTACTTTTATTGTTGAGTCAGTTTACCTATCTCCCTCCACCTTAAGAAGCAAACACTTGTGTGAACTGTGCATTGATTCCTACATACTTGCATATTGCACTTGTTATATTACTTTATGTTGACAATATCCATGAGATATACATGTTATGAGTTGAAAGCAACCGCTGAAACTTAATCTTCCTTTGTGTTGCTTCAACACCTTTACTTTGATTTATTGTTTTATGAGTTAACTCTTATGCAAGACTTATTGATGCTTGTCTTGAAGTACTATTCATGAAAAGTCTTTGTCATATGATTCACTTGTTTACTCATGTCATTACCTTTGTTTTGATCGTTGCATTCATTACATATGTTTACAAATAGTATGATCAAGATTATAATGGCATGTCACTTCAGAAATTATCTTTGTTATCGTTTTACCTGCTCGGGACGAGCAGAACTAAGCTTGGGGATGCTGATACGTCTCCAACGTATCGATAATTTCTTATGTTCCATGCTACTTTATTGATGATACCTACATGTTTTATGCACATTATATGTCATATTTATGCATTTTCTGGAACTAACCTATTAACAAGATGCCGAAGAGCTAGTTGCTTTTCTGTTTTTTGGTTTCGAAATCCTAGTAAGGAAATATTCTCGGAATTGGACGAAATCTTCGCCCAGGGTCCTATTTTTGCACGGAGCTTCCGGAAGAGAAGAGATAACGAAGTGGGCGACGCGCCGCCACCATAGGGCCGCGCGGCCGAGGGGGCCGCGCCGCCCTATGGTGTGGGCCCTCGTCAGCCCGACTACCACCCGCCTACTTAAAGCCTCCGTCGTGAAAACCCCCCGAGAGCCACGATACGGAAAACCTTCCAGACGCCGTCGCCGCGAATCCCATCTCGGGGATTCAGGAGATCGCCTCCGGCACCCTGCCGGAGAGGGGATTCATCTCCCGGAGGACTCTTCATCGCCATGATCGCCTCCGGAGTGATGAGTGAGTAGTTCACCCCTGGACCATGGGTCCATAGCAGTAGCTAGATGGTCGTCTTCTCCTTGTTGTGCTTCATTGTTGGATCTTGTGAGCTGCCTAACATGATCAAGATCATCTATCTGTAATACTATATGTTGTGTTTGTCGGGATCCGATGGATAGAGAATACTATGTTATGGTGATTATCAATCTATTGTTTATGTGTTGTTTATGATCTTGCATGCTCTCCGTTATTAGTAGAGGCTCTGGCCAAGTTTTTGCTCTTAACTCCAAGAGGGAGTATTTATGCTCGATAGTGGGTTCATGCCTTCATTGACACCTGGGACAGTGACAGAAAGTTCTAAGGTTGTGATGTGCTGTTGCCACTAGGGATAAAACATTGATTCTATGTCTAAGGATGTAGTTGTCGATTACATTACGCACCATACTTAATGCAATTGTCTGTTGCTTAGCAACTTAATACTGAATGGGGTTCGGATGATAACCTGAAGGTGGACTTTTTAGGCATAGATGCAGTTGGATGGCGGTCTATGTACTTTGTCGTAATGCCCAATTAAATCTCACTATATTTATCATATCATGTATATGCATTGTTATGCCCTTCTCTATTTGTCAATTGCCCGACTGTAATTTGTTCACCCAACATGCTTTTATCTTACGGGAGAGACACCTCTAGTGAACTGTGGACCCCGGTCCTATTCTTTACATAGCATACAATCTACTGCAATTGTGTTTTACTGTTTTCTTGCAAACAATCATCTTCCACTCGATATGTTTAATCCTTTGTTACAGCAAGCCGGTGAGATTGACAACCTCACTGTTTCGTTGGGGCAAAGTACTTTGGTTTTGTTGTGCAGATTCCACGTTGGCGGCGGAATCCCTGGTGTTGCGCCGCATCACATTTCGCGACCATCAACCTTCAACGTGCTTCTTGGCTCCTCCTGGTTCGATTCAACCTTGGTTTCTTTCGAGGGAAAACTTGCCACTGTGCGCATCATACCTTCCTCTTGGGGTTCCCAACGGACGTGTACATTTACGCGCATCATGTACCAACACATGTTTTGTTTAAGTAAGAATTATTCAGACCTGTAATAGGAACGATATCAAGTAAGATAAGTATATTAGGAAGATATCCTACTAGAAGGTGTATATCAAGACAAGTAATAGGGTAAGTACAATTTATCAAAACTTGTGAAACAATTGATAATAAGTAATAAGAATAAGCTATATGAGGTAGTATAGACCATGATGAGTCAATCATGGGAGGTAAGGAAGAGAGATAGGAATAAAATATGTCTACTTACATGATAGAAATAGTAATCATATATGATTCACCTGAGAATCGTTATGTGATGGAATAGAACATCATAAATAATTAGAAGAACAATAAGAAGCCAGTTGTTCAACAATAGTGCAAGAATTGTGTTCCAAAACCATGGGAAGTGTGCCAAGCACATCATGTCCATAGTCTTATGATAGTATAAACACTTGGAAGTATAAGAACTATATTTCCATAGTTATGTGTTTAGAGTAGCAATGTTAGAACCTAGAAATATCATGTGAGATAGTCTTCAACAAAATGGAAGTTAAATTAGTACTTCCAAAGGAAATTAAGTTAACCTTAACTACCTAGACCCTTTTGTTTCAAGTTTATCTCATTGCAATTGTGCAATTCAGGTAAATGTTGATACAAATAGTAGCATGCCATATATATTCGTGCTAAGTATCACGATATAAACCTATCTTATGTGGTGTTATATACTACACATCAGAGCCTGATGTTTAGAGATGTCTTACTCAACTATTATATTCAGGCTTATGATGGTGTGTATTATAAGCACAAAGCTGAATCTTCTTGGATTTTATTGGATTTTAATTGTTTGACTAGATCCATACATGAAGTTTGACTTTGATATGCAAATGCATGTTGCAATATCAAGTTCTTACTTGATGTTATAGATCTAGAGGGTAATAGTATTCGTGTGAGGAAGTGACGAATTGTGAAGATTCTGAAGACAAGATGAAGGTTCATCAGAAGAAGGAAACAAAGTTGTGGGAAGCAACCACAATATTCAGAAGGAAGTACCAATCAAAATTCATGCTTTACCTCAACAGAGGAGTACTTTAGTACATAAGAAGCATGAAGGTGAGAAATATGGTGATTATGAAGAAGTAGAAGTAGGACCATAGTCATTATAAAAGAGGGAATGCATGGGAAATCAATTAAGATACTATACTCATAGTGTCAGCTAGTGGTTTTCTGGCAAAAATAAAGCCTTAAAAAAGGTAGATGATCTATGAAACCATAGCAGATATAAGAAGACCACAGTTGGTATCAGAAGACCACAGTTGGTATAGGATCAATACTGGAAGATAGAGTAGAAGATGTCTCGGCCAATTGGTCAAAACCTATAATAGAGCCCACTTGTAGATAACAAATAGCCACAATTGGTATCAAGTAGTCCATAATTGGATTATTCGTACCAAGAAGTTGTGAACAAATAAAATTTTGTCAGCCAAATAACTATGACCTATAATCATTTAGTCGAAGGATTCATGTTGGATGTCCACAATTGAGTGGATACATCACAAAGATTCTTCGCAAGACCTTAGAAGAATACAAACCATAAGCTATACTTAGACCAATATTCCAACCATCAATCCAATAGTTGGAAGAAAAGGAGTTGAAGACCATAATAAAACTCTAAGGGGTAGAGTAAAGATTGAGTTGGATGTACAATAACTCAATACTTTAAGCTATATAGAAGCCGAAGGTCTGAACTGAGAGGAAGTTCGATCTTATTTTCATAAGATTGTTGAACACTACTTTCAGAAGTATGTCAGACCAGAAGCCGAGGTTTATACCTCGAGGAAGTAAGAAGTGGACTATAACTTGAGAAAGTGAGTAGTACTTACTCAGAAGTACGAAAGCTCAAGTAAGTTAAGCATAAAGAAGTTGGACGAAGAAAATACCATAGACCAAATACAGCTCAAAAAGGCCAAAGACCGAAGGAAATTGACCATACCAGAACCACAGACTAATAGAATGATTCCTTTCATGGAACCTAAAGAACCCAAAATAGTTATAGGTACCAATCATAATCCAAGATTGGATGGACTAAGTGAGTCTAATCCATTCTTAGGGAAATAAACCATCACAACTACTCCATGGTAAGTACCTTACTAAGTACATTATTGCACTTTTGGTAGTAAGGGAAAATAAAGATCTATTTAGCAATTAGAAGATTCTTATCAAATTAGCCTTCAAATAATACTAGCAAGCACCAGAAGAAGTCTCAATCATTGAATCTTCAATGAGAAAGGAAACAAGCTTATAGAGTTGGAAGAAATCAAAGAATTAAAGTAAGAACCATGGTTCAGAGACAAATCATAATGGATTCCAGGAAGAATCTGGACAAGGGATATATTCAATTATATCCAGTAAGATCAATACGGAGTTTGAGAAAAGTCGTAGTCTGCACAAGTCAGATCCACACTCCGGAAACGTGAGAGAGATCAAACTTCGAGGACGAAGTTTAGTTTAAGGGGTAGAGACTGTAATATCCCAGGTATTGGGGTTACAAAAATAGAGGAAACAGATGTGTGCATTGCATTCATGCATAGAAAATCCGGGGAATTTTCGCGCTTTAAAGTAAAACACACAGTAACTGAAGTTTCACTTGACCTTGGTGGAATTGAAGTAGCTCATCAAGTCAAGCGCTATAAACCTCAATGTGACTTTGCTAAAACCTTGTTTTGGGTAGTAATGATTTGATCTAAGGAGTTAGATCAAATGGAACTAAAATCAACACAATAACACATTAATCAAGGATCAATTGCTTGATCTTATAAAAGATCATAATATGGTAATCCTTGCCATAACATATGAACATCTATTCAACTACAAATGAGAAACCATTCTTGACTTATCTTTTCCATGTCTTTAACAAATAAACATTTCCTACCATGAACCTCATGGTATTCCTTGAACTAAACTTTTGAATTTAACACCAACATAAGCTTATCATTAAACCCTAGAGATGGGAGAGGTTTATACCCATCAAAGAGATAAGAAACAAACTCTAAATTATTAATACTTAAAAGTTGAGCAACTAACTTTGGGGTATAATTTAATTCACTTTAAAACTTATTATCAAATATGGTAAAACACAAGGACCTAAGTGCATAAAAGCCACACATTCTGATTTTAATCATAACTTATTAAATATGTGGAATATCACAAAACTAAATTCGTTTACATTACGAATTATAGTTCAAACTATTTGAATAAAATAAACTATGAGTATTTTGAAACTCATATGATCATGCCTTGGTGAAATCAAACATCACCATTCAAAATTGGGGTATAATACTTGTCTTTGACATTTTGATCCCAATTACAATATAAATATAATCATATATGATATAGTGACTCACCCACAAGCATAAAATCATTCACAAGATATTTAGTAACAAAAGCCACTTGGCCATCCAAAAACAAATCAAATGAGAGGATAATACCCATGCCACATAGGATGAAAATATCTACATAGCTTGAATCCTAAGCTATGCCACCTCATGCTTAAAGGATTGCTATGGATAAGAGTATGACAACCAAGCACCTTACTCATAAAATTAAAACAAGAGTCACCCACCTATGTGTCATGATACTAGAGCATGCCCAAGACTATAAAAGGAACCCTCTACCTCATTCATTCCATCATCTTGTACCATGATACAAGCAAACCAAATAGTTGGGCCACTCCATAATTTAGATAGAACCAAGATGAAGCAGCTAGGAGGTGGAGGCATACCACAAGAAGCAGGTTTATCAGAATTCCTGAAGAACAAGCTTCAGAAGATAGCAAGGTAGAATTCTTAGGCAAACCACATATTCAGATAATCACATCATCATTCCTTGAGTAGAATCCTAGATTATAGTCCAAGTCCTTGTGAAGTGAGAGAGGTAATTGGTATAACCCTAGCCAAATACATCTAGTAATACTTTGGGAAGCCCATACCATGCATGATCATCACCATTGGGTAATGATCATAAACCCTAAGAACTTAAAGAGAGGATCCATTAAGAATAAGTGGATCATGATAATGCCATGATCATGCTTTGGAGAAATAGGAAGAATAAGCCATAAGTTAAATCCTAATAGGATTAGTAGATGTTATTCACCACATGAAATCATAGGGAGGTAACTAGTAAGCAACCATAGGCTTATATCCTAACCTTCACTTATGAATCACTTGGTGATCATAAGTAGCATCCTACCACATCTATATTCCATAGATTAAAGAACCACAAGAAAACCTTTAGAGTCAAACTCTATACTTTATATGGTGAGAAACCATCCATCTATATGACCAAAGTTAACTATAAAAAGAATCATAACCACTTTAGTTACTTTAACAATAGATTAAGGATATAATAGAAATCTATTGGTATATGATACAACCAATTCTCAAGTCCTTAATAATTAAAGGAGAACAAAAACAATTAAGCAACTAACCCTATTACCTTGATTAAGGGAGACTAAACCCTAGCAAATACAATATGGTGTCATCTCAAGTTCTACAACCTAGAATTATATCTCAACCCTAGTTGATGTATCACTATGATGATCCTAATATAAAACCAGGCCATAATTGAGATACAAACCAAGTGTCATTAGGTAGATAGTATTGGAACCCTAGAATTGTCCATCAATTAAACCTTATGTTCCAATTTGTTAACACATAATTATGCACATCAAATAATAAGCAAGGGATCACTCCCCAAATGGAAACTAAGTCCTAATACTAATCTCTGAAATACTTTGAGTTCAAAGTATCAACTACAAACATTCCAAAGGATTTGATTCACAAGAAAAACCAAAGATTAAAATGAATATATAAACTTATGCCTATTTGCTATTTTGAATAAACCCACAAGTATGCAATATGATCCAATATAAAATAATTGTTTCAAATGAAATAGTGGTGTAATAATCATTACACCAGCTATTAACAAAATTAACAAATTGCAATACCTGCAAAATAGAAAAGAGTTAAACTTTGAATTCAAATCTGAATTCAAAAATTAGAAATACAAAACAGAAAAGAAATAAAAGAGAAAAAGGGGGGAAAATCTTACCAGACCTTACCTGGCTGGGGCAGCCCACCAGAAGCCCAGCCGCACAGCCCAACACAGCCCATAACCCTTCGTCCAAAATATCGACGAGGAGGTCATCCTCATCCTCTCCTCACGCATGGAGGACAGCACGACGACGTGCTCGTCTTCTCCTCGACGCTGGCGACCTCCCCTTGCTCGATTGCGTGACGAGGCTCGCTCCAGCGCCCTATAAAAGCCCCAGGTCGAACCCTAGCCTCGATTTTCTTCCTCCTCTGCTCGAATTCATCCCAGACGGAAACCCTAGCTGCCGGCCGATACTCGCCGACGACCTCTGGAGTCTCCCCAGACCCCGCCGTAACCACCACTGTGACCGCCGTCCTCGACATGGTCACCATACGCAAGGAATCGAGCCGACGCGCCTCCAATCGACCACGCCTGGTCGTCTTCTCCGACGCCGGCATCGAGCAATACCGGCGACTGCGACCCCTCGCCTCGCCGACAAGCCCATCGTGCTCGCGGTGAGTCCTGACTCTCCGAGCATCCTAGCTCTTTCTCTAGCACCCCGAGCATGCTCCACGACGAGTGACCGTCTCCGCCGCCGCAACACCTCATCGCCGGCCATGCTCCGGTGGTCATTAGCGGGCGGCGCTGGTACCATTTGGCTCGCCGTTGATACGTCTCCAACGTATCGATAATTTCTTATGTTCCATGCTACTTTATTGATGATACCTACATGTTTTATGCACATTATATGTCATATTTATGCATTTTCCGGAACTAACCTATTAACAAGATGCCGAAGAGCCGTTGCTGTTTTCTGCTGTTTTTGGTTTCAGAAATCCTAGTAAAGAAATATTCTCGGAATTGGGCGAAACTTTCGCCCAGGGTCCTATTTTTGCACGAAGCTTCCAAGACCGAAGAGCTAAAGTGGGGCCACGAGGCGGCCAGAGGGGTGGCGGCGCGGCCCAAGCCCGGCCGCGCCGACCTACCGGGCCCCTCGTGTGGCCCCCGCGTTGACCCTCCGCCTACTTAAAGCCTCCGTCGCGAAACCCCCAGTACCGAGAGCCACGATACGGAAAACCTTACGAGACGCCGCCGCCGCGAATCCCATCTCGGGGATTCGGAGATCGCCTCCGGCCCTGTGGGAGAGGGGATTCATCTCCGGAGGACTCTACA
Organism: Lolium multiflorum; assembly: GCA_030979885.1. Taxonomy (NCBI): domain Eukaryota; kingdom Viridiplantae; phylum Streptophyta; class Magnoliopsida; order Poales; family Poaceae; genus Lolium; species Lolium multiflorum. The sequence continues at coordinate 205,249,907 of CM061747.1, forward strand.
CCGCCATGGTCGCCTCCGGAGTGATGAGTGAGTAGTCACCCCTGGACCATGGGTCCATAGCGGTAGCTAGATGGTCGTCTTCTCCTCGTTGTGCTTCATTGTTGGATCTTGTGAGCTGCCTAACATGATCAAGATCATCTATCTGTAATACTATATGTTGTGTTTGTCGGGATCCGATGGATAGAGAGTACTATGATTATGGTGATTATCAATCTATTGTTTATGTGTTGTTTATGATCTTGCATGCTCTCCGTTACTAGTAGAGGCTCTGGCCAAGTTTTTACTCTTAACTCCAAGAGGGAGTATTTATGCTCGATAGTGGGTTCATGCCTCCATTGAATCTGGGACAGTGACAGAAAGTTCTAAGGTTGTGGATGTGTTGTTGCCACTAGGGATAAAACATTGATTCTATGTCTAAGGATGTAGTTGTCGATTACATTACGCACCATACTTAATGCAATTGTCTGTTGCTTTGCAACTTAATACTGGAGGGGTTCGGATGATAACCTGAAGGTGGACTTTTTAGGCATAGATGCAGTTGGATGGCGGTCTATGTACTTTGTCGTAATGCCCAATTAAATCTCACTATATTTATCATATCATGTATATGCATTGTTATGCCTTTCTCTATTTGTCAATTGCTGTAATTTGTTCACCCAACATGCTTTTATCTTATGGGAGAGACACCTCTAGTGAACTGTGGACCCCGGTCCTATTCTTTACATAGCATACAATCTGCAATTGTGTTTTACTATTTTCTTTGCAAACATCTTCCACTCGATACGTTTAATCCTTTGTTACAGCAAGCCGGTGAGATTGACAACCTCACTATTTCGTTGGGGCAAAGTACTTGGGTTGTGTTGTGTAGGTTCCGCGTTGGCGCAGGAATCCCTGGTGTTGCGCCGCATCACATTTCGCGACCATCAACCTTCAACGTGCTTCTTGGCTCCTACTGGTTCGATTAAACCTTGGTTTCATACGAGGGAAAACTTGCCACCGTGCGCATCATACCTTCCTCTTGGGGTTCCCAACGGACGTGTACATCTACGCGCATCAAGCACTTTTTCTGGCGCCGTTGCCGGGGAGATCAAGACACGCTGCAAGGGGAGTCTCCACTTCTCAATCTCTTTACTTTGTTTTTGTCTTGCTTTATTTTATTTACTACTTTGTTTGCTGCACCTAAACAAAACACAAAAAAATTAGTTGCTAGTTTTACTTTATTCACTGTCTTGCTCTCCATATCAAAAAACACAAAAAAAATTAGTTACTTGTCTTTACTTTGTTTGCCTAGTTTACTTTTTGCTTATTGCATCATGTTTCCTTTTAATTTTACCACAAAAGACATACCGGTAGGACGTGGGTCCATAGTTGGGAGAAATAATATAGAAGAATTTTTCAATCATGTTAGTATCACTGAAGATTTTGAAGATAGACACTTGGTAGAACTTGCACCTACCTATGAAATTGCTGCTGCTGCTTTAGTTCGCATGTTGGAAACTAAATTTGTTAATCTCAATCCTATAATCCAACACATGTTTCTTACACTTGGTGATATGGAAGAGGGGGAAAAGAAAGATTTTGTTTTAGAAACCCTTCTTAGAGAATTTGGTGGTCTAGCAAGAGAGGCTAGAAAAGTTTTTGCTAAATTTAATATGCTAGGTTCTCATACCAATTTTATTGGTCTACTTGAAAAAATGGACATGGATAGAATAAGGTACACTAATAACATTAATGATGGTGGGGAAATCAAAGCACCAATACCATGTAAACTCCTAGCTATGAATGATGCATTAGAAAATAACTATGCTTGGCTTGTTCCTGAAAATTTGTTCGATGAGAGTAGCAAGCCTAAGACTAATGAAAAGGGAGACGCTAAAACTTATATATCAAATATACTATGCTTGGTTGAGAAAACTCCCAACACCCCTGGTAATGATGTTGATGCTTCTTCATTCGATAATACTTGATTTGCACTTTCTGCGCCTGAAAGGCGTTAAAGAAAAGCGCTTATGGGAGACAACCCATGTTTTTACCTACAGCAATTTTTTGTTTTGATTGAGTCTTGGAAGTTGTTTACTACTGTAGCAACCTCTCCTTATCATGTTTTTGTGCCAAGTAAAGTTTCTATGTCAAAGTTGATGTTATATTTGGGATCGCTGCGCAGAAACAGCATTGCTGTCTGTCACGAATCTGGGCACAGTTCCCTGTAGAAAATTCTAAAAAATCTGCCAATTTACGAGCGTGATCCTCAGATATGTACGCAACTTTCATTAGTTTTGAGTTTTTCCATTTGAGCAAGTCTAGTGCCAGCTTTAAATTCGTCTTTACGGACTGTTCTGTTTTTGATTCTGCCTTTTATTTCGCATTGCCTCTTTTGCTATGTTGGATTTATTTCTTTGATCCACTAATGTCCAGTAGCATTATGCAATGTCCAGAAGTGAAAATAATGTTTGTGTCACCTCTGAATGAGTGAATTATTAATGATGCACTAACCCTCTAATGAGTTTGCTTGAAGTTTGGTGTGAAGGAAGTTTTCAAGGGTCAAGAGAGGAGAATGATATACTATGATCAAGAGGAGTGAAAGCTCTAAGCTTGGGGATGCCCCGTGGTTCACCCCTGCATATTTTAAGAAGACTCAGCGTCTAAGCTTGGGGATGCCCAAGGCATCCCCTTCTTCATCGACAACATCATCAGGTTCCTCCCCTGAAACTATATTTTTATTCAATCACATCTTGTGTTCTTTACTTGGAGCGTCGGTTTGTTTTTGTTTTTGTTTTGTTTGAATAAAATGGATCCTAGCATTCACTTTGTGGGAGAGAGACACGCTCCGCTGTTGCATATGGACACATGTGTCCTTAGGCTTTACTCATAATGTTCATGGCGAAGTTTCTTCTTCGTTAAATTGTTATATGGTTGGAATTGGAAAATGCTACATGTAGTAATTCTAAAATGTCTTGGATAATGTGATACTTGGAAATTGTTGTGCTCATGTTTAAGCTCTTGCATCATATGCTTTGCACCCATTAATGAAGAAATGCATAGAGCTTGCTAAAATTTGATTTGCATATTTGGTTTCTCTAAGGTCTAGATAATATCTAGTATTGAGTTTTGAACAACAAGGAAGACGGTGTAGAGTCTTATAATGTTTACAATATGTCTTTTATGTGAGTTTTGCTGCACTTGTTCATCCTTGAGTTTGCTTCAAATAACCTTGCTAGCCTAAACCTTGTATCGAGAGGGAATACTTCTCATGCATCCAAAATCCTTGAGCCAACTACTATGCCATTTGTGTCCACCAAACCTACCTACTACATGGTATTTCTCCGCCATTCCAAAGTAAATTGCTTGAGTGCTACCTTTAAAATTCCATCATCCACCTTTGCAATATATAGCTCATGGGACAAAATAGCCTTAAAAACTATCGTAGTATTGAATATGTACTTATGCACTTTATATTTTATTAAGTTGCTTGTTGTGAGATAACCATGCTTCTGGGGAACGCCATCAACTATTGTTGAATATCATGTGAGTTGCTATGCATGTCCGTCTTGTCTGAAGGATCTATCATTTTAGTGGTTGGAGCATGCAAAATTGTTAGAGAAGAACATTGGGCCGCTAACTAAAGCCATGAACCATGGTGGAAGTTTCAGTTTTGGACATATATCCTCAATCTCATATGAGAATAATAATCATTGCTACATGCTTATGCATTTAAGAGGAGTCCATTATCTGTTGTCCATGTTGTCCCGGTATGGATGTCTAAGTTGAGAATAATCAAAAGCGAGAAATCCGAAATGCGAGCATTCTCCTTAGACCTTTGTACAGGCGGCATGGAGGTACCCCTTTGTGACACTTGGTTGAAACATGGCATGCAAAGATCCGGTAGTCCAAGCTAAGTAGGACGAGGTGCGGGCACTATTAGTATACTATGCATGAGGCTTGCAACTTGTAAGATATAATTTACATAACTCATATGCTTTATTACTACCGTTGACAAAATTGTTTCATGTTTTCAAAATAAAAGCTCTAGCACAAATACAGCAATCGATGCTTTCCTCATTGAAGGACCATTCTTTTACTTTTATTGTTGAGTCAGTTTACCTATCTCCTTCCACCTTAAGAAGCAAACACTTGTGTGAACTGTGCATTGATTCCTACATACTTGCATATTGCACTTGTTATATTACTTTATGTTGACAATATCCATGAGATATACATGTTATAAGTTGAAAGCAACCGCTGAAACTTAATCTTCCTTTGTGTTGCTTCAACACCTTTACTTTGATTTATTGCTTTATGAGTTAACTCTTATGCAAGACTTATTGATGCTTGTCTTGAAGTACTATTCATGAAAAGTCTTTGCTATACGATTCATTTGTTTACTCATGTCATTACCTTTGTTTTGATCGCTGCATTCATTACATATGTTTACAAATAGTATGATCAAGATTATGATGGCATGTCACTTCAGAAATTATCTTTGTTATCGTTTTACCTGCTCGGGACGAGCAGAACTAAGCTTGGGGATGCTGATACGTCTCCAACGTATCGATAATTTCTTATGTTCCATGCTACTTTATTGATGATACCTACATGTTTTATGCACATTATATGTCATATTTATGCATTTTGGAACTAACCTATTAACAAGATGCCGAAGAGCCAGTTGCTGTTTTCTGCTGTTTTTGGTTTCAGAAATCCTAGTAAAGAAATATTCTCGGAATTGGACGAAACTTTCGCCCGGGGTCCTATTTTTGCACGAAGCTTCCAGAAGACCGAAGAGCTAACGAAGTGGGGCCACGAGGCGGCCAGAGGGTGGCGGCGCGGCCCAAGCCCGGCCGCGCCGACCCCCTGGGCCCTCGTGTGGCCCCCGCGTTGACCCTCCGCCTACTTAAAGCCTCCGTCGCGAAACCCCGTCGAGAGCCACGATACGGAAAACCTTGCGAGACGTCGCCGCCGAATCCCATCTCGGGGATTCGGAGATCGCCTCGGCACCCTGCCGGAGAGGGGATTCATCTCCGGAGGACTCTACACCGCCATGGTCGCCTCCGGAGTGATGAGTGAGTAGTTCACCCCTGGACCATGGGTCCATAGCAGTAGCTAGATGGTCGTCTTCTCCTCGTTGTGCTTCATTGTTGGATCTTGTGAGCTGCCTAACATGATCAAGATCATCTATCTGTAATACTATATGTTGTGTTTGTCGGGATCCGATGGATAGAGAGTACTATGATTATGGTGATTATCAATCTATTGTTTATGTGTTGTTTATGATCTTGCATGCTCTCCGTTACTAGTAGAGGCTCTGGCCAAGTTTTTACTCTTAACTCCAAGAGGGAGTATTTATGCTCGATAGTGGGTTCATGCCTCCATTGAATCTGGGACAGTGACAGAAAGTTCTAAGGTTGTGGATGTGTTGTTGCCACTAGGGATAAAACATTGATTCTATGTCTAAGGATGTAGTTGTCGATTACATTACGCACCATACTTAATGCAATTGTCTGTTGCTTTGCAACTTAATACTGGGGGTTCGGATGATAACCTGAAGGTGGACTTTTTAGGCATAGATGCAGTTGGATGGCGGTCTATGTACTTTGTCGTAATGCCCAATTAAATCTCACTATATTTATCATATCATGTATATGCATTGTTATGCCTTTCTCTATTTGTCAATTGCCCGACTGTAATTTGTTCACCCAACATGCTTTTATCTTATGGGAGAGACACCTCTAGTGAACTGTGGACCCCGGTCCTATTCTTTACATAGCATACAATCTACCGCAATTGTGTTTTACTATTTTCTTTGCAAACATCTTCCACTCGATACGTTTAATCCTTTGTTACAGCAAGCCGGTGAGATTGACAACCTCACTGTTTCGTTGGGGCAAAGTACTTGGGTTGTGTTGTGCAGGTTCCGCGTTGGCGGAATCCCTGGTGTTGCGCCGCATCACATTTCGCGACCATCAACCTTCAACGTGCTTCTTGGCTCCTACTGGTTCGATTAAACCTTGGTTTCATCGAGGGAAAACTTGCCACTGTGCGCATCATACCTTCCTCTTGGGGTTCCCAACGGACGTGTACATCTACGCGCATCACCGTGCGTCTGGTTCGAATGAACCTCGCACATCCTCACGTGCCCGAACGCCGGCGACCATCGTGTCGCCGGCCACCGTGCCCATTGCCACGTTGGCAATTTTGACTCGGTCAAACACGCGTGGCAGCTGACGTGGACTCGGCCCATGGTCGTGTCCCTGCGGGTAACCTAGCCGGTGCATTTAGTAGATTTAGTTATATTTCAAATCCAATAACTCTGCAACTTTAAATAAATTTAGAAAATTCAATTTAAGTCAGAAAAATATAAATGAGATATTAAAATTCTTAGAAAAGAAAACCCTATCCAATAAAAATATAATATGAATTTTTTATTTTTAATAAAAATTTAAATGTTTTAAACTTAATGATTAAGTCTTATCTTTTATTCTTAATTGAATAAAAATTCAATAATTAGGAACACTTTCTAAAATAAATAAAAAACCAGTAAGAAAATAAATAAAACATTAAAAGTAATTTTCTTTATTTGTTATTTTGTTAAATCTTTATTAGAGAAAATTCAAACCCTAATTAATAATTACCCTAATTAGTAAATTATTTAAAAATAATAAAAAAACAAATTTAATATTATTTTATTTTGAAGTTATTAATAACTTCAACCTTATTAATGAAGTTATTAACTTATGAATTAAATAGTAATTATGCAACCCTAGTTCCATATGGTAGAAAACTAGGAACTCATCATTTCATGTGTAATCCTAAAACCCTAAGGCCATTTAGAACCTAGTTCCATTATTACATGTGAACCCTAAATTGCCTCTAAACCTAAACCCTAGGTTAGAGCATGTGATCATGGTACCTTCTTTCAAAGCATGGAACCATAGTAGCAACTAAATACTTGTCTTGGCCACATGAAATGTAGGAGACCTATCACTAATATATGGGTATCCCATGTGTTCATCTTCATCAGACCTAAATAATCAAGTAGGGTCAACCAAGTGTAAACCCTAGATCCTATTACCCAAAACCATCATTCCTAATCATTCCTATTTAGCATCACATCAATGTGATGAACCTTAGGGGGCAACTATGCCAAATCTTAAGCATTACCTAACCATATTCCACTAAACCCTACTAGTGTTGGATACTAATGAACCATCCTATTTAGGAACCAGTCATTCTTTACTTAGGGAATTAAATAGCAAACCTAGACCACCTTAACCCTAATTAATATACTTCTTATTATTTAAGAAGTATATTCTTCAAAAGTTATTCTTTTGAAGTAAATAAAGAATCATCATCAATCCTGCCTAATAGAACCTATAGCCAATATCCAACTATCATCAGCAAGGAAAACCAACTTTGATAGCAACTATTTATAATAAATTGATCAAGATGCTTAGGCTTAACTCAACCTTACAAGCCCTAGGTGTTGATGAATCCAATCTTGTTTGGATCCATCTACTACTTACTCCAGAAGCAGTGGAAACCATAGTAAACCATAGAACCCACAACCCTAATTATCATACTTGTTCTTTATTAAAGAACATGTTCTTCAAAAGTTATTCTTTTGAAGTATATGATAATTAATCATTAACCATGCCATAGAGTGCTAAAACCAACCACTATTCATTACATGTTAGGATTATACCAAATGTTATTGTTGTGTGCTATTAATGCTATTATTATGATATATTGCAGCACATGTTTAGGATACCAAGTAATCACACCTGAATAAGAACCTTGTTTGTGAATCACTCTAAAAGTGCAACACACTCTAAACAAATCATTTCAATTCACTAATCCTAAATCATCGGGGTTAGGTCACGCTTAGAGCGATTGCATCTCATATTTATGCATTATTGCATCCTTGCCAATTTTTAAACATCGTCCTTACCGGACGATGATGCTATTTCAGAATTTGGAGTTATTGCGTATCGAAGACCTTGTCTGCATAATCTTGCAGTCAAGAAAGGCAAGTTCATCGCTTGCTCATGTCATTTGAGTATTTTTACCAAATTAATTGCAAAGTACTATGTTTATCACTCTTGCATAAAAAGCAAAAATACTATTTTCATAACTATGAATATGACTATGTGGTGGGCAATGGAACCATGGTATGTGTTGATATGGTGGAGGTTCCATTGCAAGGGTTTATATCCATCTAGGATTAAACAACAAATGTCGTCCAGTGATTCTTGTGCCGTAATACCCGTGTTAACCATAAGATCCGGAGTGGGACGGAGTAGTCAAAAGTGTTTCCACCTCTCGTTCATCAACGGATGCGCTTACCGTAGCAGTTGTATCGCGGAACAACCGGAGGGTGGGGATCCCATTCTAATTCCCCACGGTAATGCAATGCTTACCGTAGCGGTTGTGTCTTGCGGAACAACCGGAGGGTGGGGATCCCATTCTAATTCCCCACGGTAATGCGGTCTATGATGGGTTGCAGCTACCGCGTAGGAGTGTATGGTAGAGCCCAGATCGTTGTCGTGGTCGGGGCCCAGCCTTAATTGGCGTAAGTGAACCGGCGTGGACCCAGGGTCGGGGCATGCAACAAAGGGTGGGTGTTCGAGGTAGCGGAGGAACATGATTGACTAGGACCTTATACCGGGCCTCACACCAAAGGAAGTGTGGACGAGAACTTAAGCTCGGTTGGCACCAAGGTTAAGATCTCTTATGGGTAAAGCAACACACTCTGAGTGTAACGAAGTGACCACACTCCCTGTTCGGGATATGGAACTGCGAACGCTGCCGGAAAGGAACTCCATGAAGTTCTAGTCAACCGGTGAAGGCTGACGGACATAGCTCTTCAGAATAAAAGCAACCTTTTGAAGAAATGTTTACAAAAACTTGCATTGCCTATGACTTTCTGGTCTATGGTTGTAGCTAGTGCATTAAACACCTCTTTCCTAAAATGAACTTGTTGAGTACGTCGTACTCATCCCACTCTTAAATCCTCTGCTTAGATATGGAGGCACCGAAGGAGGATCTACAAACTCGAAGACCGAGGAGTCAACAACAACTTCAAGAGACAGGACCGTGTCGAGGAGTCAGTTACCACATCCAACAAGAAGAAACCCTAGTTTAGCCATAGAAGGGAACCAGCTTCCTAAACCTAGCTCCTATTTAGCTAGAATCTATTCATAGCCTCTATAGCTAGTTAAATACTCTACTAATAGAGTTCGTGATAGGATTAGACCACGAGTCGTTCTTCTGGAGTTTATTTGCAGATTTACCTCATTGTAAAGTAGGAGGCTGTGTTGATCTTCTGTAACGAGTCGGAGTTGTAATTCTATAGACATGCCTTGGACCCGCATATGTTTCGTTGTACCACTCTGAGCGATGTAATACTAGTGGAACGGTGTTTCATTGGTGTTATGTCAGACTTGCATACTACACCATGCAGTGGTATGCCGGGTCACCACAATAATGACATTGGGTCTATTTATGTTGCACACATAGGTATGCATCATACCAAGACATGGTAAGATGACTATCCCCATATGTGATGTGCCTCTAAGCTAGATAGTTAGATAAATGCAAGAATATAGTGCAAGAAGTTGATTCAATCCAAGTTTTTAGGATCAAGAATACCAAGTTCTCCTCTCAAGTTTACAAACGGGCTTCATCCAAAGGCTTAGTGAAAATATCCGCCAATTGGTAGGTTGTTCCCACATGAGTGAGATCAATATCCTTATTGGCAACATGGTCACGTAGGAAGTGATGGCGAATGTCAATATGTTTGGTGCGACAATGTTGAACCGGGTTATTGGCGATCTTTATTGCACTTTCATTGTCACATAGAAGAGGCACCGTACCAAGAGACACACCATAGTCTTTCAAGGTTTGCTTCATCCATAACAATTGAGTGCAACAAGATGCCGCGGATATGTATTCGGCTTCGGCGGTGGATAAAGCGGTGGAGTTTTGTTTCTTGGATGACCAACTCACCAATGACCGGCCAATAAATTGGCAAGCCCCGGAGGTAGACTTCCGGTCAACCTTATCACCGGCCCAATCGGAGTCCGAGTAGCCAATGAGTTCAAAGGTTGACCCCTTTGGATACCATAGCCCGAGAGTAGGAGTGAGAACAAGGTATCTTAGAATCCGTTTGACCGCCATCAAATGGCTCTCCTTAGGAGCGGATTGAAAACGAGCACACATCCCTACACTTAGCATGATATCCGGCCTAGAGGCACAAAGGTAGAGCAAGGATCCTATCATGGAACGGTATACCTTTATATCCACATCCTTCTCACCGTCACATGAGCCAAGTTGCCCCTTTACGGGCATGGGTGTCTTCATTGGGCTTGCATTGGTCATGTTGAATTTCTTGAGCATGTCCTTCACATACTTTTCTTGAGAGATGAAGGTGCCTTTTGCAAGTTGCCTCACTTGGAAGCCTAGGAAGAACTTCAACTCCCCCATCATGGACATCTCAAATTTCCTAGTCATCAATAGCTCAAAAGCTTTGTTATGATTGGGGTTAGTTCCACCAAATATAATATCATCAACATATATTTGACATATAAACAAGCCACCCCCTTTAACCCGTTTGGTGAAAAGGGTGGAATCGACCGTACCCATGCAAAACCCATCTTGTAGTAGGAAATCCCTAAGGAACTCATACCAAGCACGTGGAGCTTGCTTGAGACCGTAGAGTGCCTTATGGAGTAAATACACATGGTTGGGTCGGCATGGGTCTTCGAAACCCGGGGGTTGAGCTACATATGCGGTTTCTTTTAGAGGACCATTCAAAAATGCACTTTTCACATCCATTTGGTATAGTTTGAAATTGTGGAAAGATGCAAATGCAAGCAAAAGACGAATAGCTTCAAGACGGGCTACCGGCGCAAAGGTATCCTCAAAATCCATACCTTCTATTTGGGCAAACCCTTGCGCCACTAACCTTGCTTTATTTCTAATAACAATACCATCCTCATCTTGCTTGTTCTTGAACACCCATTTGGTCCCAATGACATTGATGCGATGATCCTTGGGTCTCTCAACTAGAGACCATACTTCATTGCGGGTGAAACACTCCAATTCTTCTTGCATGGCAATGACCCAATCCGGATCAACCAAGGCTTCATGTACCTTGAGTGGCTCAAAACTAGACACAAAAGCATGATGTTGACAATAAGTCATAAGTAATGCATGGTGTCTACGAGTTACCACTCCTTTTGAGATGCTACCAAGGACAAGATCTACTTTCATGTCACTTGCCCTTGTAGCCGCCTTGATCTTCCGAATGGTTCCTTCATGATCAATGAATTCATCTCTTGCTAATATTTGATCATGAGGGACAACTTGAGCTTGAACATGAGTTGAAGATGTTTCTTGATCATCATCATGGTCTTGCTCAGTGGATTGAGGGCTTTCTTCTTGTTCTTCGGGATGTGGCTCATCTTGAGTGGAGGATACATCTTGGGTTGCACTTGATGGTTCAACTTGAGTTGAGCTAGGCTCAACTTGAGGCGAGCTTGATACTTCTATTCCATCACCTTGATCATCACTATGAACTTCCATGGGCCGGATGTGTCCAATGCCCATATGCTTGATGGCACTAGATGGATCATCATCATTACCTGCAACACATGGAACAACTTGCTCCACTTGGGAGCCATTATCCTCCAAGAACACCACGTCACAAGATACTTCAATAGTCCCAGTGGACCGGTTGTAGTATCTATAGGCGTGGGAGTTCTCCGCATATCCAACGAAAATGCCCTCTATAGTTCTAGTTTCAAATTTACCAAGCTTCCCTTTATTGTTCTTAACAAGACATTTGCATCCAAAGACACGAATGTACATGACATTAGGCTTGTTACCTGTGAGAAGCTCATATGGAGTTTTGTTGTGGAGGGGGCGGAGGAAGAGCCGGTTGGAGTAGTGGACAGCTGTAGAGATGGCTTCTCCCCAAAAGTTGTGGGGTGAGTTGAATTCACTCAACATGGTTCTTGCCATCTCAATGATAGTCCGGTTCTTCCTTTCAACAACACCATTTTGTTGAGGGGTATACGGAGCTGAAAACTCATGCTTGATGCCCTCATCATCAACAAACTCTTGCATAGTGTAGTTCTTGAACTCGGTGCCATTGTCGGTCCTAATCGCCTTGATCTCGGATTCATATGTACGTTGAGCTTTCTTGGCGAAGGTGATGAACTCTCTATGGGTCTCATCCTTAGACTTAAGGAGAAAGACCCAAGAGTATCTTGAGTAATCATCAACAATGACAAGTCCATACTTGCTCCCGCCAAGAGTATCATAATGTGATGGCCCAAAGAGATCCAAATGAAGGAGCTCCAAAGGCCTAGATGTGGTGACAATACTCTTGATAGGATGTTTCTTCTTGAGTTGTTTTCCGGCTACACATGCACTGCATACACGATCTTTCTCAAAAGAAATGTCGGTTAGTCCAACAATGTGCTCACCCTTTAGGAGTTGTTTAAGATTCCTCATATTAACATGACCAAGGCGGCGATGCCACAACCAACCTTCGTCATGCTTGGCCGCCATTAGACATGTGGAGGGAGAGGGGCTCTCTTTCGAGAGGTCAACCACGTAAAGGTTGTTCTCCACATATCCAACAAGGACCAATTTGAGATTGTCACTCCTAAAGACTTGCACATAATATTTAGTAAAATATGAATTGTAACCGGCATCGGCAAGATGGTATATAGAAAGCAAGTTATAACCAAGGTGTTCAACAAGCATGACCGTCTCAAGGCACAAGTCCTTAGAGATTGCCACCTTGCCATACCCAAGTACCTTTCCCTTTGAGTTGTCACCAAAGGTAATGCTTGACTTCTTGTTAATATCTTCAATGAATTGGTCAAGCACACCTCTTCCTCCGGTCATATGATTGGTGCATCCACTATCAAACACCCATTTTGGACCACCGGAGGAATACCCCTACAAAATCAAGTAGAGGATTTAGGAACCCATTGATTAATGGGTTCCCTAGTCATGGCAACAAGATCTTTTGGTACCCAAATCGAGTACCCTCTATAAGCATAGCCATTACGAGGACCAACATAGTTAGCATAAACATCACCATAATAATCAACAAATAAAGCATAGTGATTGTTTGGCCCCGTGCGGTCACCACTAGCGGCTTTGCCCTTTGGGGCTTTGCCATCATTAGTGACCTTCTTGTTCTTTTCTTGAGCGGGCTTCTCTTTCTTGTAGTTGTTCTTCTTGTAGGGCTTGGGAACATACCCAAGTCCATACTTTTGATTGTTTGACCTTTGCTTACTCAAGAGGTCATCCAATCCCATCTTACTCTTGGTTGTGGTGAACTTGGCAAGTTCTTTCTTCAACCTAACATTTTCCTCAAGAGTAGTTGCTTGCTCACAAGCCGATTCATTAGGATAATAGTTGAGACCATATTTGGTTACCAAAGATTCAAGATATGTATTGGTCTCAACATGCAAAGATAGTTCCTCTTGTAAACGAACATGTTCCGCAACAAGCTTAGCATGCTCACTAGTAAAGGTGGTGGAGGAACTAGCAACATTTTTATCAACAATAGAATCATTCATTGATTCAAGAGCTTTAGAGTAGGTCTCTTGGAGTAGGTCATGGTTCTTTCCAAGTTTCTTGAGCTCATCCTTAACAAGCTTGTTAGCTCTTTCAAGGTGGTCAAGATCCCTAGTGAGAGAAGCATGAGCAACTTCAAGTTCCTCCTTTGAGGCATTAAGCTCTTGGGTCAATGATTGAGCCCTTTCAATAGTTTCAAGATCCTTAACTTTATCTAGTTCATAAGTTTCAATTTGTTGCTTAAGACCTTGAGATATGCACCTTTCGGTTTTTAGCTCTTGTCTTAGGAGATTGAATCTCCTTTCCTTATCATTCAAATGATATTCTAATTCCTCAATGGACTCATCCTTTTCTTTGAGAGAGTCCATCAAGAAATCAAATTTGACAAGAGCTTCACCACGAAGGGTGCATCTAACATTGTAAAGTTCCTTAAGCACAGTTAATTCATCTTGATTTTCAGCTTCATTATCAAGGACACTAGACAAAGAAGGTGGGGGTTCCATTACCTTGGTTTCTCTTGCCATAAGACAAGAGCCAACGGTTGTAGATGAGGAAGAGTCATCGGAGTCATCATCTTGTGTGATTCTTGCCATGAAGGAAGAACCAACATCATTCTCCGTGGAGTAATCCTTGGAGTAGTCATATGTGAAGAGTGACCCGGGCTTAGAGAAAGCCAAACCGGCCACTCCGGCCTCCTTCTCCTCATCTTCCTCTTCTTCATCGGACAAGTACTCAGCCCCAACAAAGGCTCTTCCCTTGTTCCTCTTGTATCGGTCATTGATTGGGTTTGGCTTCAATCTTGGCTTGACCCCTTTGATGAATTTTGGCTTGTCTACCCTCTTCTCATAAGGGCACTCATTTGCAAAGTGACTCTCTTCATCACAATTGTAGCAAGTTCTCTTCTTCTTCTTGTCATTGAGGAGCATTGGCAACTTTCCCTTGTACTTCTTGGCAAAGAAGGCAAAGTCGGTAGCGATGTCACTAGTTGAGGTCATCTCCTCATCTTCTTCAATTTCATATTCTTCTTCTCCTCCATGGTCAGCTCTAGCCTTGAGAGCAAGGTTGTGTGACGCTTCATGGTTGTGTGAGGCTTCATCAACACGGTTCATTGCCATGACCATTTTTCCTGCCTTGGCCATGTTTTCATTGGCGGCCACATAGGAGACTAGATCATCGGAGTTCAGATCGGCACTCTTGGTCATGATTTGCAAGTTGAGTGCAAGGTTGGTATCTTCTTGCTTGACAGCAATCATAGCAATGACCTTGGACTTTATGAATCCTTCATTCATTTCAAAGCCATCATCATACTTATCAGCACCAAGTCCCTTGATCTTTACTTTAAGAGCACCAAGCCTTGCATAGGCATCGGCCAAGGATTCTCCTTCTCGAATCATGAACCGGTGAGCTTCTTGCTTTGCGGTCTCATAAAGAGATGATTGGATCAAATCGGTTCCCTCTGTGAGTACTACGATTCGATCCCACAACTCTTTAGCGGAGCTGATGTCATTGACTTGATCAAGAAGCTTGCGATTGATGCCACTTCTAATCTTGTCACGTGCGGAGGCATTGAGTTGACGGTTGTAGAACTCGGTGGAGGTCAATCGAATGGGATCTTGTGGCTCCCGGTATCCATGAAGAATGATCTCCCATAGCTCCACACTGCAGCTGCGAATATGAGATTCCATAGAAGATTTCCAATGTGGAAAGTGAGTTCCATCAAAATGGGGAACGGTCCCACTATGGTTTATATGAGGCATGGGTGAAGTGTTTCTGGGATAGTCATGGTTAACTTCATTGTAAGTTTCCTTAGAGCCCGAAGTCCCACTATGAGCTCCACTAGCAGTTAGGTTCTTAAGCATGACAGACATTTCTGCCATTTGGCTTTGTAGTTCATCCTCCTTTTTCTTCTTCTCGGCATCATATGCCAAGAATCTAGATTTCATTTCTTTAACCGAAAGGTTAGAGTCATCATCTAGACCCTCGAATAGTTTATCCATCTCACTCTTAAGGCGGTGAAGCCCTTAAAAAGAGTCCAGGCTCTGATACCAATTGAAAGTATAGAGATGGTAAACCTAGAGGGGGGTGAATAGGTTTCTACAGATTTTAATTCTTTCTTTGCAATATTAGGCTTTGCGGAATACAAAGGTGAGCCTAATGCAAACTAGGTGAAGCAACCTATATGAGGATACAACTAACTCGAGCACGAAGGCTCTCACAGGCAAAATCACAAGTAAGGAGTTCGGTTAGAGATAACCGATAGCACGCGGAGACGAGGATGTATTCCCGTGTTCCCTTGCTTTGCAACAAGGTACGTCACGTTTGGAGGAGTGGAGGTCCCACGAAGGATTCCCGCGCCACGAAGGCTCACCCTATTCTCCGGAGCCTATCCCACGAATGAATAGCTCTCTCACTTGTGGTAGACTTTGAGGTAGCCTCCAAACCTTCACAATCTTGCCCGGAGCAGATCCACAGCCCGGATGCTTCCGGACTCCTCTTGCCCACCTAGGGTTTCCAAGGAACCCTAGGAAAGCTTCTTGATGAATACAAGGGGAATGAGATTTGGCTTGGTAGAACGGTAGATCGGGTCCTCCTCTATCGTTTCCCGGAGGGATTTGAGTTTGGGTGGAGGAGGAGGGAGATCTGAGGCTTTTGGTGTTTCTAACAATGGAGTATGAGAGAAGGAGCTCAAGAACAGCTTGTAGTGTAGTGCCTAACTGTCTAGAGGTAGGAGAAGGGCTATTTATAGTGTTCTTCGAAATATGGCCGTTGGCCACTTGCCACCTCAGCTTTTCCTCGACAAACCCGGTTCAACCGGACCAGGGACCGGACTGCCGTGCAGGCCGGTCGGACCGGTTGGCAACCGAGCTATTTTCGTCGTCCGAGGCTCCTCCGGTTGGCGCCCCACGGCCGATCGCCGTGCGCGACTCGCTCTCGTAGGCTCGTTGACCGTCGGCAACCGGATTTGCCGTGTTCTTGTATGGAGTCCGTTGGTCGACCGGGTTGCGCGGATGCTCCGGCACCGGTGGACCGAGTGTGCGCCGACAGCCGGTTGTCGGCCCGTTGGACCGGGCTGCACCGATTGGCTGAGACCCCTTTTCGATTGTTGTTGAAGTGGGGGTCTCCTTTAGCCTTCTTGTTCCTTTGATACACCATTTATGCCTCATTGCCTAAAACCTGAGATTATCCTTATAAACATATTAGGCCAAATACTCTAGCACGGTGTCATTGTTACCAAAATAATGGATAAGGGTAAAATACCCTTACAGCGGCTATCATCCGATCCGGGAGACCCAGACCTAGGGTTTCCCCGGAGCAGCACAAGTGAGAGACCGCAGACTGCGACGATGATGCCTTCAAAAAGGTAGCGGCACGACACGTCGCCATCGTCCGCCAACTGAGGTCGGAGCACGGTTTTTACCGACAGCCGCGCATCCCCAACTCGCCGAGTGTAGTGCCTAGACGGGCAAAGATGACGCCTTCGACAAGGTAACGCCGCCGACCGACGCCGCCATCATCCGCCAAGACCGAGGTCGAGGTTTCACCGGCCGCCATGACACCCCGGACTAGATCACCATTGCCGGAGACCTGTGTGAGATCCCATGATCCCCCACACGGGACTACCAGCCTGGCCGACCACCTCCGACGAAGAAGATGACCACCACCACCATGCCCGGGGCTGCTGCCCCAGGTTTCCTCATGACGCGAGAGATGCCCAAGAACGCCTCACTGCCGAGGAGGCAGAGCCACGACATGCAGATCGACGCCCGCCCCGGCCCAAACGGACCTAGATTGGACCCGATCTTCACATCCGCCGCCCGGCCGCCACATGCAGATCGACGCCATGGCCGTCGCCTCCCTGCGCCGCCGCATTAAGGAGAAGCCTGGCCGGCCGCCGCCGCCGTGCCCTCTGGTCACGGGGGCGAGAGGAGAGGTCGCCGCCGCCGCCACGCCGCAGGGCTTTGCCCGGCAGCGCTTTCGGCGACGGCGGCGGGGGAGGGGGGCGCCCTAGGGAGGACGAAGTGAGGGCTCCGGTGGCTGGGCCCCGGCGCGGCACCGCCGGCGCAGGGGGGAGACGAGGTTAGGTCGCGTGGGGAGAGGAGGTTAGGTTAGGCGGGCCCTTTCAACCAAGTATAATAATAGATTCAGAGAGAAGTGCACTTTACCCTCTTAAACTTGTCTCAAGGTTCAGTTTGCAACCCTGAAATTTACTTTGATTTAAGTTTCAACCTCGAACTTTAGAAACCGGTCAGAATACACCCCTTTCTATGTTTTTGCAACCTCTGCTGGTTTTTTTCAAAATATAACCGTATATGTATGTACCTCCTCGTACATGCATGCTAGGGCTGGTATACCAAAATCAAAAAAATGCACATTTATATGTTCTCAGTCAACAAGAGCATAATCTTTTCTCGTACCGCACATGTGAGATCTTAATACATGTACGAGTATGTTTAGTTAAAATACCGAGAAACTTGGCTAATGTATCTATAAACTTGGCTTAAACCAATTAAATGGTGAAAGGGGTGTATTCCAAACGGTTCTTGAAGTTTAGGGGTGAAACTTGAATCATGTAAGAGTTGAGGGTTGTAAACTGAACTTTAGAACAAATTTAGGGGGGGGGGGGGTAAATTGAACTTCTCTCATAAGGAAAACATGTTGTAAGGATTAGAATATTCCCTCTGTTGAAGTATTGATTCTTCTCCTCCTTGGTCATGTCATATAGATGATGCAAACGAGAGAGAGATGGCTCATGTGGCAAGTGAAACATCTCTGCGAGAATACACTCTGAACATGTCCTCTTGTAATCCATTGCATGTTGGAGCAATTCTTAGGGATGTGCACTATGGCATAGAATTTCTTGATTGCGGAGGCATAAAAATATTGCTTGAAATTAGAAAAGGTCACAACTATCAAAAAGAGGAATCACTGCTTTCAGTTCATCTTGCTTTCCTACATTCTCCCAATTCACCCACTTCTCACTTCCAAATACCTTGTTAACTTTGATAAAATCAGTCTTCTCTTCTATACCTATATATTATATGTCGAACATACTTTTCTCCAGAAAGTTTCTCTCCAAACTTACAGCTATCATCAAGAACTTCTGGTGGACTGGAGTTAGGGAAGAGTCTACCACAAGAAGCTTATGTCTTAGGGCATGGGCTGATATATGCATGCAAAAGAAAGAAGGTGGTCTGGGCATTAGAAATTTGCAGGCAATTAACCAAGGTCTCATCCTAACGGCGGCTTGGAGACTTGCAAATGATCCACAACATCATTTGGCACAAATTCTGAAATCCAAATATCATCCTGATTCCTCCATTTGGCGAGCAAAACCAAACACTCCGAAGTCTGCTTTCTGGACAGCTATACTCAAGGTGAGGCCTCTTTTGAACTCTGCTGCTTTTTATCAACTCTTTGATGGAAGTATTTCCATTTGGAGTACCCCTTGGTTTTCGGGCTGGGAAACCATTTATGACAATCTTATTATCCAAGAACACCCATATAATTACCCTGCTATTGTAAAAGATCTATGGATACCCAACCAAAAAAAATGGAATATCCCTCTTATCCAAAGCCTCTTCACTCCGCAAACTGCTAATCAGATTATCCAAACCCCTATCATCTTAGCTTATGGGCAAGATACTCTTTGTTGGAAACTAACTCCTGCAGGTGTGTGCTCGGCAAAAAGTGCTTACTACCATTGCAGGACACACTTGGTGCTCCCAGCCAACCAAAGACCAAAAGAAGTGCCGGTTCAGATCAAAAACCTAATTTCACAGGTCTGGAAATGCAAGACAATGGTGCCAAGAGTTCAAACTTTTGCATGGAGACTATTGAGAAGAGCAGTTCCCACCGGAAAAAGGGCAGGTAAGTTCTCCATTCACATCAGGGAGGAGTGCTCCAGGTGCCGAACGATTGAGGACGAAATGCATTTATTTTTCCCATGCCCTTTTTCTAAAGCAGCCTGGTTCAGCCACCCATGGTACATTAGGACTGAAGTGATTGCTTCAAATCATCGGTCTGTTCCAGACTTTATTCAGGCCTTGCTCACTTCTGGTCACCCTTCAGCTTCACTTGAATATATCTATACATTTTTATGGTGCCTTTGGAAAGCAAGGAATGACCAACTTTTCTGCAGGAAAGCTCATAAACCTTATCAAGTATTTGTTGCAACACAGGCAATACTCCAGGGAGCAAAACTAGGTGATCAGGCTCATAACAACCAGCCAGAAGCTCTGGTCCAGAAGTGGGAAATACCCAAACGAGCTTCCCCAATCCAAGAACAAATTAGTTTTATGGATACAGCTACCTCTCAGAATCTACAAAATAACCTTCAGGTGATTCCTACTCCAGGAACAACTGTCGCTGATCCATGGAGCATCCCAGGCACAAAGATCTTCACAGATGCTGCATGGACGCAACAACATAATCATGACAGTCCTCCATCGCGGGCGGGGCTTGGAATCATCATTCAACTTGAAGGCGCTCACCAATGTACTCGTCTCCTCATCTCAGCTGTTTCTACTCCGTCCATTTCAGCGCTACAGGCAGAGGCATTTGGCTTGCTTCTTGCAGCCAATCTGGTGCACCACTTACAACTCCAACAGGTTACCTTCTTCACAGATTGTGCTATCCTGGCGAAGGCAGCAGCTAGCCGTAACATAATTGAAGACCAAGGTCATTGGCAGATTAGGCCACAACTTGCTACTCTCTTCAGCATGCCTTCCTTCCGTAGACAGAAAATATTTCACATTCCCAGGTGTATGAACTTCAAGGCTCACTTCCAAGCAAAACTGGAAAATGCAGCTTGCACTTTCAAAGATGTAATTTCACATTTCAGCGATGCCTTGTGCACGGGCTTACCTCTGTAAAATGCTGTTGAGCTTAATGGAAAATTGTTATGTCCAAAAAAAAAAACCTTCTTGAAGTAGACTAAATGATATGTATCAAATTGAAGTTGCCTTTAGAATACTTTTTTTTTATCTCCCCCCTGTTTCATATTTGTTATCATAGATTTGGATGTAAAATATGTTAGATACATCCAAAGAGCGACAGCTAATACGAAAGGAGGGTGAATATTTTTTTCTTAGTTGGAGGAGAGAAAAAATGGAAAATCAGGGTCAAAAAAAAAAGATGGAAAATAATTCTGTGAGACCCGTTTCACAAATTCATCTCCGTAGACCAACTCCAGCAGTTTATAAACAAGGTCCCGTACAATTATACTAAGATGGGAGAGAAGAGAAATGAGTTTCTCATACAAGAGTTTAATGTTGTGTGATTCCCCTCTCTATATGTGAGGCACTACCTTTCACCTCTTGTATTCTCTGAAAATTTCTGTTCTCCTCTGCTTAGAGAGTGGCTTCAATCTTACTATCAAGTAGTTAGACCTAAAATATGCTTGTCGTCTCGCTCGTGCTTCCCGCGATCACATCTCATAAGGAGCTTGAAACCGCAATTTATCTACAACCAAATAAACCAATATTCTCTTCCATCGACTTATAGATTAAATGTGTAAATCTAAAAACCATTAAAGTAACCTTGAATGAGTCTATATTTAGGTCCATGAGATAGTTTCCTTCTTCATCACACTTGCTTGAATAACTAGAATATGTTTATTGAGAAATAAAGTAGAGAAGAAGCCGTGACTTATGTGTATGAATGATGCTTTCTCAGCCATGACATGTAAAGAAATTACTCAGGTCCCTCTCTTTTGTATAACCATCTTCTAGCGATTCTCTATCCCAACATCGAAAGGATGGATTTCACACGAGGGTCATAGGAAGATATCTAGTTACTATTTTGATTCTCACCGCATGATCATGACAAGCATCCTAGATCACCGTTTACTAGGACTATTAGAATCTAAAGGATCGATGCACATGCTCCAGGTTCTTTGTAAGAGTTTAAGATGTATATTTTAGAGCTAACTATTATAAATGATGCCTGACTATATATGACACCACAATAGCTTGTAGGCAACAGTTGGATCTACTAATAAAATTACTCTTACATGACTAGTGATGCATGATGCTATGATTGAGTTGGATTTGTCTTGCCAAAACGAAGCGGAGGGATGCAACATGATACAACGATTTAATTGGAGTGTTTTTTAAAAAGCACTATATACCCCTACCTCTAGGAGTACCTCTGAATACGGTGTTGGTGGGTCAGGTCGCCGATGGAATCCCGTCCCGCTATCAAGAGACCGTTGGCTCCCACTGAAGAAACATACTGCCACTATAAGACACACATGTGCCAAACTCGTGTTTAAACCCCGATTGGCAGTCGGAGCATAGGTTGGTTCTCGATTTG
Organism: Lolium multiflorum; assembly: GCA_030979885.1. Lineage (NCBI taxonomy): Eukaryota > Viridiplantae > Streptophyta > Magnoliopsida > Poales > Poaceae > Lolium > Lolium multiflorum. Next base: position 205,271,813 of record CM061747.1, read on the forward strand.
GACCTACTAGTAGCTTGCAAGAGGAACGTATTATAATTTCGCCCAATGTTTTTTTAAGAACAACAAATATGCACTAGGAGAGTATGACTCGGGCTGTGGGTCATACGGAGCCCATCAATAACTGCATATTATACACTATATAATTTTCAATCAGTTGAGCACCCTTCATAATGATTTGAGCACTGTAGATGTACAAATTATCCACTTCTTTATCCAGTTATTGCCTGACACGTAGCCACTTTTTTCTAGCTTCAATCGTTTGCTCAGTAACTTCTTTTGCATCTTTCATTTTTTTTAGCCGGAAGGGTGACCGGCTACCGGTTGCTTGCCCGTCTTTCCTGTTAGAATGGCCTTCCACTATGTTTGGTTATTTATTACTCTTATCACCGCTTTGACCGAACAGTTGAGAAGTAGAACCATCCCGAACGCCACGCGCCGCGTGAGGCGGCACCGCCAACACTTTCTATGGATCCCACCCGGGCACAACGACGGAGGAGATGGCAGCGTCCGTGCTGCTGGCGACCCCTCGGTTCAGTGTGCGAAAGCGGCCGCCAATGGCGGATGACCGCGGCGGCAGGGAGCGGCAACGACATAGCTGGGGAGTGGAGGGGTCGGAAGAAGTAGTCGGCGTCGCGAATTTCCAATTGATGTACATCGCTGGCAACACGGAGGGATTACAGGAGCTCCTCGACGCCGGCACCGACCCCAACTTCCCCGACTTCAACGGCCGCATGGCGATGCATATCCGTGCCTAACTGCTCTGGTCCCATCGCCGGTCCGTACGCCTCCAGCAAGGAGGAGGTCCTCAGTTCCTCACCGTCGCGTGCACAGGCGAGGGGCTGCCGTTTGTGGGAGCAAGATCGAGCTGTGCGATGGCGGACCACGACGGGCTCCTTGACGCCTTGACGGCGTGACGGGCCTCCAGGACGTACTCCGCGTTGGAATCTCCAAGGCGGCTGGTTGAGGATTCGTCCGCGTGCTTTCGTGGACACCTTCTATTGATTTATTTTTCCGTGCTGCTGATTCCCAATTTCCCTAAAGCTCCGCACCCTTGGAGAGGCGATCCCCTTCATGTTCACGCTGGCTGTGGTAGGTCTCCTTCTTTGTGCTACTCGGTTGAAGTAAAGTTGTATCTAGATTGAAGTGAAGCGACGATGTTTTCTATTTCTATTGTTTATGGGTAGATTGATCTTTTGTAGATTGCCCTGCTACTGATCAATGCCATGAATGATTGGCGTTCCTCTCATTGCTAGCAGGTTGTGACTGACTCTGTTTTTTGTGCTCCATCTCGCTTTGAAGAGCTACTCAGATGAATGGTGGTGTTATTCTTCTGAGGGAAATATAAATGGTGGTGTTGGACTGTTGGTGGTCTTATAATTCGTGCGGCATTACGACCGACTGATGTTCTTTTGATCTAGACATGTGGTAGTTGTTGTTCCTGCCTCAGATGAGCTTGCCGACATCAACGAACAAATTGGAGCACACCAGCGAAGTAAAGAGGCTGGTTGTAAGTGCTCACTTCTCAAGCTGTCCGCCTTCTCAACACGAAGTAGTAAGTATCAGCAAGACTATGTGGGCACTGCATGGGAAGGTGAGTACAACATCATAAATTGTGTTATTCTTCCCACTTTGCTGAATAATTTATATTCATAAATTGTTATTTCAGCACGAGATTAACTGTTGTGTATAAGTGTATAGAAATCAATTGCCTCTTTATCATCTTGGAGAATGATTTGTATTTTGTAGTCTTCTTCTTTGCGACAACACTTATGAAAAGGGGTTCTTTTAAGTACATTTTAACGTGTCATTGAAGCTCGGTGGTATTTGCTGCAGCTCCTTTGGATGCCATTTGAATTTCTTTTGTGATTTGTAAAATATTTTAATCAATGCACTGTCATACATTTGGTTGAGGCTCACTTCCAAATAGTCTATTCTCCAATTTTTGTAGATGAGTCCAACTTCTTGATTTAGTTACCAGCGGTTGCATCGATATTCCCAACAAACGTGAGGTGAGCTCTGGCATCTTCTTAGCTTTTTTTCATTTGAGGTTTGAAAGAGTTTGCCGATTGCAGAACAGGTATCTAATGTGCACGTGTAATTTCAAAGAATTTCAGCGGTTACAGTGCATATTAACTTCTTATCCACTAGCTTAGTCTGAAAATCAAAAGCACGAAAATAGTTAGTTTTTTCTTCCCGATGACCGCAGAAACTGTATTTTCATTTCAACGTTAGCAGGGCGAGGTATTCATCATATAAAACATGTACAAAAATATATTTTTAACATTATATTTAACTTCAATATTTTGTTTCAACCACTTGACTTAGAAATAAGTAACTCAAGTTCTGGAGATTCTTCATTTCGTATCAAAAGGAGAGTTTTGATTTTCCTGCAAGCTTTCCTGCTACCCTTGCAACTCTGTCTAGGAAGAACATGAGGGACGCAATACTGACCCTGAAGACATGCAGAACCAGCAAATATTGTTTATGTATTCTATATGTTATGAAGTGCTCTAATTTCCTATGGAATTATATTACTATCCTAACTAGATGATACCCCGCGCGTTGCTGCGGGAAGTTTAGCGAAACAACTATTTCGACTATACATAACCTATAATATATCAATGTAAGAATGTGTTTTTTAGTTCTCCCTAAATTGTAATTTCCAGTCAGCTTCCACAAAATTTAAAAAACATCTGATATTTACTACAGAATGATTTGTGTCGTTGTAGACTTGTAGTATGCTTTATTCCTAGACAATGAAATCGCCATACTCATTTGTTTCAAAACGTTTTTGCTTGAGCAATAATTCATATCAAACCATTACATGTAGCCGAACTGAGTGTAATTTATAAATGTGAATGCCAAAAACGATAAATTGTATAGGTATACATCTCCTTTGCAGAACACCTACGTAATCTGCTATACATGATTACACTGTACGATTCTTGACGGATACAAATTCTATGCATCCATAGTCTAAGATGGATATGAGGACATTAATTAACAATACCAGAACGTGTGTTATTTTCCTTGGGGTGGTTTCTTTTCTTGCGATACGATGGGAGTTCGAGGGAAATCGTAGCAAGATACACATCTATTTTGCCCTTCCCTGTGATTGATGAATCAAAAGAAGAAAAAGTTAACAGAAGAGTTACCACCATGTAAAACACAATGAGAAGTAACTACGAGTGAAGAAAGTTTTTTGATTTGCACATGAATATTATAAAAATAACTGAATTTGTAGAGGAATATGCTTAAAAATGACAATTAGTGCTGAGTCTACAAAATTGTAAAGAATGTCATTTGCATAACCAAACTCACACCTTGGCAGTTTGTGCTGAATCCTATCAACCGATTGAATAATCCTCCAGGAGCAAACCATTTCCTCTAACCTTCCCAAGAGGTAAAGACAAACCGGCACATCAATGCAATCCAGTCATACTTGTGTTGGTAGTACATATGCAAATGATATGCCTGTTTGCTGAAGCCCGCACTGTCTAGAATGTAGAGAGGATTGCTCATGGCTGGACATGCATCATGGTATATCTTGGAGCAAGAAACGATGGCAGCACAATGGCTAATGGAGATTGAGAAGTCATATATATAGAGATGGGTAGAAGAATTCCAGAGCAAAGAGATTAGCATGGAATGGGACACCGGGTAGAAGAATGGACGAGGCTATTAATTGTTCAGTTTTTAAAATCAATGGTGGGAGTGTTTCAGTTTCCAATATATCAATGCTTAGTGTAAGTGGAGAAGATGAAGGGTGAAGTGAAGAAGCGCTGGAGACCACGGTCCATAGACAAACACTTGAGGCGAAAATAAACATTAATTGATAAGCCACTCGGGAAGAAAACGTGGATGGGTAAATGACATGGACCAATTAAAAGCTTGCTGATGTGTATAGCCTGCATGTAGAGAGAAATAATGTAGTGGGGGTCTCCTATTTAGAGATAGAAGATATCTCCGGTTACCGTTTCATCCATGGACAAGCTTAGGATGGGAGGATGTCTCCAGCGGACTGCCTACTTCTTTGCATTAATTGGTGTATGTCTTTGATTTTTCCCTGTAGTCTTGAATAGTTTTGACCAACACCTGGTTAGTTGAGCAGGTGATTTGCTGGGGAATGTTCTTATCCCAGGATATGCTAGCCTACTTTTGGATAAGGAGAACACAGATGGCACGGGTAGCATAACATGCACACACTCTGAAATGCATATTACTAGGTCATTCTATGTTGTACAATTTAGTATCTTCCTCTTTACCAGCTTAGTGAATGCTTTGTGCTAAGACATTTATAGCTTGCGGTAAAATAGTCAGAATTAGGAAGATGCACTTGAAATCATGGCCACTGTTATCCATAGAAAGTAAGAATAAAAGAAATGCCAAATTCCGCCTCCAGCTGGGAGTGGTAAGCTTGAGTGTCTTGAAACAAATGTCATGCAAAGCCTCATTGTCAAGAACCATGCACTCATCCGCATTCTCAACCAACTGACTGACTGAAAGAGTGACATTGTAGGTCTCAGCCACAGTATCAGACACTTTCGGTGAGGGGAAAGCAGATAGCGTTAGCATCATGCGTGCAGCCTTGCTACTTCTTCGATATAAAAAAGTGTCCGCATGCTAGGTCCGGTACCAGGAGTTCAGCACCAAGAGAGTGGTATACTTGGAAACCTGAAAGCACAAGATACTGCAAGTTATGTGTACTCTCCTAAATCCTCTGTTTTAGTTTTAACTGAATTTTATTGCAAATAAATGAAAGAAGATCTGACTTTACATGTTTTGACTCTTTGTCTCCACCGGTTTCTAATTTGTTTATCTACAATCTTGCACAGTACATACTAGAACACAAAAATGTTAGTTTATCTTTAGAATACATGTGGCCCGCCACTGTAAATGCGATTATTTTTTATCATTCATGCCACTGATATGTAGTTCAACATTTAGTAACCTGCCTTACTACTCTAACATTTAGTACCCCTCCTCCTGTCTTTCTACTCAAACTATTTTAACCCGCCTCCTGGTTTACCATATGTTTCAACATTTACAGCTTAAATTAGTGTTTCTATCGTTCATGTCATTGATATATAGTTCTTGCAGTATAATTGAAGAGGAACGCAATTTTTTTTGCATGGACCTTACCATAGCCACTACTTGCAAGCAAAGATTTGATTGGCCATATTCCATCATTATTTGAGGTATGTGTTGTGTCAGTTATATAATGTTTATGTTTCTCATGTATACACTACAACTTCATAGCGACTAAAGCACCTCTCAAGTGTGAGACATTTTTTGTTCATGTGCATTCTTCTTTATTTGTTCTGTTAGCTTACACTAGATACATTTTTTTATATTTTTTGCTTTCTGTTGTTTCTGTCATATTGTGTCATACTCCCTCCGTTTCTTTCTATAATGCCTATAGATTTTTGCCATTTGTTTCAGAATATAAGTTTGTAGCTTTGCCCTTTTTCAGTTACCCCCTCTACCGGTCAGCTCCCACACGACATGCGTGAAAAAAAATGCATACAAAAAAAGAAACAACTAATTGAGATTCCTAATGCATGATCCCAACAATTCCTTAGATTTAGGAACATGGCTGCCCATATATGGAGAGTCAACCAGAGAGATTTGTGAGATTTGTTATGTTAATTTAGGAAGTTACCAATTTTCCTCATTTTACTCCGATCTCAAATCGTTAATCTAGGGGGTCTCGTGTAAAGAGTGATAATTTCCGTGCCAAAAAACTATAGGCATTATAGAATGGAACGGAGGGAGTATTGTGCAGACGAGGTGAAAATGGGAAGACATCCAAGATACATGCCTTCTCATTGGTTTGATTTCTATTCAGTGTATATGAATGTTTTTTATTCAACTTTTGCAACTCGATCATCATAAGTTCTCTATTTTTTCATCTATGAATATATGCACCTTTGTTACCTTCTAAAGTGGTTTTCAGAAACACATTCCTACAGAGTCTGAGTTGCTTCCTTGCTTCGAAAGACGAGCTTAGGGAAAAGAACAAATAAGAAGAAGAAGCACATTGGAACTAAGGCATCGCCAGATGAGCCATCTATGCTGCCTATCAGAGGAAAACTTGCGGTTGCTAGCAAGCCATCGCCAGAAGCACATGTGGCCAGTTGCAGGTCTCCAATGACAAATATCAGGAGTTGTGGAAGGAAATGGAGAAGTCTAACAATAAGGAGATGTGAACCTCATGTTATGGCACAATCTAGGCTTGCCAAGTAGATCAAGAAGAAACTGAGAGAGTTCATGACTGAAATAGATGTATGATTTAAGCATAATGCCCTTCTCAATGGAGATCTTGACCTGTTTCTTTGAAGTTACTGCGATCAGGTGAAATGTCTTGCAGATTGCTAGCGGATATTGATTTTTTTTAATCTCTTTCTCTGAATCAGATGCAACTTCGGGTGAATATTTTGTGGCTCAAATGGTGATCCGCAAGGTAGAGCAGCAATGAAATCTAAGACATACTAAGAGCAATTTATATTGTTTTCTTCTACTTGGGACGGCCTGCAAATTATGGAGCGAAATCTGACCTCTATTATCACAAGTAGATATTCTCCAAAACAATAGAATTTAACAGATATTAATAAATATAACACGGGCGCGGCGGCAGGCTTCCTAGTATTTTCGAAGGGCTGAAGATGGCTCTACACTTTGCTGGGCCTATACAAGAGACTGAAAGCCCTTCGACTGCTGTTAGACATGGGCTGATCGAGTACTGTGGTCCTAGGCCGTCAGGCCACACTTTGTGGGCTTCGGGACGTTCTCCATTTCTCTGGAAACATCTGAGATCCAGTGGTCTTGGACCCGGCCCGAATGCCGTATATATAGCCGAAATGCTTCGGCCAAAGCCCTAGCCACGCACGAACCCACTCCGCCGCCACCCTCCCTTCTTCTCCCGTGCGCAGCTCCGAGGTATGGCTCCGCCCCCAATCTCATCCTTTTACCTTTGTTGATTCGCGATTCCCGCTAGGCTCTCGGTTATCTAACTTGACTAGTGCAACGATCTTGTGACAAGTCGAATAATCTTTGTTGGTCTGCGAGGATCCACGTCTCTTTGGTATGGGAGTTTTTTCTAGGACCCAAAACGAAGTGTTCTTGATTGTTCTGGGTAGATTCGTGCCGTCTAGTTTGTTTAGTTGTCGCCTGTAGTTTGCTTAGTTTTTTCTCTGTTAGATCTCTAGCTTTGCGCGTGCGCATCTAGATTCGGGAGCCGTCCCCCTTAGAACTCTGATTTCCCCTTTTATAACTTCAGATTTATTTTCCTGCCTTGATTGAATGGGTAGCATAAAACCGGAAATGAAATAGTTCGTCAGCTCGCATAATCAATCTTAGTTTCTCTAGTGAAGAAACCTGCGTCTTCCGATGCTTCAGGCCGGATGCAAAGGATAGTCAATTTTGTTACAGTTTTCTCGACATGCCCAATTTGTTGCATTATATTGCATCATTTCCAATCCTTTGATGTACTTATCATGTTACCTTTCCTGTGTGATGAATAATTGCTTGTTACAGTCGCTTTCTTTCTCGCTAGTCGCGTACATGTGCCCTCCATAGCATATACTGAGACTGCTGCTGCCATTTCGATATGTAGGTGTTCCTTAGTTTCCACGATGAAGCTGATCGCTGCCTACCTGCTTGCCCATCTGGGCGGGAAACCTTCCCCAACTGCTGCTGATGTCAAGAACATCCTGGACTCAGGTATACTTGCTTTGTTTTTATTTCTTCAGATTCTGTTTACCAGGCATTGCTTCCACATTTTGTTATGGTCTGGCATATTTATCATGATAAAACATGTGTTGCACTCTATTTTGTTTCTGAACATGACTGAATACACTATTTTTCAGCTACGTTCATTGAATTTTATTATTTATTCTATCACTTTCAAAACAACAAGAACCTATGATAGTTATTATTATCATGGTCACATTTCAAAACTTTTTTGCTATCTGGTACTTTATAGACAACATGGGAATATAAAATGCTTGTTGTCTTGGGAAAGCGGAATCTATGTTAGAGTGTAGTTCTATAATTACGTGTTTCATTTGGCTCAGAAATTGCATTGATTCTCTTTACAGTTGGTGCTGAAGCTGATGAAAACAAGCTCGAGTCCCTTCTTGCTGAACTCAAAGGCAAGGACATAACAGAAGTGATTGCATGTGGAAGGGAGAAGTTTGCTTCTGTGCCTTCAGGTGGTGGTGCCATTGCTGGGGGAGCTCCTGCTGCTGCGGCCGCTGGTGGCGGTGCGGCACCTGCTGCAGAGTCGAAGAAGGAGGAGAAGGTTGAAGAGAAGGAAGAATCTGATGACGTAAGTATTCTCCACCTAGCAATGGTTACACTCATCAATTTCAGTTCCGCCTGTAATTTCTAGCAGGACTTCTGAGTTTGTCACAGCAATTATTGATTTTGTTCACTGACTTCGTAGTCATAACTCAAATCATAAGTAGAGCCGTGCATGCCTACTCAAGTCTTAAGTAGCTTTCTTCACATGGAAAACATTCACCTGTTTTTCGTTTGCAAATTACTGTTACCTTAATTCATAAGTAGAGTCTTGCATGCCTACTCAATTTGTAAGTAGAGTCTTGCATGCCTACTCAATTCACGAGTATTGGGGCTACGTCAGTATTCTTCACGTAGTTGGTTACAGTCATTTATTTCAGTTCCGCCTGTAATTTCTAGTAGGACTTTTGAGTTTGTCGCAATTATTGTTTTTGTTCACTGACTTCCTAGTCATAACTCAATTCATCAGTGGAGTTTTGCATGCCTCCTGAAGTCATAAGTAGGTTTCTTCACATGGAAAACGTTCACCTGTTCTTTGTTTGCAAATTACTGTTACCTTAATACATAAGTAGAGTACTGCGTTCCTACTCAATTTGTAACTTGCATGCCTACTCAATTCAGAAGTAGAGGGGCTCGCATGGCTTTCCTCGTGCGGAAAACATTCACCTGTTTTTTGTTTCCAAATTACTGTTACCTTACTGACATTCTCATTTTCTTTCTGCAGGACATGGGTTTCAGTCTGTTTGACTAAGTACCTCTCGGCCCCCTGTTGTTTACCCTAGTATCTGTTTTGTGTGGTCTGCTGTGACGGCGTCGTATTATGAACCATTTAGAGATCCTTGGGACATTGTAAATGTCTAGTACCTTGGCATGTGACTTGTGACTTCGTCTGAGTTTTGTTAAGTTGAATGGTAATCAGCAAGAGTTATGTTTCAGCAATGTTCTGGTGATTTTGACTATTATTGGCGTAGCCATTTATCCGTTTAATTTTCTTTATGGTTGTTGCGATGAAATGCTTAGACATGTATAGCTGCCTATCCGTGCTATGTGTAAACAAACTCACACTGGTGATCCGCGTGCGCATGCCGTAGAAGCAGGGATAGGTTGAGCATCGGTACCCAGGTCTTGCAATTCGTTTGATTCGAAATGAAACACTTATTATAGTCTTTCTAGTCGGCTCAGAAGAGAGTTTGCCAGCTGACTAAGAAGGAAACACTCTTACTACAAACTCGGTAGCTTGATTTTATTTCTTCACAGCTCGTGGTTATAGTGTGTTACCTAACCAGAGGTTACTCCCTTCCTGCAATGAAGATACACACGCACTATTACACGATTTAGGATGCCACCGCCCTGCAATTGCATGGTTAGAAATAACAAGTATCCAAGGAATTTGCTGAGCTATCAGGGAGTGCTCGTCCTTCTGTGTTCTCTGCAGTACTGACAAAAAAGACTGCCAGTGAAGCAGGTCGAGCCAACGAGGGCTGCCAAGAAATAACTTGTCTAGGTAGGTAGATTGTCAACGGTGCTGTAGACTCTTGGCCTAAAGATGTGTTTGGTTTGCCATTTTTTGTCCTTCATCTGGTTACACGGTAGCCTAGTACCTTTAAACAGGGCCGGCTCTGGCCCAGGGCAAGAAGTGCGACGGCCCGGGGCCCAACCAAAACGGGGGTCCATTATTTCTGCCACAGTGCATATAGGAAAAGGTAGAAGAAAAAAATAAGACCCATCTAGCAAGCACGCAGCCTAAATTGGACCCATTTATAGAATTCGCCCTGGGCCCTCCAAATTCTAGAGCCGGCCCTGCCTTTAAACCTGTTTGTTTGACCTGGCTCGGAAACAGGTACCACGTAAGCAGATTTCACCATAGGTCACGGCCTTTTACTGTCCACCTCCCACAATAATCAAATTAACTTAAATCTTACACAGATGGCCCATGCTTAACGGTGTAAAATTGAAATGCAACTATCGTGCAACCAATGTCTAACTTGGAAAATCCGAGCTACTCCTCTCGTGCAACCAGTTGCAACATATGTACAACTCACTGGTCACACGGCGTAAATCTGACAGTTCTAGAATTGAATGAGCTCTAACTTAATTCTCACCCGAAAGAGAATTAGAAAACCGTAATATAATTATACTTGGCTTCAACGGTGAAAAAACAAATGATGAATTCACATTTTTTAGCGAATCAAACAGCTTCTACATGTCATGTGTCTCAATTAAGAATTGCCTTAGGATTTTATAAAGTTGACTGATATGTGATTACATAAGAATGTTAATTGCTTTTTTAAAAGGTCAATATAGCACGAGTGCCGTGCCTTGTTAGTCTCATAATTGCCTCGTCAAGTCATCACCGTATCTTTGCTGACCAAACACCGTGGAAACCATCCTCAACAATAACTCGTACACACACCGTACAAAAGATAAAAAAAAAACTAATGGTGGATTCAACCAATGCTTGGTTTCGTCCCCCTCGTGGATCAATCATATGTCTCTTGTATCCCATGCGTTATTTGCCGAGAAATTCCTCCGCTAGCTCGTTCTCCCAAGCATCTCCCACACTCAGCGATTTGCGAGTGCTTTCTCTTGTGATCCTCCTCATAAGCACAATTTCCTTCTGTCCACTCTTCCCCTTCTATACACTTTCTTATCCCTAGATGATGAATGTGGATGTTGCACCATAGAGGGAGTGACCTCCTGGGGGAACCCCATTTTGCCCCACTGATATCCGAGATGACACCTGAGCAGCGCGGAATGGCTATTGGGTCACCCTGATCGGGCTCCATATATGTGTTAGACATCCTGTAATCTTGCGTGCTTTTGGTGTGAACACACGAGTGACATGTTGTAATCACTCTCTCTGTCAGCTGCAAGTGTTATGTCCCATGTTGCAAGTGCCTTTTGCAATTCGGTCCTCCATATGTGCGATGATTTTTCTTGACAATTTGCTGCAACCTATGGAATTTGTTGCATTCACACATAATTTTGATGCATGGGCGTGTTTGAAAATCTAGGGTATTTTTCTTTTGTTATAAACCACATAGAAAACAAAGCGACAATGTTGCAAGCATTTAAAAAAAAAATACTGCAAAGCGGGATGCTACAAGGATTGGTTGGCTTAGAATCACAATCTTAAGTTAGATCAAACGGGTTTCAATGCAACTGAGTTTATGGATTCCCCCTAGTGTTCTAATAAATAGAGAAAACTCCACATATTATATGAGTGGAAAAAATCTAAAGGCTAGCAAAATATCCTGGTTCCAAATATACCTGTCGAAATTTGTGCCAGGTACATATTTGTAGCTTCCCTCGGTTGTCCGAGTGAGATTGACCACACAACAAATTCAAAACCCAGCCAGTCTCTTTTTCAACATTGACAATCTTACCCTTAAGGTGAACTATGATGCTTTTGAGAATGTATTGACATGATAACGGGCGATACATTGATGAACTTGGTGATCCCAACAGAGGAGGGATTGACCGAGTCAGGTTTAGCCACGTCGCATCGACGTTCGTGGGGACATGAAAATATTATAGGAAGTTCCTTATATGAAAACTATGATGCTATGTCAAATAATGTAAATGCTTCTAACATTTTGTTCATTTGCATGCTGAAATTATAGTTTTTTTTGGTGTTTTCACACTGCAACATATTATGAAATTTTGAGCTATATTCATGCCAAAACCTGCAATACATTTCGTTACAAAATCTAGTACGTTATTGCAAAATCTTTACTAGTTACGGTCATCTTTTCAATAGTGTTCCAGTGGTATATTTGGAAACGAAAAATCCTAAGTGGCACTGTGATTGTTAAAAAAAAAGTCATTTGGAGACATGGGGAATCTTTTGTGGTATACTCCTACTAGCATAAAACCCGTGCGTTGCTACATAACCATAATAAAATTAGTTTGAATATGGTTTGGATTTTTTTAATATTTATAATAGGCATGCAAGTTTGGATATATAAATTGTGAAGTCACATTTTTAAATAGAATCCCTGTAGTAGTATTTTTGGTACTAATACCAAAGAATAATGTTATCGGGAATCACCTAATGTGCTTGAACTATACCAGAGAAAAAAGTGAAGTGTTGGTCAAAGCAAGCCGTCCTATTCTATTACCAGACAAAATTGGGAGAAGCTCATCGGCTAGAAATGCTTTATTTTGTTTTGTTCCCGTTCTTCAATTCCTTATTATCGTATCCATGGGGGGCTTGTCATATTTGGAATCTTTCTGCGATCTGCTCTGTTTACAATTATTTCGTACTCTCTTCTCTCTACCACGCGATAGGTTAGCGAAGCGTGAGCGGGCTATTTATTGTGACATTGTACTCATTAGTTTAGTTGATGTTCGCGTTTACAAGAAATAGTTAATTGGTAACACATAGTTTTTTTAAAAAAAAAGTTGACTGAAGAAAATCTAGATTGCGACCAGTAAACCAAGACATTCCAAGTACACAACAATAATAGCAGAGGCAACATCCTATTTTTTGTAGTGTTAGTTAGACGAATGGTGAATTGTTTCACCTTGCCGGCATGAATCAGCGAGATAGCTTCCAATTCCTGTAAGCATCTGCGGCTTCAGCTAATTCAGCAGTTGAATAATGTGATATGCAGCCCCAGGCCGAGAGAGCATCTTCTTCTTTTTTTTTTTGCGAATCAGAGCTTTCATTAAAAATCAGACAGGATTACAATCATTCAAAAACGTATTGGACAGAAAACATGGGTTATAGTTAATCCACAGGCACCTCCTCCTATCTGCGCTAGCTTGCTTTGCACATAAGTGAGCCGCAAGCTCCTTGCTAACCAAGGATGTCACCCCGTGATCCCTTGTGATATTCGTGTCAATAGCTTGGCATTTTTTTTTCCAGTATGTTGGTTAAAAACCTCAGCTAGGCAGCCGGTCTAGCCAGGCCCAAGAGGCCCAGCAAGGCCAGCGTTGCCCCAACCCTATCTACGTCGTGTTCCTTGGCCATCGTTAATCTCCCCATCCTCTGTAAAATCATCTATCGCGCCGCCTCCTCGCTTAGCTCTCTCTCCCTCTCTCCTCTGTCTCGCTCGCTTGCTGGCTCTTGTAACCCGCTCCCGACGGTCCTCCAGGTAGAGCTCGAGCTCCGGCTGCAAGACCCCCCGATTTTGTCATCTATAGACAACTTGATTTTGAGCTTCGCTGGCGAGCCTAGTCCGGGAAATTTATGGGATCAATTTTGTTGTTCGATTTTCATGGATTCATGAGAGAATCGTTGGATACGGGCTATATATATATATATATATAGACGGATTTTTGTGGGGACCAGGCAAGAAATCACAAGAAAATTTACCGTATTTTGTTTGGGTAGGAGAGTTCGGTAGGAACTCAAGTTCGCTACAAGATGACAGAGGAGCAGGAGTCTCGGACAAAGATGGCCGCGACCTACCACGGTCGCTTTGCCTGCCGTTTTATTAGTACAGAAGACAGAAGATACATACGGTATTTGTTTTTCCATAAAATATTTTTTTAGCCCGTACACACTGGCCAGCACGAAAAGTTTATTTATCGGGCCGGCTAAATACGGCCCTCCCCAACGGCACCCCGACCGCGCAGCCAAGATCCAAACTTCCCAACGCATCTTCCTCCTCCTGCCGGCTGCCGATACTGGTCGTCGAACAGTCGCCGCCGAACGCCGGGCATCGAAGTTCGAAGGTATTCTTCTCTCGCAGTCCTCCCCCTCCTCCCCCTCCTATCTGCTGGATTGACGTGGAGAGGGGATCCGTCCGGACTTGGTGGATTTCTCCTGTCGTCGACGAACCCTAACTTTGGTCCGATTTTTATCGGCAACGTAATCCGAAAGAATCCCTATGATGTATGCTCCAGCCCGTTTAGTTGAGGGTTTGTTTGGCTGGGTGGTGATTTGTTCGGAAAAGCTTCTTCAGACGCTGCGGATTTGGTGTCCTGATGCTCCAATTCGTTCATGGCCCCTTGTTAGGTCTGACCCAGAATCGAGTAGCTTCTGCAGTCCACGCCTGAGATGCTTCGTGAGTTCTGTTATGCGAACTGTACAAGCCCAAATTAGCATGTTTAATTCGTTTAGGCGCTATGTCCTACTAGGGTTCCTAGCACCTGGGTTGGGAGATAATACGCAGGGCTCTCTATATGAACACGGCACTTTATGGCACAGTAGCCGTATCATACATATAGGGCTTTCAGATAGTTCTTCTACCACAGGATTGTACTGCCAGCTCTTGTCTATGCAAGGTGGCAAGTTGTAGATGGAAAATACTACTCCGTATCTGATTTACCTAAATAAACATTTTCGATTTTGATATATATGCTCTATGTTTCCCACAGGTTTTTTGTTCAATAAGCATACTTCCTGGAACAACATGCCTAAGATAAAGACGAGCCGTGTGAAGTACCCTGAAGGATGGGAGCTTATTGAACCAACTCTCCGTGATTTGGAAGCCAAAATGAGAGAAGGTGTTCATATATGTCTAATCTGTAGTACTTGTAGGATCTTTTTTCTGGATCCATATTGCTATTTCCTGTTGCAAGATGGTACTAATGCGATTTTTCTCTTGCAGCCGAGAACGATACTCACGATGGGAAGAGGAAGTGTGAGGCCCTCTGGCCAATCTTCCGCATTTCTCATCAAAAGAGCCGCTACATATATGATCTCTATTACCGAAGGAAGGAAATAAAAAAGGAGTTGTATGAGTTTTGCTTGGACCAAGGTTATGCAGACAAAAATCTGATTGCTAAATGGAAAAAGGTTGGTAGCCTGGATCATTTGTAGGAATGCTTTATTTTGATGTTTTGTATCAAGTACCAACTGTAGTGAATTCTTTTCTCCACTTTGCTGTTAGCTGGCATTTCGGATGACGCAATCATGTTCCAGTTTCCGAAGATTACAAGCATCTTTTCTTTAATCATCCTCACCACCAAACCACCATATTCTAGTGGGAAAATAGCAAGAGCAGTTAATTCCAGATGCAACTTTCTTACACACTGGCTTCACACAATCACACCTATTTTGCACAGTACGGTCTTATCAAATTGAAGTTGGTAATATATGTTTATTGTATAAATGTAGGCATTGTTTATTAACTTGCGAATGCACTCCCCTGCTTAAAAAGTTAGAATATGACTTATGATTGCAGTCAAACTCAAAACAGAGAAGTGTCTCTGCTCATAACTTGTGAAAGTGTAGAAATTGCTTGAATAGTAAGTATTTTACGATGATTTCTGCTACTAGTGCGCTCTTTTAACCGGAATATTGGCTAATTTGGGTTGTGTTCAGTTCTCTCTCTAGTTTTGTAAGCACAAGAGATTTACCAAGTTGTGAGGCTAGGGTTACCTTGTCATAGCTACGCCATTCTTATACACTGGCATATCAGTTCAAAGCTATTTCCCAAATCTTGGCCTTATCAAGTCAACATTAGTACAAAAAGTGTCAATATCTGAAGAACGGGAGCATTACTCAAATGAAGAAGTGCCCCTGTTCCAAACTGTACAAGTGTACAAATTACGTGAATATTAAGTATCTCATTATAATTTTTTGTTAATAGTGCGCTCTTTTGACTAATTTGCTAGTAATTTGGTCATCTTAAGTTGTCTCGCTATTTTGGTATGCACTTGGAAATTTACCAAGTTGTGAGGCTGGGGTAACCTTGTCATAGCTACTTTTATTTATTTATTTTTTCTGTCATATCTACTTCAGTATTGAGCATTAATTCAACATTCTGATTGCTCACTCTTAACTATCTTTTTCTGAGTCTATTGCAGCCAGGTTATGAGCGCCTTTGTTGCCTCCGTTGCATACAGACACGAGACCACAACTTCGCAACCACTTGTGTCTGCCGGGTCCCCAAGCACCTCAGGGAAGAAAAGGTGATCGAGTGCGTCCATTGTGGCTGCAAGGGGTGCGCCAGCGGAGACTGAAGTCAGCCAACTCGTGGTTGAGAATAATCCGAAACTAATCGCTCGAGGATGTTGTTTGATTTGATCCCTGGTGAAAACAAGTATCACATTACCAGGTTGATCCGTGCAATTTGTGTATTGTAAACTCTTGGGCGGGTGGTACGTTTGTAATGTAAGACCCAGTTCTCCGACGTGGAAGCTCGTAAAACTATACTGATAACATGCTACCCTGATCTTCCATAATGGATACTGTACTTTGTATTGTTATAGCTGGCTGTTGCTGCTTTTATGGGCAGATTTTCTACTGTCTCGGCTGTGTTTTCTCACTTTCACATGTTGCGCCATGGACGCGCTGCCTCTGCCTGCGCAGAAGATGACGATTTCTGTCGCGGTACCGAGATGCATACTTTGCGGCGAGCCAAGGTTTGGTACGAAGCAGTTTAGACGCGAACTGTAAAAGTGCAGCAAAGAGACCGTAGTCCAGGACTCCCATTATTAGCTTATTATACAGAAATGTATACGTTACACGGTTCACGATTGTGTGGAGTACATAGAGCTTCCGTTTTGTTTTGTGCACGACGAGTTGACCCTTGACTAATGGATCCAATGGAAGTCCTTGGAAACGGGAGTCGGATCCACGGAAAACGCGCCAGTCAAGGCCCGGCTTTACTGAAGAATGCGCATCTCACAATGGATACAGTTTGCGAAGCATGTTGTTACAATACATACGCCATGTGCAGACTTGTGTGGCCTTCTCTTGTATGGTGCGTTGTGTAGCGCCCCCGCACAGTTGTGTAAGAGTATCTCCACTCGCCCCTGCCCCTCCCCGAGCCACATCGGCGGTTGGCGGGGCGCCAGATGGGCAACATAATGCCGCAGGCTAGCCCTGTTGGTGAGATTTCAAGAAATCTCTTCCAATCTCGCCCTCTTAACCCCGCAACGGCCTCCGCGAGCCACATCGGCATCGTAACCACCCCTCACCGCCGTTGACCGGTAGTATCCGATAGACAGCCCATCCCTGCCGAATATACTTTCCCACTTCCCCGCTCTACCGCGCCGCCCATCACACCGTCGTCCCTCCGCCAACAGTTGCCTCCCGTTCCCCGTCCCACCCCGCATCCACCTTGCATGCGAGGTGTTCGATGGCTTGCCAAGGCGATGGACTTCGACGACGAGGAGGTGATCGCTGCTCCGATGGACGAGGAAGCTGTCGGTGACGAGGAGCATCTGTCGATCCTTGTCGCCCTCTTGACCATGATCGTCGAGGAGGATAAGCCGAGGCTTGGTGGTTTCGCGCCGGTGCGCCACAAGAGCAATTCAAGGTAGAGGATGGAAGGCTACTGTTTGCTCTATGACGACTACTTCGCCGATGATCCATTGCACGATGTCATTTCCCGCCGCCGTTTCAGGATGGGTAGTAAGCTTTTTCTAAAGATTGTCAAGAATCCGAGGGAGATCGACTACTTCAAGCTGAAGAGTGACGCCGTCGGTTTGTTTGGTTTCTCTACTATTCAGAAGTGCACAGTCGCTCTCCAGATGCTTGCATACGGTATGCCTGAGGATACACATGATGACTACATGCGCATGGCTGAGTCCACCACCATTGTTTGCATGTGTAGGTTCTGTAGTGCAATTATCGCAGTGTTTGGAAAGAACTATCTCCGCACACCCAAAGCATAATACCTCAGATCTTGGCACAAAATGCAGATAGAAGATTCCTGAAATGTTGGGAAGTACTGACTGTATGCATTGGGCATGGAAAAACTGTCCATTTGCACACCAAGACATGTATAAAGGTCACAAAGGATCATGCAATGTGGTGCTTGATGCAGTGACATATCAGGATCTCTGGATTTGGCATGATTTCTTCGGTATGGTAGGATCACACAATGACATCAATGTGTTGCAGTGCTCGAATGTTTCAAAAGTTTGTTGAAGGCAATGTTCCTCTTGTGCAGTTCGAGATCAATGGCCATCAATATGACAAAGGGTACTATCTGGCCGACGACATATATCCAAGATGGTCAACATTTGTGAAGATAATCGCAAACCATGTGTCTGGAGGGAAGAAAGTTTAGTTTGCTGAGCAGCAAGAGGCTTGTAGAAAGGATGTGGACCAGGCCTTTGGTGTCCTACAAGCTCGATTTTCCATTGTCCGATATCCCGCTCTTACCTGGTCGAAAGATCAGATGTGGAAGATCATGAGTGCCTGTGTGATATTGTACAACAATATCATTGAGAGCGAGCGAGAATTCCCAGTGTTCGACATGAACTGTATGAACAGATGGGTCCTCTTGCAGTTTTGATCACGATGTGCCGCCAGCTGATACGCGTAGATGCACACGTCCGTTGGGAACCCCAAGTGGAAGGTATGATGCGTATAGAAGCAAGTTTCTCTCAGTATGAAACTAAGGTTTAATCGAACCAGTAGGAGCCAAGAAGCACGTTGAAGGTTGATGGTGGCGAAATGTGATGCGGCGCAACAACAGGATTCCGGTGCCAACGTGGAACCGCACAACACACCCAAGTACTTTGCCCCAACGAAACAGTGAGGTTGTCAATCTCACCGGCTTGCGTAACAAAGGATTAAACGTATTGTGTGGAAGATGATTGTTTGCAAGAAAACAGAAAACAAGTATTGCAGTAGATTGTATGCGATGTAAAGAATAGGACCGGGGTCCACAGTTCACTAGAGGTGTCTCTCCCATAAGATAAAAGCATGTTGGGTGAACAAATTACGGGCAATTGACAAATAGAGAAGGGCATAACAATGCATATACATGATATGATAAATATAGTGAGATTTAATTGGGCATTACGACAAAGTACATAGATCGCCATCCAACCGCATCTATGCCTAAAAAGTCCACCTTCGGTTATCATCCGAACCCCATTCAGTATTAAGTTGCAAAGCAACAGACAATTGCATTAAGTATGGTGCGTAATGTAATCGACAACTACATCCTTAGACATAGAATCAATGTTTTATCCCTACTGGCAACAGCACATCACAACCTTAGAACTTTCTGTCACTGTCCCAGGTGTCAATGAAGGCATGAACCCACTATCGAGCATAAATACTCCCTCTTGGAGTTAAGAGTAAAAACTTGGCCAGAGCCTCTACTAATAACGGAGAGCATGCAAGATCATAAACAACACATAAACAATAGGTTGATAATCACCATAACATAGTATTCTCTATCCATCGGATCCCGACAAACACAACATATAGAATTACAGATAGATGATCTTGATCATGTTAGGCAGCTCACAAGATCCAACAATGAAGCACAGTTAGGAGAAGACGACCATCTAGCTACCTATGGACCCATAGTCCAGGGGTGAACTACTCACTCATCACTCCGAGGCGATCATGGCGAGGAAGAGTCCTCCGGAGATGAATCCCCTCCTCAGGTGCCGGATCTCCTGAATCCCGAGATGGGATTCGCGGCGTCTCCGGAAGGTTTTCCGTATCGTGGCTCTCGACGGGGTTTCGCGACGGAGGCTATTTGTAGGCGGAAGGGCAGGTCAAGAGGCGGCACGAGGCCCAGGACAGGTGGCGCGGCCGGGCCGGCCGCGCGCCCTATCACCCGGCCACCTCGTGGCCCCACTTCGACTCCCTTCGGTCTTGGGAAACTCCGTGCAAAAATAGGACCCGGGCGGTGATTTCGTCCAGAGAATATTTCCTTACTAGGATTTCTGAAACCAAAAACAGCAAAAGCAAGGCTCTTCTTCATCTTGTTAATAGGTTAGTTCCAAAATGCGTAAATACGACATATAATGTGCATAAAACATGTAGATATCATCAATAAAGTAGCATGGAACATAAGAAATTATCGATACGTTGGAGACGTATCGCATCCCCAAGCTTAGTTCTCGTCCCGAGCAGGTAAAACGATAACAAAGATAATTTCTGAAGTGACATGCCATCATAATCTTGATCATACTATTTGTAAACATATGTAATGAATGCAGCGATCAAAACAATGGTAATGACATGAGTAAACAAGTGAATCATAAAGCAAAGACTTTTCATAAATAGTACTTCAAGACAAGCATCAATAAGTCTTGCATAAGAGTTAACTCATAAAGCAATAAATCAAAGTAAAGGTGTTGAAGCAACACAAAGGAAGATTAAGTTTCAGCGGTTGCTTTCAACTTATAACATGTATATCTCATAGATATTGTCAACATAAAGTAATATAACAAGTGCAATATGCAAGTATGTAGGAATCAATGCACAGTTCACACAAGTGTTTGCTTCTTAAGGTGGAGGGAGATAGGTAAACTGACTCAACAATAAAAGTAAAAGAAAGGTCCTTCAAAGAGGAAATCATCGATTGTTGTATTTGTGCTAGAGCTTTTATTTTGAAAACATGAAACAATTTTGTCAACGGTAGTAATAAAGCATATGAGTTATGTAAATTATATCTTACAAGTTGCAAGCCTCATGCATAGTATACTAATAGTGCCCGCACCTTGTCCTACTTAGCTTGGACTACCGGATCTTTGAAATGCCATGTTTCAACCAAGTGTCACAAAGGGGTACCTCCATGCCGCCTGTACAAAGGTCTAAGGAGAAAGCTCGCATTTTGGATTTCTCGTTTTTGATTATTCTCAACTTAGACATCCATACCGGGACAACATGGACAACAGATAATGGACTCCTCTTAAATGCATAAGCATGTAGCAACAATTATTATTCTCATATGAGATTGAGGATATATGTCCAAAACTGAAACTTCAACCATGATTCATGGCTTTAGTTAGCGGCCCAATGTTCTTCTCTAACAATTTGCATGCTCCAATCATTAAGGTGATAGATCCTTCAGACAAGACGGACATGCATAGCAACTCACATGATATTCAACAATAGTTGATGGCGTTCCCAGAAGCATGGTTATCGCACAACAAGCAACTTAATAAAAGATAAAGTGCATAAGTACATATTCAATACTACGATAGTTTTTAAGGCTATTTTGTCCCATGAGCTATATATTGCAAAGGTGAATGATGGAATTTTAAAGGTAGCACTCAAGCAATTTACTTTGGAATGGCGGAGAAATACCATGTAGTAGGTAGGTATGGTGGACACAAATGGCATAGTGGTTGGCTCAAGGATTTTGGATGCATGAGAAGTATTCCCTCTCGATACAAGGTTTAGGCTAGCAAGGTTATTTGAAGCAAACTCAAGGATGAACCGGTGCAGCAAAACTCACATAAAAGACATATTGTAAACATTATAAGACTCTACACCGTCTTCCTTGTTGTTCAAAACTCAATACTAGATATTATCTAGACCTTAGAGAGACCAAATATGCAAATCAAATTTTAGCAAGCTCTATGTATTTCTTCATTAATGAGTGCAAAGCATATGATGCAAGAGCTTAAACATGAGCACAACAATTGCCAAGTATCACATTATCCAAGACATTTTAGAATTACTACATGTAGCATTTTCCAATTCCAACCATATAACAATTTAACGAAGAAGAAACTTCGCTTTGAACATTATGAGTAAAGCCTAAGGACATATTTGTCCATATGCAACAACGGAGCGTGTCTCTCTCCCACAAAGTGAATGCTAGGATCCATTTTATTCAAACAAAAACAAAAACAAAAACAAACCGACGCTCCAAGTAAAGAACACAAGATGTGATTGAATAAAAATATAGTTTCGGGGGAGGAACCTGATGATGTTGTCGATGAAGAAGGGGATGCCTTGGCATCCCCAAGCTTAGACGCTTGAGTCTTCTTAAAATATGCAGGGATGAACCACGGGGCATCCCCAAGCTTAGAGCTTTCACTCCTCTTGATCATAGTATATCATACTCCTCTCTTGACCCTTGAAAACTTCCTTCACACCAAACTTCAAGCAAACTCATTAGAGGGTTAGTGCACAATTAATAATTCGCACATTCAGAGGTGACACAATCATTCTTTACACTTCTGGACATTGCATAAAGCTACTGGACATTAATGGATCAAAGAAATTCATCCAACATAGCAAATATGGCAATGCGAAATAAAAGGCAGAATCTGTCAAAAACAGAACAGTCCGTAAAGACAAATTTTAAAGTGGCACCAGACTTGCTCAAATGGAAAAACTCAAAACTAATGAAAGTTGCGTACATATCTGAGGATCACTATCGTAAATTGGCAGATTTTTTAGAATTTTCTACAGAGACTTGTGCCCAGATTCGTGACAGACAGCAATGCTGTTTCTGCGCAGCGATCCCAAATATAACATCAACTTTGACATAGAAACTTTACTTGGCACAAAAACATAATAAGGAGAGGTTGCTACAGTAGTAAACAACTTCCAAGACTCAAATATAAAACAAAGTACTGTAGTAAAAACATGGGTTGTCTCCCATAAGCGCTTTTCTTTAACGCCTTTCAGCTAGGCGCAGAAAGTGCAAATCAAGTAACATCAAGAGTAGAAGCATCAACATTATTACCTTGGGAGCTGGGAGTTTTCTCAACAATGCATTGTATATGGTCTATATAAGTAACTCCTCTCTCATTGCTCCTAGGCTTACTATTCTCATCAAACAAATTTTCAGGAACAAGCCAAGCATAGTTGTTTTCCAAAGCTTCATGCATTCCTAGTAGTTTACTAGGTATTGGCGCTTTAATTTCCCTACCATCATTAACATTATTAGTATACTTAATTCTATCCATATCCTTCTTTTCAAGTATTTGTTTAAAATTAGGAAAGAAACCAAGCCTCTTATGCTTAATAAAAACTTTTCTAGCTTCTTTAACTATATCCTCAAATTCTCTAACAAGGACTTTTAAAACAAAATTTCTCTTTTCTCCCATCTCCATATCCGAAAGTGTAAGAAACATATGTTGTATTATGGGATTGAGATTAACAAATCTAGTTTCTAACATGTGTATCAAACAGGCAGAAGCACTTTCATAAGTAGGAGCAGTTTTTAATAATGGTATATCTTCAAAATCTTCATCCATACTAACATGGGTGAAAAATTCTTCTATATTATCTCTTCCAATGATACACCCTCGTCCTACCGGTATCTTTTCCAAAATAACTTAGGATTAAGCATGATGAAATAAGCAAAAAGTAAACTAGGCAAATAAAGTAAAGACAAGTAACTAATTTTTTTGTGTTTTTGATATAGAGAGCAAGACAATAAATAAAGTAAAGCTAGCAACTAATTTTTTTGTGTTTTGTTTAGGTGCAGCAAACAAAGTAGTAAATAAAATAAAGCAAGACAAAAACAAAGTAAAGAGATTGAGAAATGGAGACTCCCTTGCGCGTGTCTTGATCTCCCCGGCAACGGCGCCAGAAATTTAGCTTGATACGCGTAGATGCACACGTCCGTTGGGAACCCCAAGTGGAAGGTATGATGCGTATAGAAGTTTTCCCTCAGTATGAAACCAAGGTTTAATCGAACCAGTAGGAGCCAAGAAGCACGTTGAAGGTTGATGGTGGCGAAATGTGATGCGGCGCAACAACAGGGATTCCGGCGCCAACGTGGAACCTGCACAACACAACCCAAGTACTTTGCCCCAACGAAACAGTGAGGTTGTTAATCTCACCGCTTGCTGTAACAAAGGATTAAACGTATTGTGTGGAAGATGATTGTTTGCAAGAAAACAGTAAAACAAGTATTGCAAGATTGTATGCGATGTAAAGAATATGACCGGGGTCCACAGTTCACTAGAGGTGTCTCTCCCATAAGATAAAAGCATGTTGGGTGAACAAATTATAGTCGGGCAATTGACAAATAGAGAAGGGCATAACAATGCATATACATGATATGATAAATATAGTGAGATTTAATTGGGCATTACGACAAAGTACATAGACCGCCATCCAACTGCATCTATGCCTAAAAAGTCCACCTTCGGTTATCATCCGAACCCCATTCGTATTAAGTTGCAAAGCAACAGACAATTGCATTAAGTATGGTGCGTAATGTAATCGACAACTACATCCTTAGACATAGAATCAATGTTTTATCCCTACAACACACATCACAACCTTAGAACTTTCTGTCACTCCCAGTGTCAATGAAGGCATGAACCCACTATCGAGCATAAAACTCCCTCTTGGAGTTAAGAGTAAAAACTTGGCCGAGCCTCTACTAATAACGGAGAGCATGCAAGATCATAAACAACACATAAACAATAGATTGATAATCACCATAACATAGTATTCTCTATCCATCGGATCCCGACAAACACAACATATAGAATTACGATAGATGATCTTGATCATGTTAGGCAGCTCACAAGATCCAACAATGAAGCACAATTAGGAGAAGACGACCATCTAGCTACTGCTATGGATCCATAGTCCAGGGGTGAACTACTCACTCATCACTCCGGAGGCGATCATGGCGATGAAGAGTCCTCCGGGAGATGAATCCCCTCTCGGCAGGTGCCGGAGGCGATCTCTGAATCCCCCGAGATGGGATTCGCGGCGGCGTCTCGGAAGGTTTTCCGTATCGTGGCTCTCGGCCGGGGGTTTCGCGACGGAGGCTATTTGTAGGCGGAAGGGCAGGTCAAGAGGCGGCACGAGGGCCCAGAGGACAGGTGGCGCGGCCAGGCCGGGCCGCCGCCCTATCACCTGGCCACCTCGTGGCCCCACTTCGACTCCCCTTCGGTCTTCTGGAAACTCCGTGCAAAAATAGGACCCTGGGCGGTGATTTCGTCCAATTCCGAGAATATTTCCTTACTAGGATTTCTGAAACCAAAAACAGCAGAAAACAATGGCTCTTCGGCATCTTGTTAATAGGTTAGTTCCAGAAAATGCGTAAATACGGCATATAATGTGCATAAAACATGTAGATATCATCAATAAAGTAGCATGGAACATAAGAAATTATCGATACGTTGGAGACGTATCACCAGCCTTTTGATATTTGTCTCGTCATGCGTAAAGAAGTTCAAGACACAAATACACATCACCAACTGCAAGATGATCTAGTGGAACATTGTGGGTCCGCAAAGCTGCTGCCTAGTTTATTTATCTATTTTTCCGGTGTGATCCAAACTTGTTAAATTATTTGTGTAATTTTTTGAACTTATACTATTTGTTTACTATGCTAAACTTATTTATTTGTTAAACTTGTAATAAATTCTTGTAGTTCATTTGTTGTTTCAAATTATAGCAAAAAAAAAAACCCGGCTGGGCGCCGTATAGGGGGCCGTATAGAGAGAACGGATGGGCGCAGGCTACTCCCCAAGACCGCTTCTGCACTCCCCCTACCCATTCGTGCCAAAAAACGGCGATGTCGGACGCCGTATAGGAGGGTGGGGTGAGTGGAGATGCTCTAAATTACGCGTTAGCACCAATGCCCCCAGCTGCGTGTCAATAGCGCGAGCCAACCCACAAATCAAGGCGGTTCAAGGGTATCCGCGCGTATAGGAGGCCCGACCTAGCGGTGTGACCTAAACGGACTGAGGTGAACCGGTTCGCAAGGACCCATTTCACATCTAAATTGGGGATTAAAATGTGGCCGCATTGATAGTGTGCTCTTCATCTTATCATCTTCGGGTCCTTCCATTAGCGGCACATTCACACTCCCCTCTCCCCCACTCATTTGAATCCCGCCGACGCAGCTGCCCAAGCCCTAGATGCAATGGAGGACACTGCCTTTCCAATCATCACCATCACCCCCGCCCTGCCTCCCTGGCCTTGGACAAGACGAAGATTGAAGAGTTGACGGTGCAATACCAAGAAGCGCGTCGGCCGGCGACTCAGTACCAAGTCACGGTTTGCCAAAGCCAAAGCCACCTGAGAGAAAGAGGCATAGCTCATCCTAGGCCTTTAGGTCAAGGCCAATGTCGACGCCAAAGCCACCCATGCCGTTATCATGATCAAGCAAGAGGTGATCAACACCACCATGGCCGAGGCTTGTGTTGTCGTTGGCGCCTCTTCGGCAAGCTTGGTCTCATCCGCGATCTCATGACCAACACTTTGACTGCAGTTGCCAGCTCTCTCGATGGAGCTGCTTCACGTTGCCAAGCACGCTCGAGCACCGTCCCGACTAGGTGGCTCCCATTCGATGTCGACGGAGATTTTATCCATGTCAGACAACCCGGTAATGTCTTCCCACAAACTCAACCGCAATCATGCGGCCGACGACTCAACTCTAGAGATGGCAAGAGGCCACATACGATCTCCGCCACCAACATGCCTGCGCCCGACCAACTGTTTGAGAAAATGGCAGGCCCGGAACCCTTTATGATTGCAACATGTCATTTATCCGTCCATTTTCATGTTAAAATGTCTTGTAATGTGCAATAGTTGTGTATGCCTACTTCGAGGACAAGGACGATCTCATCATGAACAACATGATCAATGAGACCGGCCCTATGTACCATGAACAAGATACCCAACAAGATGGGTTCTATATTGATGGAGGGCCACTGTTTTCCAGCCTTGTGGATGATGATGTCGTCCGACATGCCACGTCATAAAAGAAGAAAATCCAATGGATATGGAGGTTGGACAAGATCTACTTTGTGGTTCTGAGTGAAAAGGAAGGGACGTATTGGAGGAGGGTTGGAAAATACTTTCATGGGCATAGAAAAATTGAGACCTACAATTTTGGGAGTGATCGAAATGACGTATCTCTTCAAAAGAGATGATCATTTATCGCTGCAAAGTGTAGTAGATTATGTGGTGCATATGAGCATGTGAAGGATGAACTCGTGAGTGGCATCAACATGAAAGACATGGTAAAACCTATCTATTCTATATTTGTAAATATGCCTTGCATCAACCTGAGCTGACATTTGGTGTCTAAAATAAAATACTACTCCCTCCATCCATAAATAGATACCAAAGATTTATTCAAATTTGAATGTATCTATACACTAAATCATAACTAGATACATTTGAATTTAGACAAACTTTTAACATCTATTTTTTTGACATCTATTTATGGCCTACTCTAGATCAGAATTCTAGCGAAGGCACCAACCTGAGCTGACACACGCCGGTGGTGGTGGTGGTTTATCATTACTACTGCCTTGTCGATTACGGCGGCCACGCACTGCCGTGAGTGACGGTGGGTGGGACGCGGGACTAACAAAGCACCGTCGTCACGTGACTTCCGGCACTGGGACGATGGTCGGTCGCTCGCTCGCTCGGATAGCCAAAGCAAAAGCGTCCGGGAGCACAGAATCGCACCGCACTGACGGCGAGATGGCGGCGGCGGCGGACGCGACCACGGCCATGACCATCGACTTCCTCCGCGCGCGCCTCCTCTCCGAGCGCTCCGTCTCCCGCGCCGCCAAGGACCGCGCCGACCAGCTCGCCAACCGGGTACGTGCGCGCTCTCCCCCTCTCCCGCGCCGCGCATTTCGGTGCGGCATTCCCGGATTGACTGGCCCGTTGCTGCAGGTCGCGGAGCTGGAGGAGCTGCTCCGCACGGTGACGGCCCAGCGGCGGAAGGCGGAGCGGGCCGCCGGGGACGTGCTCGCCATCCTCGACTCCCACGGCTTCGGCCGCTTCTCCGACGCCGCGGATTCCGGCTCCGACGACGACGACGGCGCTGGTGGCCCCGAGGCCCCCGAGCACGGGACTGGGGGCGAGGCCCGCCGGGAAGCGGAGGATGCGCTGTCGGGCTCGGAGCTGGGAGGCCCGGCCGGGGCGCCTCAGCCCGGCCCCGGGGGGCTGTCCTGGAAGGGACGCGCCGCGAGCCCCGACTCGGACAGGCGGCAGCCGCATCACAGGGCCAGGCAGCTCAGGCAGCGGCACGGCCATAGCCACAGGAGGAGCAGCTACTTCCGCTCGCTCGCCGCGGATTCCTCGCCCAAGTACCAGCGGGGGCAGTCGTGCCGGAAGATCAAGAGGAAGGAGCCGAGGTACATTGCTGAAACTATCTGCTTACTATTTGCCTATATATATAGCTCTGCGTTGCTCATCTAACATGCTGTAATCATACTGTTTGCAATATTAGCAGGTTGCAGACTGAAGATGAGGATGGCAAGGACAATGCCGCCGAGGGTCTGGAGGAGGAGGAGCAAAAATCAGACTGTACTGTCTGCACCGTCGAGCAGCGTGATTTGGACGGTGGTGAGGTGAGCCAAGATGGGCGAGGTTCTTCTTCTGGTGATGGGAGAGTTCAGGATGGCAACGAGAGGTACACCGTGGAGTATGCGAAGGACGGCGAGATGGAGCGGGTGCTCGAGAAGCAGGCTGAGCTGATTGGGCAGTATGAGGCAGAGGAAAACGCTCAGAGGGAGTGGGAGAAGAAATTCAGCGGAACCCGGGATTCAACTTCGGTACGTGCTGCCATTTTCAGTTAACAAAGCTCTTCCGTTTGATGCAATGGTTGTTGTGCTAGCTGTACCATATTTAAAGATTTGCCTTACATTTGGATGCCGTTTCATAAAGATGTATAATCTGTGTTAAGAACTTGAGATGGTGGATTTTGTGGTTTCAACAACGGGTTGATTTGAGCATTCGATTGATTTGGTAGCCATGTCAAATTGCTTGTTGAAATAGCAGACTGCAATTTCCCATGCTTGCCCTTTTACTACTATGAAACCTGCATATTAATCTGGTCTGGAATGATTGTTTTACTCATAACATGAAACACTTTCTGTCAAATTAAACCAAACATTTTCGAAAAAAAATTAAACCAAACAATTTTCTTTTACTTATTTCAGTTGCTGAATAGAAAACTTAAAGAGCTTCAGTTTTTGTTGTTTGACTTTGTATTTCTGCATTTCAACTTCCAGGGTGATATTGACCGGGACAATAAGTTAAACCAGAATGAAAAAGCTTCGGAGCTGAGGGGCAGAGCTGGTCAGATTATGACTAAAGAAGTAGTTCGTGAAGACGCACAGTCAAGAGGTAAACATCTGTTTGGAATCAACAGTCCCTCAGAATGTTTGTTGAATGGTTCTGTCTCTGGCTTGTCATCAAATGTTCCAGAAGTAAGGGCTACTGGGAAGTGCAAAGAATCTGGTAATGATTTTGGGTGGGCTACTCCAGTAGTTGCTTCAGTTGATAGTGAATTGCATGCCGGGAAGGATGAGCTGGTACATAGAAGTTACACTGAAATTATTGATGGGAGTGGGTGTAGTAATCTTGGAAGATCTGCTTCTTCACCACAAAAAGGCTATACTAGCATCCCAATTACAGGACATAATAAAGGTCAAGGAGATGGAAATTCAGATAGTGGTTCAAGCTACCATGCGAATGCTCGCCCTTATGAGCACTACATAACTACACCATCAGTTGGAAGCCCTTTAAGCGATACTCCTAAAAGTAAAATGTCTGAATGGAGTTCGTCATGCTTTCATAACCATACTGATAACCAGATTGACATGCAGCCGCATCAACTCTCAAGTGATGATATTGGAGGTGTCCTAGATGCCCTTCAACATGCCAAGATGTCCCTCCGAGAAAAGCTGAGCAGGGCAAGTCCACCCAGACAGGACATGTTGGCACTTCCAGCACCAGAGGATCACTACATAGAGGATGACTTGCAATTCAATGACACACAACTTTCACTTTGCATGTCTCTTAGCCAGGAAATATTGGCACTGCCAGTGTCAGGAGGCTACCTAAGCAGGATCAGTTTACCAGGTGATGATGCAAAAATACCAGTTAGCTCTTCTGGTTTATTTCGGTTGCCAACAGACTCGTTTCCCCAAAACGAGGTGTGCTCTACTGATGGCTATGGCTCAGAGTTCAGTTTGGTATCAAGTCAGCAGACCATATTTTCAAGAAACCCTGCTAGTCATATGATGTCAACTTCATCTCTTTACCAGCATGGTTCTAGTGTCTCACCAAATCCATATCATGATCCTCACAGTTCAATGTTATTGTCAAAGTCTGCAAAAGGGGATGCTTCTTTCATCCCACAAATTCGAAGGTCTAGCGACGATGCAAGAAGAGGAATGCCTTCTTGAGATGCAGGTATGCTTACCTAGCATGGCAGTGCTTACAATTAGTAGCTGTAGCAGCTATGCATGATGAGGGTCCCAATAGTCTTTAAGCTAGAAGCTGTTTGTTGCGTCGTATGGTTTGTTAATGATGTGTTATGTCGTATTACTATCCAAGAAGAAAATGTGTTTATAAGCAGCCTTGGCTTCTCTCTTATGCCCTCATGAGGTATTACAAAGTGTTTGTTTGATGTCAGCGAAGGTAAGTTGACATGGCAAATTTATCCTATAAATGAAGTTTTCGCCCGTTGGTAAGCAAACTGTTTTTTTTGATAAATAAAATATATTAATACTAAATTAATGGAATATATTAATACCAAGATGATATCTATTACAGTACACCTAAACTCTACAACAACATAATGATCGGAGCAAGTCTAGCCATTAAAGATGCATACAACCAAAAAACAAAGAGAACCAAAAGAAGAAGAAAAAAAAGCAAAGACCTTGCCGAAGCAATAAGAGACTCGTAGCAGTAGCACCACCAATGATGACGACACCTCGATAGCATAGAAGTTTCTCAAAAAGATGATGCCTCTAAGAAGGAACCACTGCACAAACACCTTCGTCATCTGGTCTAGCCAGCAAGGTCAGATCCTAGGTTTTCACCTTGCAAAAGGTCCAATCTCCAGACAATCCCTTTATAACAAGGAAATGACTAAGGATTCACCATTGCCAGGTACAAACCACCGAAGGTCAAACCTAGGATTTTCACCCCGAAATATGAGACACAGAGGTCTAGCACCGCAAAGAAGCCTCCCAAGGACACCACCCCCTCTTGTGGAGAACACTGCTGCAAAACACCGATAGTCCGACACTTTTGTAATGCAAACATTTCTAGATATGTTTTTTGAAATCGGAAATTTGCTTAAATTCAAAATTTGTTCAGATTCGAAAAATGGTTCAAATTCAAACTTTTTTTAATTCGAACAATTCTCAAAATTGAAAAGGTAATAAAACAAAATAAAACATAAAAGGGAAAAAGTAAAACTAAGAAAACCGCAAAAAGCCGACTAGAAACCACAGAAAATCAAAGAGGGCGAGAAACTAGGGGAGAAATCGTCCGCACATATATACGGTTTGCCGAATAGAAGAAAGAGTACAGTAATTTTTTCGAGAAAAAGAACTCAAACATACGGGCCGAAACTAAGCTAGGCCAATTTGTAATCTTTTCATGCTCTGAGAAATGAAGGCGTCCACGGCTACGCCGGCCCACCGTGAATGCTTATGTCTTAAGTTTCCTACACGCTTTCATCTTTTCATCCGATCCCCATTCCGGGGAAGCTAAGATCTAGAAATCCTCAGCCATCCTGGTTGCCAAACCCCCTGGTGCTCGATGGATCTCAACATGCTTGATCTCATCCTGGAAAAAGAACTCAATCATATGGTGCCGAATGCATTGGACCCCTAGTCAGAAGCCATCCCTGCGGCCTCGCCTTCCCGGACAAAAGCCCTCTCTTCCCACTGACCCGTGCGTGATGAGAAGGCACACAGAGGCCATACTGATGCTGGCCACTCCTTGGATGGTTCGGCCCTCTCCTCTCTGTAAGGGCTTTCAAGAACGATCAAGACCTCGTAGTGCAGTGACTCGGCGGGATCAAACACAAGGTGTGGCGGCTTGTGGAACCTCCCTGGGAGCGGGGGAGGGGCCGGGGCAAGCTTGCCCGCCACTGTGTCGCGGGGTTGGCCACGTGGAGCCCTTGCATGTCTTTGTAAAGCAGGAGTCCATTACAGTGACTCAGGACGTAGGCTCTGTTCCACTGGCCTGGCAGCCGATGGAAGTTGAGCTTGCCCAAGATATCCGGCTCCATGGAGGGGTGTGAGAGGAAAGCCGGATAATCGCGATCACTATACATGAGGAAGATCCCGCGCACCGAGTGCGGCAGCAGCTCCGGGAGCAGCAGCCGGCGGCCGTCGACGATGGCGCGCCACGCCTTGCACACGCACCGTGCGGTGGCAAGGCTGCGCAGCGGGAGGCGGCAGAGGATTTCCGCGAGGGCGTCCGCGGGCAGCGCCACGGCCATCGGATCTCCTTCCATCCCGTTCGTGGCCTCTCGATCGGGCCGGGGCAGCGAAGATGACCAATCCAGAGACGTGTCCTCCGGTACGGCGCGCTTGTTGAGATCGCCGAGGGTATCGATTTGGTGAGCCAAGGGTATCGCTCAAGTCAGATGAGATCAAGCATGTTGAGATCCATCGAGCACCTGGGGTTTGGCAACCAGAATGGCGAGGATTTTTAGATCTTAACTTCCCCGGAATGGGGATCGGATGAAAAGATGAAAGTGTGTAGGAAACTTGAGACATAAGCATTCACGGTGGGGCGGCGTAGCCGTGGACGCCTTCATTTCTCAGCGCATGAAAAGATTACAAATTGGCCTAGCTTAGTTTAGGCCTGTATGTTTGAGTTCTTTTTCTCCAAAAAAAGTATAGAAGTTCGTTTGGTATCTATTATTTGTGGACCTGGAATTTATTTTGGAATTTCATAGGTGGGCTGTTTGGTTGCCATAGAATTGGGCCGTCATTTCATTTAGGAAATCCAGCAAAATAACACCATGAGTAAACACGATTCCGAGCTAAGACCTGTCATTTGCGTTTCTCTATGGAAGCCATTTACAAATTCAATATTGAATTCTGCTGTCATTTGCAATTTCTGTGGCAGCCAAACAAGTGTCCATTTCTAGAATTACAATGTAAATGAAATGAATACATGTATTCATTTCAAAATGCTACAAACGAAATGAAAGCCTG
Organism: Lolium multiflorum; assembly: GCA_030979885.1. NCBI lineage: Eukaryota > Viridiplantae > Streptophyta > Magnoliopsida > Poales > Poaceae > Lolium > Lolium multiflorum. The sequence continues at coordinate 205,304,696 of CM061747.1, forward strand.
GCTTCCAAACTACTCCTAGGGTTTACTTGAGGGTTCTTGGCCGAGCTTAAGGTTTCTAGTTGGCTTTTCATCTTTTTCTTAGTTTATTTTTCCTTTTATTTTTCCTTTTTGTTTTATTACCCTTTCAATTTTGAGAATTGTTCAGATTTTAAAATTGCAAAAAGTTGAAAATTTGAGATTTGAAAATTGTTCATTTTTGGAAATGTTCGGATTATGAAAATGAAGATATTAGAATTGTGCTCAAATTAAGAAATTTAGATTTAGAATTTTTCAATAATAATAAGGAAAAAGGGGGAAAAAGGTTACATGTTTGGGCAGCGTTTGGAGCGACGTGATAGCTCCAAATTCCGTGATTTTTAGTTGTGGGTTTTTCCTCGGTATTAATCCCCACCTAGCTTGTCATCCTATGAAACTTTTTCTCACACTGGTGTCACTACAGTTTGATTTGTCACTACTTTAGTTTGATTTGTCAACACTATCCTTTAGTTTGAGGAATTAACTTGGATTTTTTAATAATAATAAAAAGCATCATGATGTCATAATTAAGTTTTTGATTAAAGTGTGATATTGTTTTATGTATGTATGCAACACTGTCGAAGTCCATTTGCGCCCACAACTCATCTGGCATATACACGATCTTTCATGGCAGAAACTCCTAGATTTTAGCTATTGAGTTGATAAACACTTGTGGCGGTAATGCTATAGTGGATAAAATTTGGTATCATGGATCTGTGTTATAAGTGAAGTTGCAATATTGTACCGGGCGACTTTGAGAAATCGATATGAAAAGAGTACCCTCTGTAGCCTGCACGGTTCGATCATACACTTTAGGTATGACACTCACCTCATTGCTACTAATTTGAAGTTCATGAAAAATAAATGAATGGAGAACGTGTTTTAATAGTCTCGATTTTGAAGTGGGTGTTCATGAGTTACTCCAATATTTCTTGGGACATGCTTGACACCCTTAAAATTGACAAAATGCCATGTGCTAAAATTGATTTACTCTCACTAAAGAGGGGCACAAAAAAATTATGCTTCACAAACTAACTAAACTATTAACACTTGCTATGAGACCAAGATTCGTTTGCTACCAAGTTATACGTGGCTAGGAAACGAACCTAGGTGAAACCAAACAAATGTTTCTATGATCATGAATAAGGTTGCAGGATTTGTGAAGATGGAAACGCGATGTCTCCTCGAACTTGTGAGTACTTTTATCCATGTGTCAACTCCTCATCATCATTTTATCGCTAATGTCACTCGAGGGCGAGGCTTGAGGTTGTCGCGGAGATCCCGAGCGCCATGGTTCTTCATCTTACCAAGAACCTTTGTGACGGTCTGTTGGTGTTACTTGATGTGCAGGAGCGTTTGGCATAGGCACTTCCTGTCGGGTGGAGTTGTTTGGTGCTGCTGCATCATGTCCTAGAGCATTACTTCGACTTGGCGGTCCTTCCCGCCGAGGATTTTCATGACGGCGTGGGGTATTCTCCAGGTGTTGCTTGACAATGTTTAGTCCTGCGATCAAGGTTCTGTGCACCTATGTTCGCGGACCATCTTCTGCCTGAGTTGTCATCAAAAACATTTTAGATTCCACGGTCGCTGCTTCCGGCGTTGTCGGATGTAGGTTTCCTCTTAAGTCGTAGGTCATAAACGATGCGTCGAGTTCTCTAGTCATCCGTCGCCTTTCTTCTTCTGGTATCCTGTTCAACCGGGATGAAGTTCGTCGGTTGCGATTTCCCGATGTTGCTCCTGCGGCTCCTGCACCCACGCTTCCGTTTCCTGTGGAACTCAACTCTCCGCGCCGACGGCTAGATGCATCGGTTATTTCCTTCCGTGCATCGAGTTCTAGTCTCAGCCTCCTTAGTTTTCTTTTCTCCTTGTAAAGCAAGTACCTGCACGCCAGGAGTTCTTCTCGAGCAGCTATGCGGGCCTTTCGCCACCAGCAGCTCCCGCTGGAGCCTCTGGTCTCTCTTCACCAGTTGCTTCCTCATGTTGTATGGCCCCCGCCGGGGTGGCCCGGGTGGTGGCGACAAGTCACCTTCGGCAGGGCGTCGTTTCCATCGCGCTTGATGTTGCTGGCTGTCCGAGACTTCCCCCTGGGTTGCACGCGGGTCAGCTGACGCACCTCTCCCTCGGGCCGTGGTCTGTGACCCCGTGCATACTCCTGAATGGGCAAGGCCATCAGGTTGTCACTCCTACATGGCTGCCATGCCTGCTGATCTGATGCAATGCGAGCGCCCTCTACCTGGCGCGTCAGATGTAGCGTCCGCGAGACGGTAGACACCGAGGGTTTGCACCCCCTTTTTGTTTGGCTAGAGAGCAGTAGGCGCTGCAAACAGGCTCAAGCAACAACACAAACACACAAGTTTTTACCCAGGTTCAGGGCGTAAAATGTGAAACCCCTACGTCATTCTTGTTTGTTCTCCTTGATTGATGAACATCTTACACAGGGATCTGAGACCCCATCTCCCTTCGCCTTCAATACAACTTTTTTCTCCTCCTTCCTCCAAGCCTAAGGTTCTCACTATCTGAAGGCCCTCCTCTTATATCACAATGGGGTGGTACAAGGTTCGAGCACATGGCGTACACGTGTTATCAACATGCTGCACCAAGGGTGAGGGCCCCGTGGTGGGACTCCCATCTTGTCCACCTACTGCAGACTGTGCCTGGCCACCCCGGTGATCATGTTGGGCCGCCACAGTTATACGACGCTAGGTGGCCGCCATGCACTCCCAGGATGAGTTGACTTACCCCGCCCTTGATTGCCCGTCCCGGCAGATACCTTCCGCCGGGACGCTCTAGACGGCAGGCACCCGGGGTGCTCCCCGGCCAGGACTTGTCGCGTGACGGGCGGGTTGCCGCCCCGGAGGCGCGAGGATTCCTTGTCGGGGACGAACTTTGAAGATGTATATCTTGTATGTTTCGACACTCTTCTTGGCTTTCTTCTCCATGTGGACCTACTTGAGTACCTTGAAGATGTAAATCTTATAGGTCTCGACGTTCTTCTTGGTCTTCGTCTTAAAGAGGTACTCCTGGTCAGCGGTCCGCCCTCGGCCCCGTGACGTCAACAATATCCATTGGTAGATATTAGCGAGGGGCATAAAGACATCTACCTGTGGTTTGATACTCTTATTTTGAAACTAGCTACAATTGATACGTGCACTTGTAGTCATCACATGCTCAGCTTTGATCAAAAGAGGGACACACTCTATTCCCAACACACCACCCAGAACACCCCAAACCACCCTTGCCGAGGGACAGGTATAGAAAAGATGCTCCCTATCCTCTAACTGATCACAAAAGGAGCATTTTGGATTACCAGCCCACTTCTTTTTCTTGAAATTATCTCAAGTATAAGAATAACGTTTTCCATCAACTTCCAAAGGAATATCTTAATCTTTAGAGGTAACGAAGATTTCCAAATCCATTTCTACCTTGGTCCAAAAGATTCCTTCTCCAAATACTTATACACATATTTTGTAGAGAACCATTAGTATTGAATTTCCAAACAAATGTATCTTTCACTTCACTCAAGGGAACCAACACAGCTCTATTTTTAATATAATTCCACTGATCCAAAACCTCACCATGTAACGTCTGTTTAAAGGGCACACAGAAATAATTGGTTACATAAAGCTGTACGTGATCACAGGTTTCTGACAGACATCAAACAACAAAGGAAACTGCTGCTCAAACGAATTTTCTCCCAGCCACACATCTTTCCAAAACCAAACCAAATTACTGTTACTCAACTTTACCTTTCTGCCAGCCAAATAAATATCTTTCACTTTCAACGATGACTTCCAACAAGATGAATCATTGAATCTTACTTTCACGTTCGCTGAATTTTTATATTTTAAATATTTCATTTTCACAATTTGTTCCCACATGTCATTCTCGTGTCTAGCTTCCACCACCACTTCACCTAAAGGCTGATAGTCTGCTTCCTAAGGTCTTTATTAACCCCCAGACCACCCTTAGCTTTAGCTTTACATACTCTCCTCCACTTTACCATATAGTACTTTTTTTTTTACTTATATTGTGCCAGAAGAAACGCATCATTAGTCATTTTTTCAAATAATTTTTTGGAAACCAGTCAGGCAAGATTGTAGCAAGGTCAATCTTCCACCGGAAGATGCACTATCACATATCCAGGTTGCAAGTTTCTTAACCATCTTAGCATTCACAAAACCCCAATCTATATTTTTCAGATTAGCAAAAGTCACCGGCACCCCCAGGTATTTCACATGCAAAGTCCCAACATGACAGTTAAACATACTGGCATATAAAGCCATAACCTCATTATCCCCATTAACTACAAACATCTCACTTTTCATAAAGTTTATCTTAAGTCCCAACATCAGCTAAAACACATAAAGCAATAACTTCACATTAATAGCTTTCTCAATATCATGTTCAAAACATAGAATTGTATCATTGGTGTATTGTAAAATCGCAACACCATTAGGAATCAATCAGCACCCAAACCAACAACAGACCATTTTTTTGAGCGTTCAACACCATTTTTGTTAAGCATTCCTCCATCCATATTAAAAAGCGTGTGCGACAACGGATCACCTTGTCTCACCCCTTTAGCACTTTGAAAATACGGTCCCAGTTCATCATTAGTTTTCACAGATGCCGTCCCATTATGAAATTTTTTAAGCAACCAACTACATCAACCATAAAAAAGCCCCTCTCTTTATGACATTGAAGCAAAGAAGTTCCAAATAACTTTATCATACGCCTTTTCGAAATCCAATTTCAACACCACCCCAACTTTTTCTTTACATGTGTATGATTATTAATCTCATGTAAAGCCATAATATCATTAGTTATGTTTCTTTTCTTTATGGACGCATTTTGTTTTACACCAAAATATGGGAGAAAAGGGATCAACCTTAAAGATAAAGTTTTTGTGATCAAATTATAAAGGCATCTTAACAAACTAATGGGACGAAAATGTTGAATTTTATTGGCCCATTAATCTTAGGATGCAAGGTAATAACACTGTAGTTTAGTCTATGAACATCAAATTGATCAGCATGGAATTTGTTGAACATATGCATTATATCAGGTATCACTATCTCCCAGCAATGCTAGAAGAACTCAATGGGAATATTACCGGGTCTTGGCGCTTTATTCAGTTTCGCAGAAAAAAAGAGCATTGTTCATTTCATCCACAGTAAAAGACCTAGTTAACTTTATGTTATCCTCTCTACCTATTTTTTCATGTTATTCCCAAAGATCATCTAATATAGTAAACAAATTCCCAGGTGCTGGTCCAAACAGATCTTTATAATTCTCTGTCGCATGTGCCAGTAAATTTGTTGTTCCTTCAATGACAACATCATCTTTATTTAAAGATTGCATGTTATGTTTCCTCCTTTTACCTTTCGCCATTCTATGAAAAGCAAAGTGTTATTGTCACCTTAAAGCAACCATTTTTCATTTGACCTTTGATGCCAATATAATTACTCACTTGCATACATCGCCATCAACATACTACGAATATCACTTTTTCTCTTTAATTGCATCAAAGTCCTCCATTTATTCTTTGGACTCCACTTCTACCAATTCTTCCCGTAACTACTTTTTCATTTTTTCATATGACCAAATATATTTGCACCCCACCCTTTAAAATGTCTCTTGAATCTTTTCAATTTAATAATTATAATATCAGTAGGATCCGGATAATAGATATCTTTGTCCCAAATAGATTATATATTTTCCAGAAAATTCTTATTTTTAAACCAACCAACATCAAACCTGAATACATTCTACCATCTCCCAATAGTACCACACTTAGTATCCAAAATGAGCATATTATGATCAGAAAACTCTCTCACATTTTTTCTCATCGACAATAAAGGAAAACTATTCTCCCAGGAAGAAGACATTAAAATTCTATCAAACTTCATAGGAGTGGGCGGATTTTGATTATTGGACCACGTATAAATACCGCCAGACATATAAATCTACCCCAAGTTTAACGTGGGAATAATTGTATTAAAGACATCCGAAGAATGGGGCGAACTTGTCAACTTATTTTTTTCACCACAATGTCTAATAATGTTGATATTCGCTCCCAACAATATGTGGCAGGTTCACATTATTACACCAAGCCGAGGGTTCAGCAAGAAACTCCTCTTTTAGCTCCTCATGAGCCGGTCCATAAACCACTAACAAAGCCTATTGACAATTATTTTCTCATCCCACAAATTAAACTGTACACTATGTTTGCCAACTTTGGCAAGTTATGTATATGGCTATATGCTCATACTCGAGGGGTGGTTCTAACTTCGTACAGCCTAATTACTCTCAATAAGGCCGAACACTCCACTACATTAGGCGGGAAATGGCTTTTACCAAGGTAATTGACATGGCAAAGGTGTGGCTTGTCGTGTGTTTTATGAAGACAATTGTTTGCCGTGTGTGTTTCTGTCTTCGTACAGCTTAATTACTCTCAAGATGGCCTAACACTTCACTACATCTCGCAAGCACTGGCGTGTACAACCCCCCCCCCCCCCAGCTTTTAGAAAATTAGTGAAGAAAAATATATATAAGATTTATAGTACAAAAAATTGAGCTTTTTTGCTCCCCCCAGATCATGGTTTTCTGGTTTGCCCCTCCAGTTTTCCTGCCAAGCTCCGCCACTGCTCGCAAGGTTTTCTCTCTACCGTGTAACAACAAAAAAGACAATCACATGAACCACACCAGCGCGGCAGAGAGGGCCCTTGCGGGCAGAAGTGGTCAAACGTTAAGACAAGAAACAGAGCAGATTGTATATTCTATAAAAAAGAGACAGAACATATTAACTTGCCGGTTATTTTATTCATTCATCCAATCCATCCAAGCATGCAGATTGTAGTACAAACTAGCATGCATACATATGCAGCGTTATCACTGCTACTCTACTACTCCCTCTGTTTGCTTTTAATCGACCGCAAACTGAGTTCAGCGCATGCATGTTTACAGCGTAGTGTCCGCGTCGATTTTTTTTGAAAGCTATACAGTGAGTTTTCTCACTGTGTATATTTTTATTGATTTTTTGTATAAGGCATAAAACTAAAAGTACAGAGTGCTGGAGGAGAGCACTAAAAGAAAGCAAAAAACTAAGCTAAGTCAAGCTACACTACGTTACTAGGGATTTACAAGAAATTCGTTACCCAGGCCTTTAAGGCCAACATAAGATTTCCTCTTGGCTTTATGGACCAGAAGTACCAACTCCTCCTTGAACTTATATCTGCAGCGATAGAGACTTGGGGTAATTCCTTTGAATATAAAGTCATTTCTAATCGTCCAAAGTGACCAAGAAATCAACATGATAATCTCCATGAAGAACGGCTGTTGAATCTTGACTTTTAAGCTCTGAACTACATCCTGAAGCGCTGGATGTCCATTGGAAAGTGGTGGTGCCCATCCAGGGCATAAGTATTGCCAACAATTAACTGCAAAAGGACAGGTGAAGAACAAGTGGTCTTTTGTTTCTAAAGCAGTGCCATTACACATAACACAAGTGTAGTCTGGCAGGAAGGACCTCTTTCTTTGTAACATGGCCCTGGTATTCAGTCTATTATGAAAGAGCAGCCAAAATAAATACTTTATGCTTCTCCTGGCAGCAACTTTTCCAAAGCCAAGATATGAGAGGTAGCACATGCCCTTGGTTCATCAGATCCTTATACATTGATGAGACTGTATTATCCTGGAGCAGTAACCATTTATCCTTCTCCAATGAAATTTGTGTTTCTTGTATGAGGGTTAGAAACTGATGGTATTCATCCATAGCTTGAGTAGACAAAGGTAGATGAAAGAGAGATGTAATCTCCTCAGTAAGAAGCACATTCTTGACAGAAATTGTAATATCTTTGGCAAAAGTGAATAGGTAAGGCCATTTTGTAGATAACACTTCAATACTCCATAAATATGTCCAAAGAAGTACAGTCTCCCCACTGTTCAGTGTGCATGATGCTTTTGCCTTGTAAAGATCGAGATTTTTCAGACCGTCTCTCCACCAGAAGGAAATATCTCTGTGTCTAAGGGGTGGCAGGGCATGATGATAGTAAGACTCCCATACCAAATGTATCCAAGGAATATTGTCTTTGTTATAAAAATTATGGATATGTTTCATTAAAAGACAATTATTCTGAACTGACAGATTGAGCACACCCAAACCTCCTTGTGCTTTGGGACGACAAACCATATCCCATGAGGCTAAAGGAGGAGTCTTACTGTTGAGGTCCTTATTCCTCCATAGGAAGTGCCTTCTGTATTTGTCACATTCATCCAGAACCCACTGATACAGTTTAAGTGTACTCATAGAGAAAATTGGCAAGGAAGAAAGTACAGAATTAACCAGTCTTAACTTGCTTCCATAATTAAGGTACATGGCACAAGAGGGTAATCTTCTTTGTACACACTGTATTAGTGGCATAAAGTATTCCTTTGGTGGCTTGGAGATACTGAGAGGCAATCCAAGATATATGAAAGGAAGGTTTCCAAGTTGACAATTAAGAGAAGAGGTGTATAAGCTTACTCTATCATCAGGGATATTAATGGGTACCAGATTGGATTTCTCATAATTAACTATTAGACCAATAGCCTCCCCAAATCTCTGAAGCAATCCCTTTAAGAAAATTAACTGATGAACATTTTCTTGCATTACAACAAGGGTATCATCCGCATATCGCACTATTGGGAAAGAAGAGGAGCATTGCAGAGCCAAAGGCCTGTGAAGATAGTTCTCCCTCATTGCATGATTAACCATGGTTTGCAAAGTTTCTGCTGCAAGGACAAATAGCAAAGGAGAGAGGGGATCCCCTGTCTAACCCCTCTCCTACATTTGAACAAAGAACCAGGTACTCCATTTAACATAACTGAAGAGGTTGTAGAGGCAAGTATCTGCTTCACCCATGAGCACCATTTCTGTCCAAAACCTTTTTTCTCAAGAACTTCAAGTATAAAAGAGTGATCCAGCTTATCAAAGGCCTTCTCAAAATCTAGTTTGAGGAGTACAGTTTCCTTCTTACTTTTATGAAAAAGAGGAATATATTCATAAGACCATGCCAAGCAATCTTGGATAGTCCTGCTTTTAATGAACCCATATTGATTTTCATGGATGAGGTCCATGATCACCATTTGTAATCTATTAGCAAGCAGCTTTGTAATGAGTTTGAGGGTACAATTAAGCAGAGAGATAGGTATGTAATCATGTACAGTACTTGCATCATCTTTCTTTGGCACAAGAGTAATGTAGCAGCTATTAATGCTCTCTAAACACAGAGTTCCTTGGTGAAATTGATTGCATAAATCATGGAAGTCCTTTTTGACGATGTGCGAACATTTTTGCAGAAATTCAGCATTGAACCCATCTGGTCTAGGTGATTTGTTATGGGGGAATTCAGCTACCACATCATCTATTTCTTTGGATGAAAAGGTGCTTCCAAGAACTCCAAGTTGACTGTACTATTCAGTAAGGCTGAAATATATTGTGCACCAGAGGTGCTATCTGTCTGTTTCAATCTTTCTCTGTAAGCCTGCAGTAAGACATCAGCCTTATCCTTGTGTTCTGTTAGTGAGACTCCAGTAGCAGTTGTAATAGACTGAATATGATTCTTCCTCTTTTGCGTGGTTGCCATAGAATGGAAAAATCTAGAGTTTTCATCTCCAAGTGTGACCCATTTGATTTTCCCTCTTTGCTTCCAATAAGCCAGCAAGCAGCTAGATGAAATTTCATAGCAACTCTGAATTGCCTTTCCATAGAGCTAAGCTCTCTAAAATTTTCTATGGCATCAATAAGAGAGATTAGAGCATTTAAATCATCAATGTCCTTATTGATAGTAGAAATGGAATTTTCCATTTTTTCAACTCTTTTCTTAGAACTTTGAATTTGGCAGAAATCCTCTTTGCAGCATCAGCATAGTGAATGGATTGTGTCCAAGATCTTTCCACAGTAGCCAGAAAATCAGGCATATCAAACCAGCTGTTTTCAAACCTAAAGACTGTGGACTTTGGTATGGAGGTTTGGATTGATATCACACAGGTGAAAGAACATCTCTCATAATATGTTTTGTGTGTTTGATGTCAATGTATATGATACACTAATGTTTGTCTAAGTGGTACATGGATTATATAGATACATATATACATGTGTGATGGATGTGATGAGACATGTCAAAAAGAAGCTGTAACAGGTTTTCCAGGCCGGATATTTCCAGAATATCCGGCCCCCATTTTTCGGCTAAGGACTGGAGGGGTTGTGGCTCAGTATACCCCTGGACAGGGGCTGAACATTTGCCTGGATATTTGCCCGGATTTGTCACAGGGCCGGATTATTCGGGCCGGATATTTCCGAAATATCCGCCCCCTCGAAATCGGCTAAGGACCAGAAGAAAAGCAGCTCTGGACAGGGCCAGACATTTGGCTGGATATTTACCAGGTTTTGTACCTAAGGCCGGATTTTCCGGGGGGGGGGGGATTATCCGTCCTTACTTAGGCCGGATTATCCGGCCCCCCGGAAGCTCCAACGGCTGGATTTTGGAGAGGTATTTATACCCCTTCTTCTACCTTGCTCCTTGCTCATTCATTGCACAAAAATCTGCCAAGCTTCACCACCATTAGAGCCACCTCAAGAACTCAAGATTTGCAAGATCTCCTTCCTCCCCCAACCAAAGCTCTTGATCTTTGGACATTCGAAGGAGTAGACACCGATCTACATCCTCACCGAAGCGATTTACATTTCCCCCTCATTTGTTTGAGGGCCCCCTAGTGTTCCTCTTTGGATCCCTAGTTGATTTGTGTTGATGTATTGTTGTTGATTGTTGTGTTGTTACAGATTTGGGAGCCTCCAATTCGGTTGTGGATGTGTGCCCCAAGAACTTTGTAAAGGCCCGGTTTCCGCCTCGAGGAAATCCCTTAGTGGAAGTGGGCTAGGCCTTCGTGGAGTTGCTCACAGGAGATCTGAGTGAAGCCTTCGTGGCTGTTGGTTTGGCTTGCGTATCAACCACACTCCTCCAAACGTAGACGTACCTTCTTGCAAAGGAAGGGAACTACGGGAATCATCTCCGTGTCATCGCGTGCTCCACTCTCGGTTACCTCTATCCTATTCTATCTCCTATATATTGCGTAGCTATATCTTGCTTAGTTGATAACCTTGTCATATAGGTAAATTCACTTAGTTGCATATCTAGAGAATTTACCTTTGTGTCAAGCCTAAATTGAAAAAGAACTAAAAATTGGTTAGCACCTATTCACCCCCCCCCTCTAGGTGCGGCATACGATCCTTTCAATTGGTATCAGAGCCTCGGCTCTTATTTCGGGCTTAGCCGCCTAAGAGTATGCCGGACGATGGGCCTACGGAAGAGGCCGCTAAGATGGTCTCCATGGATGACTTCAATTCGTTGAGGTCCTCCATGGAAGCTCAAATGGAAGGCATGAGAAAAATGATTTCCGAGCTTTTGACTCCGGTCCCTCCCATGGCTCCCGCCGTAGAGGTAAAGGACACGGGTGTGTTAGAAGAGGGAGGTGCTTCGGCATTACCCTCCGCTACCAAACCCGTGGATGGTGATAACTCAACTACTATCAAATCTCCCATTGTATCTCCTAGGGGAACTAGTGGAGGTGAGAGCTACAATCGAGTGGCTCCGCCTTTCCTATCTCCCGATATCCCGGTTCCCCATCCTCATATGAACATTAGGGGAGACCCACCTAAGTTTAATATGAAAGATTACGATACATGGCAATTTGAGTTTCGTTCTTATGTTCGCAGTGCCTCCAATGAACTTTGGAGAGTCATCGTGGAAGGCTTCAAGCCATACAACCCCGACAAGTTGACTAGAAGAGAAGTGGTTGATAGTCAACTCAATGATACCGCCTTGCACATGATTCAAACTAGTGTGGGGACAAAAGAATTGTCTCGTATTCGGAACTTCACCACCGCCAAGGAAGATTGGGATGGTTTGGCCGCTAGTTGCATTGGAAGTGAAAGCACGAGAAGAAACAAGTACAATTCTCTTCGGAATAAAGCCGAAGGATTCATGAGGCTACCGGATGAAGATCATGAAGACATGTATGCAAGACTCATCACCGTTGCCGATGCTTTCCGGATTGTGGGTGTCACCCACATCAATGGCTCTTGGATCAAGGATAAGTACATTGATTGCATGATGCCATTTGAACCCATTGATGTCAAGACTCTTGTTGGGAGAGAATGCTATTCCTCTCTCATGTCTCAACAAGCCGTGCACGAGATGCAAGCCCTCAAGGTGCTCGAGCAAAACTCCCATGATTCTCACAATCGTGCCATTGGTATGTCAAAAGGGAACAATCTTGCCTTGACGGTCAACTCCGTAGAAGAAGTGCACCCTCAAGAACAATATAGGGCATCTTGGAGTATGACCTATCCGGAAGATTTGAAATGCCACTATCATGATCACATGGCCTTCCATGCAAAGTCCTTTTGGGTTGATCCTTCCAAGGCCAAGGAAGACAACATCAAGAGAAACAACAAAAGTGGGTTCACTAGCTTTGGTCCAAAAACAAGATCATGCTACAACTATGATGACAAGCGCCATTTCATCGCCGAATGCCCCTATGAGAATAGGGAGAATCATAATGGAAGGCTCATTCCCAAGGACAAGAGCAAAGACTCAAAGGGCAAATATTCAAAACCCCCCAACAAGAAATTCTACAACAACAAGACCAAGAAGGGCAAGAGGCCCCCAAGAGTTGTGCTAGTGACTAGGGAAGAATATTCTTCCGATGAAGTTGAAAGTTCTAGTGATGATGAAGAAGAAGAAAGCTCAAAGGAAGTGGCCGCCATTGTCACTACCAACATTCCCTCTTCATCTCTCTTTGAATCCCCCAATGAGAACTCTCATATCAAGAATGCACATTGCTTCATGGCAAGGTCCTCCTTGGACACATCTATTGTGCTATCAACTCAAGAAGAATATACCTCCGGAGATGATGATGTTGATGATGAAGAAGATGCAACCTCTAATGGATTGGTCGCTCTTGCCTCCCTCTCCACTAACTCTTCATCACCAAGTGAATCCCCCAATGAGGTCATTCATGTGGAGGAAGAAAGTTGTCTCATGGCTAAATCCTCCGAGGTATCATCTCCTAGCCCCTCTATGCCTAACATATCAAGTGATCTAGGGGATGATGATGCTAGTCTAAAAGTGAAACAAGAAATGCTAGAGTTTGATGAATTCATTTTTAACCTACAAGGTATCACTAAAAAGCATGTTTCAAATCTCATGGTTCGTATAGCTCAACAAAATGATACTCTTGAGAAAAAGGGTCAAATAGAGAGAGAAGACTCTCTTGAAATCCATGCTCTTAAAAATGCTCTTGAGGAAAGTCAAGAAACTATAGCTTCTCTTGAGGAGAGGCTAGAAAATCTTGAAGGGCCTCAAGATCAAATTAACAAACTCATCAGAGCTAGAGATCTTGCTAGGGCTAAGACTAAAGTGCTTAAAAAGGAAAAGGCCCAATTTGGTGTTGATCATGAGAAACTTGTGAAGGATCTAGATGAACTAGACAAAGCTCACAAAGCTTTAAAGAGTGAATACACTCTCCTATCCAAGTCAAATGAGCAACTTCAAATTAGGCTTGCTTCAAATGATGTGCCTAGTTCCTCTACCCCTTCATGTGATCATGCAAATATTATTGAGGAAAATGCTAGGTTAAAGGATGAACTTGCTAAGGCCTCCTCTCCCCAAAGTAAAATTTCTTTGGATGATCTTTTGAGTAAGCAAAGATCAAACAATGGGAAGGAGGGCCTTGGTTATAAGGCCAAGGCAAAGAAGGCAAACAAGCAAAAGGCCAAGCCCGCACAAGAGAAGAAGAAAGATAACACTAATGGTGAAGCCCCTAAGGGCAAAACCATTAATGATGATGATGCGGGAAATGCTAACCCTCACTATGTTCTATTTAAAGATTATTATGGTGATGTTTATGCTAAATATGTTGGCCCATATGATGGTTATGTTGCTTGGTCTATTTGGGTCCCAAAGACCCTTGTTGCTAACAAAAGAGGACCCATTGAGAAATGGGTACCTAAATCCAAGAATTGATCTCATGTAGGACTATGCCGCCGGAGGTTCAAAATGGGTACTTGATAGTGGATGTACAAGTCATATGACCGGCGGCAAGAACCTCGTCAAGGAGTTGAGGCCCAATATAAATAATATCACCGTCTCCTTTGGCGATAATTCTACATCCGAGGTATTGGGTTTTGGCAAGGTTGTGGTTGCACACAACATTACTCTTGTGGATGTCATGCTTGTCAAAACCCTTGGTTACAATTTGCTTTCCGCCCTTGGCAAGATGGGTTTCGCCGTCTTTATTGATAATGATATTGTGGTCCTCTTGTGGAGCAAGACTCTAAAAGTCGCATTCGTTGGGTATCGCAAACATAACTTGTATGTGGTGGACTTTTCGGGGACTACCACTTCAAGTGCGATGTGCCTATTCGGAAAGGCGGATGTGGGTTGGTTGTGGCATCGCCGCTTGGCCCATGTCAACATGAGAACTTTGCAAAGTCTTCACAAGGGGAACCATATTGTGGGACTAATGGAAAATGTGTCTTTTGCCAAAGATCGTGTTTGTAGGGCTTGTGTTGAAGGCAAAATGCATGACTCTCCGCATCCAAGCAAGACTATCATCTCTTCCAAGAGGAGCCTTGGAGCTCCTTCATGTGGATCTCTTTGGTCCCGTTACTCATGCGAGTCTTGGTGCGAAGAAACATTACTTGGTAATTGTTGATGACTACTCAAGATACACTTGGGTCTACTTTCTCAAGACGAAAGATGAGACTCAACAAATATTCATTGACTTTGCTACCGAGGTGCAACACCAACACAACCTCCTCATAATGGCAATTAGAAGTGACAACGGCTCCGAGTTCAAGAACTATACACTCAATGATTTTCTTAGTGATGAGGGGATTCGTCATCAATATTCCGCTGCTTACACCCCTCAACAAAATGGTGTTGCGGAGAGGAAGAACCGGACTCTTATGGATATGGCAAGATCTATGATGGCGGAGTATAAATCCCGCTATAATTTTTGGGCCGAAGCCATCTCCACCGCTTGCCACTCGTCTAACCGGCTCTATCTCCGCAAGGGATTGAACAAGACTCCATATGAAATACTCACCGGCAACAAGCCTAATATCTCATACTTCAAGGTGTTCGGTTGTAAGTGTTTCTACAAAATCAAAGGAGTTCGTTTGTCTAAATTTGCTCCTAAAGCTTTGGAGGGTATATTTGTTGGTTACGGTGCCGAATCTCACACTTATAGAGTCTTTGATGTATCCTCCGGGATTATCATTGAATCTTGTAGTGTGAAGTTCGAAGAAAATGATGGCTCCCAAGTGGGGCAAGTTGATGTATGTGCAGGTGATGAAATACCTCAAGATGCCATAGTAAGAATGGGTGTGGGATTTTTCCGCCCCATTGAGGGACACGGTGTGGCGTCTCGGGAAGGACTATGCTCTACCACGGTGGAGCCCTCATCTTCTCAACATCAACAAACCCCATCTCTTGAAGCTAATGATGCACCAACCCAAGAACAAGAAGAAAACCCTTTCTCTCATGGACAAGATCAAGGACAAGATCAACCAAGAATTCATGATGGCTCCGATGAGCATCCATTTGATATTGGCGCTTCACCAAACATTGTCCAAGATCAAGCTCATGAGGATGAGCATTCTCAAGAAATTGAGGAAGCTCAAATTGAAGGTCAAGACGGGGACCCAAATGATCAAGTTGATCAAGTGAAACCTCCAAGGCCAAGAAGAACCAAGGAGGAGATCGAGGCCCGTCGTCTAGCAAGAAGAGATAGGAACTTGGAAATTCTTGGACACACTCATGACAAGGTCCTAAGTGATGTAAGAGGAAGAGTTTCCACAAGAAGGCAATTGGCTAACTTTAGCAATCATCATGCTTATATCTCCTTAGTGGAACCCAAGAAAGTATTTGAAGCCCTTGAAGATTCGGATTGGTTGGAAGCTATGCACGAGGAACTCAACAACTTCAAGCGCAACAAAGTGTGGACCTTAGTAGAGAAGCCAAAGGAGTGCCGCAATGTTATAGGCACTAAATGGATATTCAAGAACAAGCAAGATGAGTTTGGAAATGTTGTGAGGAACAAGGCAAGATTGGTGGCTCAAGGTTTCTCTCAAGTTGAAGGAATTGACTTTGGAGAAACTTATGCTCCCGTGGCTCGCCTTGAGTCCATCCGTATCCTTCTTGCTTATGCATCGCATCATAACTTTAAGTTACAACAAATGGATGTGAAAAGTGCATTTCTTAATGGTCCTTTGCATGAAGAGGTTTATGTTAAGCAACCCCCGGGGTTCGAGGATCTCAACTTTCCTAACCATGTCTACAAGCTTGATAAAGCACTTTATGGTCTCAAACAAGCTCCTAGAGCTTGGTACGAGCACCTTAAAGAATTGTTGGTAGACCGTGGGTTTGATGTTGGGCTAATCGATCCCATTCTTTTTACTAAGAGGGTCAATGGGGAGCTTTTCGTTTGCCAATTATATGTTGATGATATTATCTTTGGCTCTACTAACAAAGTTTTCAATGATGAATTTTCAAAGCTTATGACCGATAGGTTTGAGATGTCTATGATGGGAGAGATGAAGTTCTTCCTTGGTTTTGAGATCAAGCAATTGAGAGAAGGAACCTTCATCAATCAAGCAAAATATCTCCAAGACATGCTCAAGAGGTTCAAGATGACCGAGTTGAAGGGTGTAGCCACTCCTATGGTTACTAAATGTCATCTTGCACTTGATCCCAATGGTAAAGAGGTGGATCAAAAGGTATATCGCTCCATGATTGGATCCTTGCTTTACCTTTGTGCATCTAGACCGGACATAGTGTTGAGTGTTGGTGTGTGTGCAAGGTATCAAGCTTCTCCTAAAGAGAGTCACATGATGGCTCTCAAAAGAATCTTTTGATATTTGGTTGATACCCCAAGATATGGTATTTGGTACCCCAAAGGCTCAAGTTTTATTCTCAATGGATACACCGATGCGGATTGGGCGGGTGATGTCTACGGGTGCTTCTATTCTTGTAGATAGTGTTGGGCCTCCAAGAGCAGAGGTTTGTAGAACAGCAGCAAGTTTCCCTTAAGTGGATTACCCAAGGTTTATCGAACTCAGGGAGGAAGAGGTCAAAGATATCCCTCTCATGCAACCCTGCAACCACAAAGCAAGAAGTCTCTTGTGTCCCCAACACACCTAATAGGTGCACTAGTTCGGCGAAGAGATAGTGAAATACAAGTGGTATGAATGAATATGAGCAGTAGTATGGCGCCGAAAAGTGCTTGTGGCGTGCAGTTGATGGTAGTAATATTGCAGAAGTAAACATGCAGTAGTAACGCAGCAGTAGTAACGCAAGAAACAGAATAAGCAAATATAGGAACAAGGCCTAGGGATTAGACTTTCACTAGTGGACACTCTCAACTTTGATTACATAACAGAATAGATAAATGCATACTCTACACTCTCTTGTTGGATGATGAACACATTGCGTAGGATTACACGAACCCTCAATGCCGGAGTTAACAAGCTCCACAATTCAATGTTCATATTTAAATAACCTTAGAGTGCATGAAAGATCGATACGACTAAACCAAGTACTAACATAGCATGCACACTGTCACCTTCATGCTTATGTAGGAGGAATAATACACATCAATACTATCATAGCAATAGTTAACTTCGCAATCTACAAGAGATCATGATCATAGCATAAACCAAGTACTAACACGGATGCACACACTGTCACCATTACATCGTGCAGGAGGAATAAAACTACTTTAATAACATCACTAGAGTAGCACATAGATAAATTGTGATACAAAACACATTGCAATCATAAAGAGATATAAATAAGCACTTCACTATGCCATTCATAACAGTGAATAAGTATTCTGTGAAATATAGCCTAAGAGACCCACACGGTGCACACACTGTCACCTTTACACACGTGGGACAAGGAGTCTCCGGAGATCACATAAGTAAAACTCACTTGACTAGCATAATGACATCTAGATTACAAGCATCATCATATGAATCTCAATCATGTAAGGCAGCTCATGAGATTATTGTATTGAAGTACATAGGAGAGAGATGAACCACATAGCTACCGGTACAGCCCCGAGCCTCGATGGAGAACTACTCCCTCCTCATGGGAGCAGCATGGTGATGAAGATGGCGGTGGAGATGGCAGCGGTGTCGATGGAGAAGCCTTCCGGGCACTTCCCCGCCCGGCAGGGTGCCGGAACAGAGACTACGTCCCCGATCTTGGCTTCGCGATGGCGGCGCCTGGAAGGTTTCGTGGGTTTCGTCCAACGTAATAGGGTTTTCGCGACGGAGGCTTTAAATAGGCGGAAGGGCAGCCTTGGAGGGGGCCTGGGGCCACCACACCATAGGGCAGCGCCCCCCGGGCCGCGCCACCAGTGTGGGGCCCCCGTGCTCCCGGCGCTCTCGTGTTCTGGATGGTTCCGGGAAAATAGGAACCCGGCGTTGATTTCGTCCGATTCCGAGAATATTTCGTTACTAGGATTTCTGAAACCAAAAACAAGAAACAGGAACTGGCACTTCGCATCTCGTCAATAGGTTAGTTCCAAAACGCATAAATATGACATATAATGTGCATAAAACATATAGGTATCATCAATAAAGTAGCATGTAACATAAGAAATTATCGATACGTTGGAGACGTATCGCATCCCTTAGTTCTGCTCGTCCCGAGCAGGTAAAACGATAACAAAGATAATTTCAAGTGACATGCCATCATAATCTTGATCATACTATTTGTAAACATATGTAATGAATGCAGCGATCAAAACAATGGTAATGACATGAGTAAACAAGTGAATCATAAAGCAAAGACTTTTCATGAATAGTACTTCAAGACAAGCATCAATAAGTCTTGCATAAGAGTTAACTCATAAGCAATAAATTCTTAGTAGAAAGCTTGAAACAACACAAAGGAAGATATAAGTTTCAGCGGTTGCTTTCAACTTTAACATGTATATCTCATGGATAATTGTCAACACAAAGTAATATAACAAATGCAATATGCAAGTATGTAGGAATCAATGCACAGTTCACACAAGTGTTTGCTTCTTGAGGTGGAGAGAAATAGGTGAACTAACTCAACATAAAAAGTAAAAGAATGGCCCTTCGCAGAGTGAAGCATTGATTGCTATATTTGTGCTAGAGCTTTGATTTCAAAAACATCAAGAGAGTATAAAAGTAAAGTTTTGAGAGGTGTTTGTTGTTGTCAACGAATGGTAGCGGGTACTCTAACACCCTTGCCAGACAAACCTTCAAAGAGCGGCTCCCATTTTATTTTATTTTTGGGTGGCACTCCTTCCAACCTTTCTTTCACAAACCATGGCTAACCGAATCCTCGGGTGCCTGCCAACAATCTCATACCATGAAGGAGTACCTTTTTATTTTAGTTTTATTTAGATGACACTCCTCCCCACCTTTGCTTTCTCAAACCATGGCTAACCGAATCCTTCGGGTGCCGTCCAACCACATACCATGGAGGAGTGTCTATTTTTGTTAATTAATTTGGGACTGGGAATCCCATTGCCAGCTCTTTTTGCAAAATTATTGGATAAGCGGATGAAGCCACTAGTCCATTGGTGAAAGTTGCCCAACAAGATTGAAAGATAAACACCACATACTTCCTCATGAGCTATAAAACATTCACACAAATAAGAGGTGATAAATTTTGAATTGTTTAAAGGTAGCACTCAAGCAATTTACTTTGGAATGGCGGAGAAATACCATGTAGTAGGTAGGTATGGTGGACACAAATGGCATAGTGGTTGGCTCAAGGATTTTGGATGCATGAGAAGTATTCCCTCTCGATACAAGGTTTAGGCTAGCAAGGTTTATTTGAAACAAACACAAGGATGAACCGGTGCAGCAAAACTCACATAAAAGACATATTGTAAACATTATAAGACTCTACACCGTCTTCCTTGTTGTTCAAAACTCAATACTAGAAATTATCTAGACCTTAGAGAGACCAATTATGCAAACCAAATTTTAGCAAGCTCTATGTATTTCTTCATTCATGGGTGCAAAGTATATGATGCAAGAGCTTAAACATGAGCACAACAATTGCCAAGTATCACATTATCCAAGACATTTTAGAATTACTACATGTAGCATTTTCCAATTCCAACCATATAACAATTTAACGAAGAGGAAACTTCGCCATGAATATTATAAGCTAAGAACACATGTGTTCATATGAACCAGCGGAGCGTGTCTCTCTCCCACACAAGCATTTATTCAAACAAAAACAAAAACAAAAACATACAGACGCTCCAAGTAAAGTACATAAGATGTGACCGAATAAAAATATAGTTTCAGGGGAGGAACCCGATGATGTTGTCGATGAAGAAGGGGATGCCTTGGGCATCCCCAAGCTTAGACTTGAGTCTTCTTAAAATATGCAGGGATGAACCACGGGGGAATCCCCAAGCTTAGAGCTTTCACTCCTCTTGATCATAGTATATCATACTCCTCTCTTGACCCTTGAAAACTTCCTTCACACCAAACTTCAAGCAAACTCATTAGAGGGTTAGTGCACAATTAATAATTCACACATTCAGAGGTGACACAATCATTCTTTACACTTCTGGACATTGCATAAAGCTACTGGACATTAATGGATCAAAGAAATTCATCCAACATAGCAAAAGAGGCAATGCGAAATAAAAGGCAGAATCTATCAAAAACAGAACAGTCCGTAAAGACGAATTTTAAAATGGCACCAGAATTGCTCAAATGGAAAAACTCAAAACTAATGAAAGTTGCGTACATATCTGAGGATCACGCTCGTAAATTGGCAGATTTTTTCGAATTTTCTACAGAGACTTGTGCCCAGATTCGTGACAGACAGCAATGCTGTTTCTGCGCAGCGATCCCAAATATAACATCAACTTTGACATAGAAACTTTACTTGGCACAAAAACATGATAAGGAGAGGTTGATACAGTAGTCAAAAACTTCCAAGACTCAACAAAACAAAAATTGCTGTAGTAAAATAAACACATGGGTTATCTCCCAAGAAGTTCTTTCTTTATAGCCATTAAGATAGGCTCAGCAGTTTTAATGATGCACTCGCAAGAAATAGTAGTTGAAGCAAAAGAGAGCATCAAGAGGCAAATTCAAAACACATTTAAGTCTAACATGCTTCCTATGCATAGGAATCTTGTAAATAAACAAGTTCATGAAGAGCAAAGTAACAAGCATAGGAAGATAAAACAAGTGTAGCTTCAAAAATTTCAGCACATAGAGAGGCATTTTAGTAACATGAAAATTTCTACAACCATATTTTCCTCTCTCATAATAACTTTCAGTAGCATCATGAGCAAACTCAACAATATAACTATCACATAAAGCATTCTTATCATGAGTCTCATGCATAAAATAATTACTACTCCCAACATAAGCATAGTCAATTTTATTAGTTGTAGTGGGAGCAAATTCAACAAAGTAGCTATCATTATTATTCTCATCATCAAATATAGGAGGCAAAGTATCATCAAAGTAAATTTTCTCCTCAATGCTTGGGGGACTAAAAATATCATGCTCATCAAAACCAGCTTCCCCAAGCTTAGAATTTTCCATATCATTAGCAACAATAGTGTTCAAAGCATTCATATTAATATGTTCCATGGGTTTTTTAATTTTCGCATCAAACCATCCATGTCTTAAATCAGGAAATAGAATAAGAAGCTCATTGTTGTCCATTATGCCTAACTAGTGTAAACAAGAAACCAAATGTTGCAATTGCAGAGTCTAAAGGAAATAGCTTCGAGCACACACACAATAGCGCCAGAAAAATACTGTTACCTAGAACCGAAGTATGAGTGCCTTTTACCTTTCCTCCCCGCAACGGCGCCGGAAAATGCTTGATGTCTACGGGTGCTTCTATTCTTGTAGACAGTGTTGGGCCTCCAAGAGCAGAGGTTTGTAGAACAGCAGCAAGTTTCCCTTAAGTGGATTACCCAAGGTTTATCGAACTCAGGGAGGAAGAGGTCAAAGATATCCCTCTCATGCAACCCTGCAACCACAAAGCAAGAAGTCTCTTGTGTCCCCAACACACCTAATAGGTGCACTAGTTCGGCGAAGAGATAGTGAAATACAAGTGGTATGAATGAATATGAGCAGTAATATGGCGCCAGAAATGCTTGCTGGCGTGCACTTGATGGTAGTAATATTGTAGGAAGTAAACATGCAGTAGTAACGCAGAAACAAAACAAGCAGCGATAGCAGTATTTAGGAACAAGGCCTAGGGATTAGACTTTCACTAGTGGACACTCTCAACTTTGATCACATAACAGAATAGATAAATGCATACTCTACACTCTCTTGTTGGATGATGAACACATTGCGTAGGATTACACGAACCCTCAATGCCGGAGTTAACAAGCTCCACAATTCAATGTTCATATTTAAATAACCTTAGAGTGCGTTACCCTCCAAAACCCACCGACGGGCAATGGCTAAGCAACACGAAGAGCCGGGAGGCTCCCAAGGCCGCTTAGTGGACCCTGGCACCTCGCGTCGTCCCGCAAATCTTCCAGCCGTCCCTGGCGGTTGCTAGGGCGTGCCACCTGACCTAGACCCGATCAGGAAGGTGTTAGAGTGGTTCGATTGTTCCTGCATGGTAGACACGTAAACATTAAATACGAGCCCTATCGGCTCTCAGGTTGCCCTGTGGATCGGCTCAAGGAGCCGATCGCCCCATGTTTCACGTTGGATTTACAATGGCATGGGGATCCTGCTTGATCAAAACAAAGCTAAAGCGATCCACGACAGTTTAGGGTTTTCACCGCATAACCGGAACGTCCTACGTGCGATCGGGCCTAGCAGCTACGGAAGATGATGCAAACCACCCCTACGAGAGGCCTAAAAACCAACATAACGTTGATTCCCGGAACATCCCTTGCAGGGACGGTGAACAACACCTAACGCACTACCGGATCGTCCGACCCCAGCATAAGGCCTAACTATGCAGATATTAAACTAATCCCTGCGGAGCAAGGAGAAACTATAACGGATCGGATCTACTAAGTAACGAACAAGCAAGATGCTGCCCTTACACCCGAGAGGTGTAAGGGCAGCTAGGTGTCGAGGGACGGCATTGCCACGCAGATATGCACGCGAAAGCATCAATGCAAGCCCCTAAACACCTAAGGATAAATAGTACTGCTCGCCATCAACAACGCTTCAGCACGAGTAGTACAAGGTAGACGAATAAACGTATACTGCCTAGATCGCTAGATGCGATCTAGGCAGCATGGTGCTTACCCGGGAGAAACCCTCGAAGAAAGGGGTGGCGATGCGCCTGATTTGTGTTGGTTGAACGATGATTGTCCTCCTTTTCTGATAACCCTAGATACATATTTATAGTCCAAGGGACTTTCTAATTGAGGCGTGCACCTAACCGTGCACGGGCCAGACTCTATCTCTTAATCTAAATTACAATGCGACCTACTATATTACAGATACACGGGCAACTTAGCCCAACTCTTAGCGCAAGGCCGCTTCGAAGATGCTCCACGTGTACGTCCTTCAAGCCCATCTTCACTTACGGCCCATCTCCTGATTTGGCCAAAATCCGGTGATAACACATGCCCCCTGGTTTTGATAATGATAATTGCAAAACCATCTGTCTCCTTTGAAGGGTCATGTCGTGGCAGAACCGTCGCAGTTTCTTCATGATGACGTCTTGCCTTCTCAACTTCCCTGCACGATTTGACAGGCACCACGTCCTTGGGAACTGCTTAGGCATTAAACCACTATATCCCCCTTTTTATTTGGCCGCATCGAACAGTTCTCCTCTTCATCCCTCTGCATCAGCACTTCCAAAAACCCTCCTCGGCCAACATGTCTTCTTCCTCTTCTTCTCCCTCGTCGGGTCTTTCCACCCAATCCTCCACCTCCCGCGAGCCGACGCCGGAATGGGACCCACGGGAGGTCCACGCGGCCAACATCCGCCGCGCCATAGCCGACGGAGACGAGTCGTCCCACGACTCCTCCATCTGGTCCGAAGATGACCAGTCCTTAATGGACGGGGAGAGCGACCTTCGCTTCCTCGCCATTGGGCAATCGGAGGAGGAAAGAGACGACGACGGCTTCTCCTGGGATGGTCTCTCCTCCGCCGAGGAGGTGAAGGAGGAGGAAGAGGAGGAGGACGACACCTTCTCGACGAGCCGCCGGCCAAGCCTCTCGCCCTTGGCCGGGCAACATGAGCGACTTCGACAGCGACGATGCCGATGCCGACGAAGAAGACGAGGACAATGAAGGTCCCGCCGGAGGTCGCTACAGCAGCGACGAAGAACCAGCCGGGAGCAGCACCGACGGCGGCGACGGCGACGATGAGGGCAGCAGCGGCCCTTAGATAGGATAGAGCTAGGAGTAATAGATGAGGGCAATGTATCCCTCCAGCAGTTCCTTTTGAGAGCAATCAGCTCTTATGTAAGAAATCTTGTTTATCAATGAAGAATTTCCCCAATTTGATTTTGCCGATTTCCTTTATGGTAATTCAGCCGATTGTCCTTCGTACTGAGTCCGCCGATTGTCACTTTGGTCAATGCTCAACGAGCCGATGGCACCGCATCGGTCTCTCACGAATAAATCTCAGGATAGATCCATCCAAACCTCCAAATTCTTGATCACACAAGGCCAAGCTACAATCGTGCAAACCCCCAGATCTTGGAAATGCAGACCCAACTGAATGGAATGTTAGACTGAGCGGCAAATTCCTGAAATAGCGTCCATTCTCCTCATTAACTTTAAATTTCAGACATTCTTCTGCCGCTTCCTTCTCTTCCTGATCCTTCTTGCCTTCAGGAGAGCCCTAGGACTGTTGCTGGATCAACTCGAATGCTGAAGCTAACACCTTGCAAAAACAGGCACCATTCGCCCATAACTGTCCTTGTGATGCTCCATTTCTTCGCAGCAACCAACTGGTCCAGAGCCCATCGATGATCATGGCTCGCCCTTCGAATACCTCCCGTCAGCTCCGGCCGTTCTCCTCTGCGATAACCCACCACCTTTCAAACAAGCTATGGTGCAGAGTCAGCCGATTCCAACAAGATCAGCTCCGCAGAATAAAAACCTTAGGGGCGAGCTGCCCCCCGAGTCTCAGTCAAGGCGAGAATAAAAGTGTACTAGCCGTATGGACCATCATCGGCTTCCCAATTGTAGTGCAGCGTTAGCCAATTCTACCCAAATCGGCTTTCAATAGCAGAGAACCTCC
Organism: Lolium multiflorum; assembly: GCA_030979885.1. NCBI lineage: Eukaryota > Viridiplantae > Streptophyta > Magnoliopsida > Poales > Poaceae > Lolium > Lolium multiflorum. Next base: position 205,330,018 of record CM061747.1, read on the forward strand.
ACGGTGAGCTGCCCCCCGAGCCACTTCAGTCCAATGACGCAATCTCTGGTGAGAATGCAGTTTAGTCCACCTGGACGATCGTCGGTTGTTCTCATGATCCTGGCCCGATCTGCACGCTCATACCGTTTTTGCTGTTGGCCAGGGCTGCGATCCTCAAACTTGCCGGCAAATACCAACAGATTAACTTGAGGAAAAGGGCCTTGGACGCCCGAACTGACGCTTCTGCTGGTACTGCCGAGCTTGAAGTCTTGCAGAAGGAGTTGGAAGTCCTTGAAGAGAGGGCCTGAGTCACCAAGCAATCCCAATGAGGGGTTCCTCCCGTAGAGCCTCGCCACGTGACTTGGTGACTGCTCCATTAGGGCTTCCGCTTGTCAGCTTGCATCCCTTGAGTCGATGGCCGTGCATCGGCTTTGAACTCTTAAGTCGATGTCTACGCATCGGCTGTGCCCAAAAATTTCGGTATTTTCTTTTTTTTGCATCGGCCCCCATTGAGCTGTTCTGCTGGGCATTTGACATGCATTCTCAGCTTCGTATCCTCGTGTCTCATCCATCTATGTGCCCCCGAGCCGATTCTGTCAAGTAATTGATGGTATCGGCTCTTCAGCATCTGTTGGATCAATGCGAACTGACAAAGGTATGTTGAGGATAATTTTGGCCGATTGCGGGAATCGGCCTCCTTTTCCGTTGCAATGCTTTGACGATGGTTTGCAACTTCTTGGATTTCCACTGTAGCTACGTGACATGCGGGTCACAGATACCATGTTTGTATCAGCCGATGCCTCTGCACGGCATCGCCGATGCTCGTGCATCGGCTTTCGTTTTGGGCGCCATACTTTCTTTGGCGCGCGCCTTCGTCTCCAATGTTTGTTGAATTTTCGCGGCCAGATCGGGCCGCGCTTTCTCAACGTGTACGTGTACCGTGCTCTCGCTTTCTTCCAGGTTTCGCACCACGCACTCTACGCTTCGAGAGTGGCTGAGTCCATCGAGGGCACCACCTTGGTCGGTGATACCTATCTTCTTCTTCATCTGACTCCTCAAGTCTTCTTCTTGGGATGACTCAGCTCGCTTGTTATGAGGTGGAGAGGTCCCAGACGCTCGAACACTGAAACTTCATTTGTCCTTCTCCTTTGCTGTCTGCATTCCGGGCAATTCTCGATTGTTGGCAATCGGCTCATTCCCGAGTCCCAGCAATGTTTGAAGAAGGGACAGTTCCAGTGCTTATCCACGTTGTCTTGCTCCCTTGACCTTTCTAGCGTGGCGTTCGTACCCGTCGTTGTTGTCGCTGACGATACCTTGTTTTCTGCATTAGACCGACGATATCTTTCATCGTCTTCGTCGTAGCGACGCGTCGGTCGTACTGCTGCTCATATTTGTTGAGGAGATGCATGGAGAGTGGGCGCGATACCGTATGCTTCTCACCTCCTCCTCGGTTAGGTACCGTCTATCATCATCTTGGGGCCGGTCGCATGGAACAACCTCCTTTTATTTTGCTACCACAGAGTGGCTGCTCTCTGCTTTATCTTTGCCATGGCGATCACAAACCCTGCCATATTGACATCAAAAGAGAACCCTGGCTCCTTTATGGAGTGGCTTAGGTCCACCATGTTGACGTCCGAAAACGGACGCATGTCTACCTCATGGCAAACTGTCCGAAAGTTAATTGGCCGATTCTATCGCCATCTGAATTTGTGCGCGTAATACTTTGCAGTCGTTGGTGGCGTGCGTGAACGTATGATGCCATTTGCAGTATGGCCTTTGTTCATTTCTTGTGCCGTAGGGATCTTGTGGCCTTCAGGAGCTTCAACTGTTTCTTTTCAGTAGTAGATCGAAGATCTGTTCAGTTTTGCTCACATCAAAGTCCAACCCTCTTGGAGGCCCTGGCGGGTTCACCCATTTGCAGGATACAGGCACTGGCGTCCGAGTCCACTCGGCTACTGCGACTTCCTGATCTTCCGCAGAATCTTCATCCTCATCGCGTTGACCAGGGTTATCGCGCGCTTGAACTTGTCCTGGCAGTTCTGCATGGCGCTGTTCATATAAGGTCGTCTATTGACCAGGCCAACGAGTTGTACTCCACCCGGAACATCGATCCTTGAATGACGCTGCAAGGCCTGCCACGGCCAGCTCGACCGCTTCTTTCTCAGTTAAATGAACCAAATAGCATCGGTTCTGACAGCTCTGAAACGCTGAATGTACTCGACACCTGCCTCTCTCGTCCGCCGAACCCGTGCTAGTTCGGCAATACCGCTCGTAGCTTCTGAATGATATTGGGTGTGAAACTGTTCCTCCAGTTGCTTCCATGATCGTACTGAATTTGGCTGCAACGAGGTGTACCATCCAAAAGCTGGACCGGTGAGGGATTGCGAGAAGAACCTCACCCGTAGCTGATCCGATGCCGAAACCATGCCCGGCTGGCAAGTATCGGCTCACGTGCTCGATGGAGCTAGATCCTTCGACCACCGAATTTGTTGAAGTCCGGAAGCCGGTACTTAGGTGGTAGTGGGATCAGGTCAAACTCATTGGGGTACGGCTTGGAATAGCCGATTATCTTCTTCTTCGGCAAGATGCCGAACTGATCTCTCAGATGACTGACTGATCTCGTGGAGGTAGTGGCAATGAGCTTCCGGTGCGTGGCATACTTGGCTAGCCACGCGTGTTTCTCAGCTTCTGCTCCCAAACCCCGCGCTGCTGCATTCCTCCTGCCGGAATAATTGCGCCTGCTCCGGCAATCTCTCCTATGGAGCCGGATCGCCTGCGTCCGGTTGTTGCAGTCCGGCACAAACGTGCACACGTATCCGTGTGGGATCTCCTTGGCGGCTCATATAGGAATTGGTAGTCGCCCGATCACTTCCGGCCTTGTAGACAACGTGTCGGTGAACCTTGTTGCCGTGGAGCTGCCATCGAGTACGGCAATGGTGGCCTGGTGTGGAGTTGCACTTCTCCTTGGTGAGTCCCTAGCACAGGTCCCGAGGGGGAGTACCGACGCTCCATGATCTCTTGCACCACACGGAGCGCAACGCGCTCCAAAGAATTTACCAGGCTCTCAGCCGATGCAGTGAATGAGCCACCACGTAGTTGATTTCCTGTCGCAGGGCTCTGGACGTTCATCTGAAGGGAGGGATAGATCCAACCCATCAAGGACACCTTGTGGCGTGAATCCTTTGAACCCGATGCCGTGCGAACGGGTCTTCTCAAAGGAGCCGATGAGTTCGGCTTCAACGATGGCCTTCAGCTCATCGTACTTCTTCTTATGATCAGGAGGGAGATCCTCGTATGTGATCTGCTCCTCATCTCGGATGTCGGTGTTGACGTGAATGTTGCAGAAGATGTCCCATCGGCGTGCCAGAATGTGTTACCCTCCAAAACCCACCGACGGGCAATGGCTAAGCAACACGAAGAGCCGGAGGCTCCCAAGGCCGCTTAGTGGACCCAGGCACCTCGCGTCGTCCCGCAAATCTTCCAGCCACGTCCTGGCGGTTGCTAGGGCGTGCCACCTGACCTAGACCCGATCATGAAGGTGTTAGAGTGCTTCGATTGTTCCTGCATGGTAGACACGTAAACATTAAATACGAGCCCTATCGGCTCTCAGGGTTGCCCTGTGGATCGGCTCAAGGAGCCGATCGCCCCATGTTTCACGTTGGATTTACAATGGCATGGGGATCCTGCTTGATCAAAACAAAGCTAAAGCGATCCACGACAGTTTAGGGTTTTCACCGCATAACCGGAACGTCCTACGTGCGATCGGGCCTAGCTACGGAAGATGATGCAAACCACCCCTACGAGAGGCCTAAAAACCAACATAACGTTGATTCCCGGAACATCCCTTGCAGGGACGGTGAACAACACCTAACGCACTATCGGATCGTCCGACCCCAGCATAAGGCCTAACTATGCAGATATTAAACTAATCCTTGCGAGCAAGGAGCAACTATAACGGATCGGATCTACTAAGTAACGAACAAGCAAGATGCTGCCCTTACACCGAGATAGGTGTAAGAGCTAGGTGTCGAGGACGGCATTGCCACGCAGATATGCACGTAAAGCATCAATGCAAGCCCCTAAACACCTAAGGATAAATAGTACTGCTCGCCATCAACGCTTCAACACGAGTAGTACAAGGTAGACGACAAACGTATACTGCCTAGATCGCTAGATGCGATCTAGGCAAGATGGTGCTTACCCGGGAGAAACCCTCGAAGAAAGGGGTGGCGATGCGCCCGATTTGTGTTGGTTGAACGATGATTGTCCTCCTTTCGATAACCCTAGATACATATTTATAGTCCAAGGGACTTTCTAATTGAGGCGTGCACCAACTGCACGGGCCACTCTATCTCTTAATCTAAATTACAATGCGATCTACTATATTACAGATACACGGGCAACTTAGCCCAACTCTTAGCGTAAGGCCGCTTCGAAGATGCTCCACGTGTACGTCCTTCAAGCCCATCTTCACTTACGGCCCATCTCCTGATTTGGCCAAAATCCGGTGATAACAATGCATGAAAGATCGATACGACTAAACCAAGTACTAACATAGCATGCACACTGTCACCTTCATGCTTATGTAGGAGGAATAATACACATCAATACTATCATAGCAATAGTTAACTTCGCAATCTACAAGAGATCATGATCATAGCATAAACCAAGTACTAACACGGATGCACACACCGTCACCATTACATCGTGGGGAGGAATAAAACTACTTTAATAACATCACTAGAGTAGCACATAGATAAATTGTGATACAAAACACATTGCAGTCATAAAGAGATATAAATAAGCACTTCACTATGCCATTCATAACAGTGAATAAGTATTCTGTGAAATATAGCCTAAGAGACCCACACGGTGCACACACTGTCACCTTTACACACGTGGGACAAGGAGTCTCCTGAGATCACATAAGTAAAACTCACTTGACTAGCATAATGACATCTAGATTACAAGCATCATCATATGAATCTCAATCATGTAAGGCAGCTCATGAGATTATTGTATTGAAGTACATAGGAGAGAGATGAACCACATAGCTACCGGTACAGCCCCGAGCCTCGATGGAGAACTACCCCTCTCATGGGAGCAGCAGCGGTGATGAAGATGGCGGTGGAGATGGCAGCGGTGTCGATGGAGAAGCCTTCCGGGGGCACTTCCCCGTCCCGCAGGGTGCCGGAACAGAGACTCCTGTCCGGATCTTGGCTGCGATGGCGGCTGCTCGGGAAGGTTTCGTGGGTTTCGTCCAACGAATAGGTTTTCGCGGAGGCTTTAAATAGGGGGCCCTCGGAGGGGCACGGGGCCACCACACCATAGGGCGGCGCGGCCCCCCGGCCGAGCCAGGTGTGGTGTGGGGCCCTGTGGCTTCCTCGCGGCTCTCGGGTGTTCTGGATGGTTCCGGAAAAATGGACCCGGGGCGTTGATTTCGTCCGATTCGAGAATATTTCGTTACTAGGATTTCAAAACCAAAAACAGCAAAAACAGAACTGGCACTGCATCTCGTCAATAGGTTAGTTCCGGAAAAGCATAAATATGACATATAATGTGCATAAAACATATAGGTATCATCAATAAAGTAGCATGGAACATAAGAAATTATCGATACGTTGGAGACGTATCAGCGGGGGACAAGGATGATAGGAAATCAACTTCCGGGGTTTGCCAATTTCTTGGTAGGTCCTTGGTGTGTTGGTCTTCTAAGAAGCAAAATTGTATATCTCTCTCCACCGCCGAAGCCGAATATGTTGCCGCCGCAAGTGGATGCACTCAATTGTTATGTATGAGGCAAACTTTAAAGGAATACGGTGTCATTTGTGACAAAGTGCCTCTATTATGTGACAATGAAAGTGCCATCAAGATTACCTATAATCCGGTGCAACATTCAAGAACGAAGCATATTGAGATCCGGAATCATTTCATTAGGGATCATGTTGCCCGTGGTGATATTGAGCTTATCTATGTTCCTACCAAAGATCAACTTGCCGATATATTCACGAAGCCTCTTGATGAAGCAAGGTTTTGCTATTTGAGGAATGAGCTAAATATCATTGATTCAAGGAGTCTAGCTTGACCATCTTGCAAACACACCTCTATCTCAAAACTTTATTTGGTTTAGATGTGGGCATGGAAATAGGGGAGTGCGGTTTAAATTATTGAGCTATCCCTCCCCCCATAATGCCAACATTAAGAAATCATTCTCTTTATATCATATGTTGATATGTGAGCTTCAATGATGAGTAGTGGTTTGGGCCCAAGATATATCTTCGCGGTGCCATACCATAACACTCATATATGGTGGCCTAGGCCACCACACTCTTCTTTGTGAAGAGTTGGAGTTATTTGGATTTTCATGATTCTTATTTGGCAACTCCTTGTTCTTATGGGAAATCACTCTAGTTTGGACTTATTTGCTCATATCTTGCAAACTTGAGTGATCATGTACCATTAACAGTTTGAGCTTTCTAAACCCAAGCCTTTACTCATCTATAAGCCATTTCCATCTTGCTCTTATGTCATGTTTTGGTAAAAACTTGGAGTTTGAGGATTTTCGGTCGGATGATCTAGGTTGCCCCATCTTATTGGCCAATATGCACCTTATATGTGTTGTGATACTTTATTACATCACATATGGGGATATGCAAATAACCAACAAAAGATAGGCAGGATTTCCGGTGTTCTGGAATTTTCCAGAAAACCGGATAATCCGGCCCCTGGGCAAACCGGAAAATCCGGCCCGACCGGATTATCCGCCCTAAACTAGGGCCGGGCCTGGGCAGATCTTGAAAGGGCTGAGGACGAGGCCACGGGGGGCAAACGGTTCAACCACCCCCACGCGCCTCTCTCTCTCTTTCTCCTCTCAAGGTCGCCGGAGCCCTCCTCCTCGCCGGAGCCGCCCCGTCCACTCCCTCCCGGCGTTTTTGGGTGGATCGGGTGCTCCTCCTCCCTAGCTCTCATCTCCTCCAAGCGGCTCCTCCAATGGATGGGGGTATGGTTCACAATCCCTAACCCTAGGTGTTGTGTTTTATACGTGCTATTTTCTTGGTGGAGATGTTGCCTAGTTGTTCCAAATCGTTTGTAGTGTACTCCTCTTGCATACTATAAGGCCGATCTGGTCGTAGACAAGTTTTTGATTGCAAGTTCTGCTCGATTCGCAGGGCCGGATTATCCGGCCCCCACGAGACCGGATTATCCGCCCCCCGGGGCACCGGATTATCCGGCCTGGAGCTTCATCGCCGCGGCAGTGTTGATTCAATCTATCTTGTCTAGACTTGTACCGACTTATAGTATGTTTCTAGAGTACATTACTGTATCATACATGACTTATGAGCATTATCTTCTCTTTGCTATCCTCTTTGCTATTCACAGGTAGTGGTTCTCGGGGTCGGAGACGCCCAAGGCGTGACCGGTCGAGTGATGAGTTTGCACCGAATGCCTCGCAAGTCCACCGCTAGTAGACAGAAGAACAAGGAAGCTAGGGTGAACTACAAGGCTATGGACATTATCTCTTATGCTGCAATCCATATGAAGAACTGGTATGAAGACGTTGCAAGGGATGAGGAGATTGTGGGCAGACGCTTCTGGTGCATGGAGCAGGAGTACATCTACAAGGATATTTATGAGCCCATGAAGAAAGTGCGACCCATGCAAGCAATCAATGTGGAAGACCTAGCTGAAAATAATCATTTTGAGGATGCCATCTGGGTGACTGATAGGATGGGCTTGCAGGATCTGATGAAGATTAGGTGTGACTACAGTCCAGAGTTGATTGAGCAATTCTATGCTACTCTGGCCTTCAAGAAAGATGAAGACCGCACTATGGAATGGATGTCTGGCTCCACTCATTGTGAAGCAACCTTGCGCCGGTTTGCTGCTATTCTTGGACTTCCAGAAGAAGGTGGTATTCGCCTCCATGGTCCTCAGAAGACAGATAAAAATGTGCTTTATAATCTCTATGACTCATCTGGAGCGGTTGGATCTGCCAAGGGGCTCCTTCCCATCTACGGTCAGGTGCTCCGTTTCCTTCGAGCCACCATTGCTCCAAGTAGTGGAAACAATGATGCACTCCGTAGAGCACTTGTGGATCTTATGCACCTCAGCTATAAGTGTGCTCGTGAAGGCAATGAGAAAGAAGACTTCTCTCTTGATGTTATGGACTTCATATTCAATGAGATTCATGATTGCGTTGTCTCCCGGACCACCATGCCATATGCACCTTATATCCAGCTCCTTATCAACAACTCTGTGACTATGGATGAAGACTTGAGTCGGTTCCCATTGGAGACACACTCTGTCAAGAAGGCTTACAAGAAGAAGCCGGTTCCCCATGCTGCCCTGCTCCTGACTCCTTTATGGGAGATGCTCGCACTAGTGGTTTTGCTCCTGCTCGCCATGCTGATCTGCCTGCCATGAAGAAGCAAGTCAAGAAGCTTAGTTGGTTTCAGCGTCACATTCTATGCATGAATATTGAGATTCATAAGGAGAACTATGCGGCCAGCCGAGAGCATTCTGAGATTAAGCATACTCAGGCGGTCATTCTTCATAAGCTCAGTGGTGAGCAAGGACCTCCGCCTCCAGTTCACCCAGGTTACAGTGGGTGGCATTCTTCTCAGGTTCCGTGGAATGATCTTGAGGACTGCATTCAGAGGGCCAACTACACTCGCAACTCTCCTCCTGCCCCTGACACTGAAGATGAAGAGGAGGCAGGAGTACCAGTCCGAGGACAGAGGGCTCCGAGTGATCTCCATGGGGCGAGTAGCATCGCGCTTTTCCCCTTTTTGGTGTCTCGATGCCAAAGGGGGAGAAGTGTTCTATTAGGACATCTCTCGGGGATTTGCATGGTTTGGGCACAAGCATATGCGTTTATCATTCCTTTATTGCTTGTGTCCTTTATATCGTTTATTTGAACTATTTGGCTTGTTGGTTTGTTCGTTTAAAACTATGTGTTATGTGGTTGTGAGACATTATGCTATGGATTTCAGATTTCTATATGTTGAGATCAAGGTTATTATATTGTGTGTGATGCTATATCTCCATATGGGTGATCAAGGGTATTATATTGTGTGTGATGCTATATCTCCGTATTATATATCTCCATATGTGTATGATTTCTACCACCTTATCTCAACTTCATATATGTCTATGTCTCTTGTTAGAGCTCTTGTTGGATACCACTTGTGTTGAGGCACCTCGCACCTATGTGTTGTGTATTTGTATTCAAATGCAAATTACTTGTATGCACACATGTAGGGGGAGTGCCTCTATGTTTTGCCAACATGATTGCTCTTCATAGTGATTCTCTTGCAAATCCGTATATTGTCATCAAACACCAAAAAGGGGGAGATTGAAAGAACATCTCTCATAATATGTTTTGTGTGTTTGATGTCAATGTATGTGATACACTAATGTTTGTCTAAGTGGTACAGGGATTATATAGATACATATATACATGTGTGATGGATGTGATGAGACATGTCAAAAAGAAGCTGTAACAGGTTTTCAGCCGGATATTCCGGGCCGGATATTTCCAATATCCGCCCCCATTTTTCGCTAAGGATGGAGGGGTTGTGGCTCGATACCCCTGACAGGCCGGACATTTGCCCGGATATTTGCCCGGATTTGTCCCAGGGCCGGATTATCCGGGCCGGATATTTCAAATATCCGGCCCCCTCGAAATCGGCTAAGGACCAGAAGAAAAGCAGCTCGGACAGGGCCGGACGTTTGGCCTTTTTACCAGGTTTTGTCCCTAAAGCCGGATTTTCCGGGGCGGATTATCCGGCCCTTAGGCCGGATTATCCGCCCTGAACTCCAACGGCTGGATTTGGAGAGGGGTATTTATACCCTTCTTCTACCTTGCTCCTTGCTCAATCATTGCACAAAAATCTGCCAAGCTTCACCACCATTAGAGCCACCTCAAGAACATAAGATTTGCAAGATCTCCTTCCCCCCCCAACCAAAGCTCTTGATCTTTGGAGATTCGAAGGAGAAGACACCGATCTACATCCTCACCGAAGCGATTTACATTTCCCCTCATTTGTTTGAGGGCCCCTTTGCTAGTGTTCCTCTTTGGATCCCTAGTTGATTTGTGTTGATGTATTGTTGTTGATTGTTGTGTTGTTACAGATTTGGGAGCCTCCAATTCGGTTGTGAATGTGTGCCCCAAGAACTTTGTAAAGGCCCGGTTTCCGCCTCGAGGAAATCCCTTAGTGGAAGTGGGCTAGGCCTTCGTGGCGTTGCTCACAGGAGATCCGAGTGAAGCCTTCGTGGCTGTTGGTTTGGCTCGTAGCAACCACACTCCTCCAAACGTAGACGTACCTTCTTGCAAAGGAAGGGAACTACGGGAATCATCTCCGTGTCATCGCGTGCTCCACTCTCGGTTACCTCTATCCTATTCTATCCTCTATATATTGCGTAGCTCTATCTTGCTTAGTTGATAACCTTGTCATATAGGTAAATTTACTTAGTTGCATATCTAGAGAATTTACCTTTGTGTCAAGCCTAAATTAAAAAAGAACTAAAAGTTGGTTAGCACCTATTCACCCCCCCTCTAGGTGCGGCATACGATCCTTTCAACAGGGCACATGATCAGAGGTTGTCATAGCTAAAGGTGTTTCCATGGTATTAGGAAAAGTGGTTGTCCAAGCCATAGAAGAAAAGAACCAGTCCAGCCTCTGAAGGAGAGGAGAGTTCTACATGTTCCTCCATGTGAACTTTCTGCCCTTTAGAGGAATATCTACCAATCCTAGATTACTGATGGCTTCATTGAACAATAACATTTCATTAATATTCCCTCCTGCTTTATTTCTATCTTGGGGAGATCTTATGATATTAAAATCCCCCATTAGTAGCCAATTCTCATCATCTGGGATCATGGGCGGAGCCACCACCAGGTCGAGGAGGGTCGGTCGACCCGGCTCATAAATTGGGGAAAAATAATCGACCCGAAGGGCATCTCCAACAGGGCGACGCATTTCGAACGCCTAAAAATGGTCGCGAGCGTCCGTTTGCGTCGCCTCGCGAACATATTTTATTCGTGTGTCCGTTTGCGTCTGGGTGTGCGCCCATCGGGGCGACCCATTTTTTAAGATTTGCAACATATATAGAAAGCATAAAAACCTAGTACATTCAAACTATACAAAGTAGTTCTAGAAGGCTAGACTACTTGCTGCCTAACGGGTCGGCCCTGTCGTTGCGTCGCTCCCTCGTCTGCTTCTCCGCCGCCTCCCGTGCGGCCGCTAGGGCTCGGTGCGCTGCCGCGTCCTCTAGCAGGCACTGCCGCAGCCTCGTTGGCAGCATCGCTCTTGAGCGTCTCGGGCACTCGACCATAGCCCTCCGCTCCACCGCCTCCTCGGGGTAGGCGTATCAGGGTCATCGGAAGACCATGATATATCAGATTCAGAATCATCTGCGGCTGCGGCGGCCGCCACCCTGCGATGTTCCATCTCGGCGTCGACTGTCGCATGGGCCGCCTGCTTCTCCTCTGCTTCCTTCTCCGCTTTAGCCAGGGCCTCGGCGTCCCTGACCAGGTCGAGGAGGTCGGTGATGTCGTCGCTGTTCCGGCGGCCCGCCGCCTTTCCCCGCCGGCCCGCCACCTTCGTCCCTGCCGCCGCTCAGCGCCTCAGCTCGTCCCCATCTCCGACTCCAATCGCCTGGCCTCTGCTCGGCCGGTTGGTCCTGCCCGGCTGCCCCCAGCTCGGCTCCTCCCCGGCTGCCTTTGATGGACGCCGACGAGGAGTCAACTTAATGGTATGATACTATCTTATTAAAATGTAGCTCTATTTTGGTGTTCTTGTTTTTTATAATTATTTTGCTGTTGTACTTGATGAAATATGCAAAGTGAATCTGTTTGGACCTCTTTTATTGAATACATTTGCTTTTTTCTATCAAAAAAAAAAATTAGAGCTTGGTTTCGACCCCCTCAGTTCAATTCCTGGCTCCGCCGCTGTCTGGGATAATTTAAGCTGTCCGCGTCGATTAAAACCGGTCAGAGGTAGTACGTAGAAACATCGATCTCAGATACCATTGTCGCCGGTAGCAGGTGGCAACTCCTCCCCTTTAGGCCAGAGGAACAGGCGGAGGGTGGCGATGGCGTCCTGCGCGCTACTGACGCCAGCTTTGGTGTACTCCTTCTTCTGGTCCCATTCGCCGCCTTTGGCCAGCCCAATGAGGGACCTGGAGAAGTCTCCCCAGAGGACGAGCAGCTTGGCCTCGTCCTTGCTCATCCGGTTTTCCTCTTGCCGTGGCAGAAGACCTTGCTGCACCATCGCGTAGATGGGCTTGAAGCGGGCGGCCTTGGAGACTACCACGATCACCCTCGCTAGGTGGATGCCGAGGGCGTTGTTGTAGGCCTTGTCGCCCGCCCCCTGGTAGCTTGATAGGAACTGCACCGCGTTGAGGACGGAAGACTCGCTGATGTGGTACATGGCGAGATTCGTGTGGCCGCCGGGGACGAGGGAGCCGTACTTGTCTGTCTTCGGAAGCGCGATGGATCCATGCAGTTGTCGCTGAAAACGGGGAAAGGCGAACCAGACGCCCCTCGTGTTGTTGAAGCCGCAAATATAGGCGTTGTCGCTCCTCACGGCGAGCGTTGCCTTCTGAAGGGAGGTCCTGCCGATGAGGTTGATGAGCACCCATGTGGGCGGCGCGGTGGGCAGCGTCTGCTTGAGCATCACCGGCACCGTTTCGACGGTGCGAGTGGTCTTGAACAGCAGGAAAAGGCTGTGCTGAAGGCGATCGTACTGTGTCGGCTTGCCTACTTCGTAGGTGAAGGAGATTGCGCCCACTGGGCTGCGTCGACCACCTTCGGTCAGCGGGGGCACATGCACCAAGAGATTCCTTAGAGCATCTCTACCAGAGCCCATAAGAGCATCTCTAGTGGCTCCTCTATATGATCATCTAAATGTGTATAGATGACCATGAGCTGAAAAAACGCTTTCAGTGGCTCATCTAAACGGTCATCTAAATATAGAGGACCATCCATTTCCTCTACTCATCCTCCAAATCTAGAGGACGGAGCGAGGACCATCTAAAGCAAAATCCTTCCCCGCGCACGCGTCCCCACACACATCTGAGATCAAGAGGTCCACTTGACAGTGACTAAATCAGAAATATAGACGGTCTAGACATAGACGTTCCACTGAAAAACTTAGGACATCTAAAAAGGAATCTTTATAGATGGTCATCTATATGGAGATATAGAGGTCCTCATTTAGAGGAACCACTAGAGATGCTCTAAATTCCGTCGGAACTAAATTTTTCCTGAAGATTTACGGATTCGGGCCGAAACGCGCGTAGAACAGAGCCCAAATACATGGGCCGGCCCGAATGCGAAGTTCAGGGGCTCGAAAAACTTCCCGCACGGCCCCTATTAAAAGGGTTCGCGGAGGAAAGTTCGGTTCGCAAACCCTACTCCCCTCCGCCGCCTAGCTCCGCCAGCCGACGAGCAATTGCCGTCTCCCCTCCACCGCAGCGCCGCCGGTAGAAGTCCGCATGGCTAGACGCGGTAGCTCCGCTAGGGGAGGAGGAAGCTTGGGCGGCGGGGACTCGCCTCCGCGCCCACCCGTATTCCGAGGCGGAGGGCGAGAAAATGCGTCCGCTCAGAAGCGGCGCGAGCGCCCGCCGCCGGAGTAGGAGCTCCACGCATCCGCCGCCTCGCCTTCCACCGCCACCACCGCCGCCGCCGCGCGTAGAGGCCGCCGGGGCCTAATTTTGGGCAAAATTAGCTCGCGCTGCCGCGGACAATACTTAATTTAGCTTATTAGTTCGTATGATGTAAACTTTCGTGCTCAATCGGAGCTAGAACTATCATCTATATGTGTTCATCGATGAATTCTCCCGCGAGAATTTTAATTTCGTGTTTTCAGTTCATCTTTCACGGTTTATGTTCTGCGCCACTGCCAAAATCGAACGAACTCGCTTTTTCGGGAGACTGAATACTATGTTTTCGATTTCAACTTTTTCGGGCTCTACTAGAGATGCTCGAGCATGCAAAAGTGCCCAGACAGGAAGGAGAGATGAATTTGTTTCTTTGTACGTACCGTCAGCTGGAGAGGCACGTCCGCCGTCACTCACCGTGAGGGTGAGCTCGAGAGGGACGTCAGCTTGGCCTGCGCCTGCCACGCCGCAGGCAGTTGAGGCCAGCGCCCAGGGACAGCCATAGGGCAGGGCAAAGGGGCGCTCGCTTGATCAATAGAAATAAATATTTTCAAACGTCTTCTTTAAGATTTCGAAGACCATGAATCTTTCAAATGTAAATATTGCATTACTCTAATATTTTTTTTGCCCAATACTAATATTTTTGAAGTCTTTTGTGTGGGATGAAGATTGTTAAGGGGCAAGAACACAAATCGTTCTTAAACTTTAAGTAATATATAAAAATTTAGTATAAATAAATATCTTTTAAAACAATCTAAAGTATGGGGGCAATGGCCCCCTGCCCTAAGAAAACTTCGCTACTATGAATAAGAGGCCCTTAATATCTTTTCGACCTAGGGCCTCCAAAATCTATGGACCGGCCCTGCCAGTGCCATGGCCAAGCACACCACCTGCAGCATGGTGAGGAAGGGCGTCCTCATGGTGGGTCGCTAGGTGTGCTACCTAGTGTCGCAGCTAGTGAGTGTCAAATGGTGGTGCATACCCACCCTTTATTTATAGCAGCACGCGGCCGGCGAAGCCATGCAGTGGTGTTGCGTTCTTTGAACTCGATCGATCGCTCTATTACTCTTTATTTACTGATTCGGCTGGGACAACGACACGGCAGCCATTCCCGTGATCTCGGTGGCGTTTGTTAGAGCATCTCCAGTCGCGTTCCCCAAAGCGTCTCCCAAACCGCGTCGGATTGAGCGTTTGTGTTTTTGTTTAGTGCTCGTGTTTGGGGGACGTCGCTCCCAACCGCTCCCTCAAACGCCGCCTCAAATGAATATTTGTGCACGAAAATAAAGATTTTCATTCAATTTTGATTATATATTACAAAGTTTGAATGAAAACGCTAGATTTTTTCATCTAAACCTAGACTACTGACCGCCCGGCGGCGCGTTTCCGACGGCCCCGCCCCGTCGTCGCTCCCTACGCCGCGCAGCTCCTCCTGCGCGCCTCCTCTCCTTGCGTTCGGCGGTGGCCGACGGTGCCGTCCCGCCGCGCGTCCTCCGTCCCCTCTGCTGCGCGCCTGGAGGGAGAGCTCGATGGCACGGGCGTCGGCCCTCGGGAGCTTCTTCTTCTCCGACTCGAAGGACTCGACGAGGGCGCGCTGCTGGTCGGCCGTCTCGTCCGGGTGCGGGGCGCCGTCGTCGGACCAGTCCGAACTCGTCGTCGCCGTCCTCCTCCACCTCGGTCTCCTCCGCCTCGGCCTCCTCCTCCTCCATTGGCGCCTCCTCCTCCACATCTGTTGGCGCTCCATCATCGCCGCCGCAACGCGTCGGCCCCCGCCAACTGCTCCGCCCGCCTCCCCATAGCGCCGCTCAGCGCCGCCTCCCGCTGCCGACGCTCCTCCGCCGTCGCCGCTGCTGGAGCTCGATCGACTCACGCCGCCGGCGCTCGATCGAGTCACGCGTTCACGGAACAGCGCTCGCCGCTCATCGCGCTGGCGCCGGCGCTCGTCAGCCCATCGCTGCTCCATCTCCTCCCGGTACCGGCGCCGTCGCGCCTCTTGCCCCGTCGAGGCGTCGAACGCTGCAACGGTGTCGCACTGCTGCTCCTACCACGCCGCGGCCTCCTCAGCTGCGGAGGCAGGGGCGGAGAACGCCGCTAGATCCGCCGCCTGCTGCGCCTCACGCCGCTGGCGGGCCTCCTCCTCGAGTGCCTCCTCTAGTGCCGCACGCCGCTGCCGGCTCGTCAATGGAGGAGACGGCGGTGGAGGGAAGTGGCCATCGCCGGGGCGGTTCGCCATTGCCACTGGTGATGGAGGAGACGGCTGTGGAGCGACGAGGGCTGTGTTTGTTGCCGGCGGGGTGTGGTGGCTATTGATGAGCCGGGAGACTTTATAGACGCCGGCGTCGGGAAGAAAGCGCGGGAACAGACGAGAAGAGGCGGGAAGATCGCACGGGAACGGGTGGTGGCGTGCGAACGCCGGCGACGCGTGGAGGCTGCGCAGCACCGACGAGACGTCTCGCCTGCCCCTCCGTCGCCATTAAGGCAAAGATGCCGCTGCGCGCGAATAACTCGTCGCGAGGTAGGCGACGGTTAGGTTAAAATTAATCGTGCCGCCGACGGCCGGCCCCCGCGCCTCCTCGCCTCGCTGCTGTGTCCGGCGTGCCCGGTGCGTCCTCGTGGACGGGACGGGCTCTCGGGGGCGCCGACACAGATAGGGGCGCGCCGGACAAAAAAGGGCTTTGGGGGACGCGGCTGGAACGCTTTTTTTGTCCGGCGCGCCCCAAATCCCTTTGGGGACGCTTTGGGGGACGCGACTGGAGATGCTCTTAGTAACCTAGTATTTGAAGTAAATCGTCCAATCTGACGGGACAGCCACACGCTAATCGAGCTGCTATATATGTTTCTGCCGCTCTCCATCAAGCTAGCCATAGTGCTAGTATCATAAGGAGTATCATGCATGCCACCTTGGTAAAATCTGATGTGACGCTATAATTAATAAGAAGAGATGTGCTAATGGTATCATAATATGATACTGTATCATAGCACGTGAAACTAGATAATTTAATGTCAAATACATCCTATACACACAATTGCATTGAGATTCTACAAATAATTAAATATCATGATATTATGATACTACTATATGATACTAACCACTATAGGTGTAGTATCATAGACTTGTATCATATGGATGATACTGATACGTATACGTCCCAAACGTATCTATAATTTTTGATGGTCCATGCTTGTTTTGTTACAATTGTTATACGTTTTATGTGCACTTTTCGACGCTTTTTAGCATTTTCTGGGACTAACCAATTAACGCAGTGCCGAAAAGTGCCTTCCTGTTTTATTTTTGTGTTTTCGTAAAAGTTGTACATGAAAGTTTCTCGAATTGGACGAAACAAAGCCCGTGAGTCTTATTTTTCGGATGAAGACGGGCCATAAGGACACGCGTAGAGAGCTGCCACGTGGCAAAGACATAGGGCAGGCGCGGCCCACCCTTGGTCGCGCTCGTTGTACCGCGCGCCTCGTCGCCTCGTTTGCTCCGCCCTTCCGCCTATTTATTCCTCGTATCGGGAAACCCCCGAGACGAGAGCCTCCATCCACGAAAAGTTTCGACGCCGCCGTCAACCGAAACCCTAGTTTGGGAGGGTTCTGCAGTACATTCCGGCACCCTGTCGGAGAGGGAAATCACCGCCGAAGGCCTCTACATCAACATGTCTTCATCCGAGGTGATGCGTGAGTAGTCCTCCACGGACCATGGGTCCATAGCGTAGCTAAATGGTTGTCCTCTCCTTGTTGTTTTTCATGTATAGATCTTGTGAGCTGCCTAACATGATCAAGATCATCTACTTGTAATTGCTACATGTTGGTTTGATGTGGATCCGATTTATAGAGAGATTGCTTTGGTTGAGATTATGTATTATGTTATTATGATCTTGCATGCTCTCCGTTTCTAGTAGATGCTCCGGCCAAGTAGATGCTAGCGACTCCAAGAGGAGTATTTATGCTTGATAGTGGGTTCATGCTTCTATTTAACCATGGGAAGTGACCTTGTTCTCTACGGTTGTAGATGTGCTGTTGCTACTAGGGAGAAAACAGCGGTGTTCTATTCAAGGGTAGTTTCATCGTTTACTTTACACACATTGCTTAAAGCGATAGTCCGTTGCTTCCAATTTAATATTGGAGGGTGTCGCGGATGCAATCCTGAAGGTGGATTATTAGTCATAGATGCAGTTGGATTACGGTCTATGTATATTGTTGTAATGCCCGCATACTTTCATAGCATGTATTTTGCACCAGCCATTAGCGTAGAATCTCTGTTTGTCAATTGTCCATCTGTATTTGTTTACCCAGCATATTTATTTTATTGGGGAGGCGCCTCTAGTGAATTATGGACCCCTTCCTTCTTCTTTAATTGCAATCTTCTACAACATTTTTTGGTTCTATTCTCTGCAAACAGTTTTTCTTCCACACGGTTTGTTTAATCCTTTGTTTTCAGCAAAACCAGTGAGCTTGACAACCTCGCTGAAAGTTGGGGACAAAGTACTTGGTTGTTTGTGTGCAGCTCTCCACGTTATGCCTGACGCCGGTAGTGCGCCGTGCCACGAGTTGGTTCGCAACACCTCGGGAGAGAACGTTTTTCTCCTACTGGTCGATAAACCTTGGTTTCTTACCGAGGGAAAACTTCCTGCTGTGCTCATCATACATTCCTCTTGGGGTTCCACTCAACGTTCCGCATAAATTCTCCTTCATGAACTTCACACCAGCAAGACTTTTTCTGGCGCCGTTGCTGGGGGGAAAAGCATCTCTTCTGCGAGGGGAGTCTCTCACTCTCAACACTTTTACTTTGTTATTGTTTTTCTTGCATGTTTTATTTTTATCTTGTCTGCATTTTATATCGAAAATCCAAAAAAATTAGTATAGCTTTTATTTCTGTTGCTTGCATTATTTTTATTCAATGAATAGTCCCATTACTATGTCGCCTGCGGGCATGATTTTCACTTTCAAGCAAGGGAGCGAGGAAAGTTTTAAGGAAGCTTGGGGTAGAACTTATAACTATTATGATAATACTGAGCCTAAAATGACCTTTTGTTTGCTTCTTAGTAGCTTTTATTTTGGACTTGTTCTTTGTTATAGGTATGCTTTGGACACAGTTGGAGGAGATTTTCTCAATTGTGATGGAGACCAAGCTTTTAATGGTGTTAAGAAATTAATTGCAACATATAGCTCACCTATTGATTATGATTCGTCTCTTATAAGTATTTGTGCTAGGTTAAATACCCTCGAAACAAGCACAACTAGTTTGAAGGAATGTTGTGTTATGCTTAGTGAAAGTTTGTCAATAAATTCTAAGCCATCAAGCTGGTTTCCTACAATGAATGTTGCTATAAATAATAAAACTCTCCAAGCTCGTTGTGATATTATGTCTGAGTTTTGCCTTATGCCAAAAGATATTTATGAGTCCCTGAATCTTTGGGAATATTCTAAAGGGGTAGAAGAAGTTATTTTAGCCGATAATACTATTTTATTACCTCTTGGAAAAGCTGAAGGATTACATACAAGTGTCTTGGGAAGAGTGGTATCTACTGATTATCTTGCTATTGAATGTGCAGGAAAAAGACAAATCACACTAGGAAGGTCCTTGCTAGAATGCTTAGGAGCAAAGATAAATGTGGGAAAGGAAGTATAACTTTTAGCACTCCACCAGGAAGGTCTTATTGGTTCCCTAGGAAGAAAAATAGTAGGATCGAGAGAGGTAAACTTAATGCTCGCGTGTATGCTTTTGATGAGCCCTCTTGATAATACTTGATTGCACCCTTTCTGCGCCTAGCTCAAAGGCGTTAAAGAAAAGCGCTTATGGGAGACAACCCATGTTTTATTTCTGTTATTTTTGCTTTGTTGAGTATTGGAAGTTATTGCTACTGTAATAACTTCTTCTTATCGTTTTTATATCGTTTTTGTGCCAAGGGTAGCCTCTAATAGAAAGAAAGCAGTGTTTGGGGTATTTGCAATTCTGAAACAGATTCTGTCCTGGCCACGAAAAACATTCTTAAAAATCGCCAGAACGTTATTTTCAGCTGAAATTTTTTGTGCTTATTCCCCAGTATGTTAGCAAACTTTTGTTAGTTTATCATTTTTTGATTTGAGCAACAGAACTATTTCTTTAATTTTGATCTCTGCCTGCTGGTCTGTTTTGATAGATATCTGCCATGTTTTGCATTTGCGTCTTATGCTTCGTCTTTTTGAGTTCTTTTGTGAAAAAGAGCTTTGGGAAGAAGTAGCTACAGTAGCATATGTTAAAATGAGTGTTTGATATGTGCCATTACTGAAGCCTTGCTGGTATGATATATTTTTATTTGCACTAATGTTGCTAATCAATTGTGCTGAGTTTTGTGTGAAGGAAGTTTTCAAGTGTAGGGAGAGAAGAATGATGCAATAAGATGAAGCATGGACAAGAGCTCAAACTTGGGGATGTCCCCTGGACCCCCCAAGAAATATCCAAGAAGTACAAGCATCAAAGCTTGGGGATGCCCAAGGCATCCCTTCTTCATCAACAAAAAGCACCAGGTCATTTTTCAACACGCTATATTTTTATTCCTTCATGTGATATGTGTTATCCTTGGAGCGTCTTTACTTTTTGTTGTCTATTTACTTTCAATAAAGTTGGATTTCTTCATTCATGTTTACTTTGGAGTGAGACACGCTCCACCGCTTTGCATATTTACTTTAGAGTGAGAAACGCTCCGCTGTTTTGCATGTTTATTTTGGAGTGAGACACGCTCCACTGTTATGCATTTTGCGTTGAAAAGAGACACGCTCCACTTTTATATTTATTTGGTATTGATACGTCGCAAACGTATCTATAATTTCTTATGTTCCATGCTACTTTTATTACAATACTTAAATGTTTTATACATACTTTACGTAAAGATTATTATACATTTTCCGGCACTAACCTATTGACAAGATGCCGAAGCGCTTGATGTTTTCTCTGTTTTTGGTTTCGGAACTTAGTAAGGAATATTCTCGGAATTGACGAAATCAACGCCCAGGCCTATTTTTACACGAAGCTTCCGTAAGACCGAAAGGGAGACGGAGGGGCCACGAGGTGGGGACACACCCAGGCGGCGCGGCCCAAGCCCCTGCCGCGCTGTTGTGTGGCCCCTCGTGACGCCCTGACCTACCCTTCCGCCTACTTAAAGCCTCCGTCGTGAAAACCCCGTACCGAGGCCACGATACGGAAAACCTTCCAGAGACGCCGTCGCGCGAATCCCATCTCGGGGATTCAGAGGACGCTCTCCGGCACCCTGCCGGAGAGGGGAATCATCACCGGAGGGGCTCTACATCATCATGCCCGCCTCCGGATTGATGCGTGATGTGGCACCCCCGGGATCAGGGTTAGACAAATACCAGATCTTCGTCTGACATAAGCCTAACCTAGAGCTCGAGAGACTACAGTGAGAGAATCACAAATGTGACTCCGACTCACGACTCAAGAAGTAATAAGCCTCAAACGAGCGAAAACCAAAGCATTACAAGCAGAGGTCACTGACCTGTCATTCATCAATCAACGGAAGCAAAGTTATGCTATTAGACATAGCAAGATAGCAAAAGGCCTAAGAGGCCAGGAGCATAACGGCGACGTCCCAACCCATAGATTCCAGCGTGGGAACCCCAAGCTACTCGTCGATGTCGACTAGAAACCACCATCTGTTGGAGAGACTTCGTCTGAAACAAAAGCATGCAAAGCTGAGTACAGGGACTCAGCAAGACTTAGTACAACCTTTTAGCAAAGCGGGTATGCGGGTTTTTTTTGTAGATCTTCTTTTGCATAAAGCCAGTTTTCCTTTGTTAAACAAGAGGGAGAAGAAATTCGACTACTCAGAACCTTTAAAAGGGGATAAGAGAGCGATATCTCTATCTCTATTGATTATCATATTGTATCCACCAATCTTCATCATCTCGAACCACTATCCTCGGATCACCCCCTCAACACCCGGAGAAGGTGTCCGTAAACACACATTGTTTGCCAAGTTTTACGATCAGGTTAAAGTTGTCTATGATCACAGAATCCATTCCCAAGTCGTCCGTAACCGTGGACACGGCCGAAAAGATTTAACCCTGCAGGGGTGCACACTTTATCCATACGTGCCAACCGATTCTTAGTGCCAGAACATTAGCTCTCTCTTGGAAAGCTTCAGAGAGTGGTTGACCACGACCTTTACCTTGCTGTCGCCGAGACCATGAGTCACGCGCTAAGGATTGTTCCGCCGTAACGGGTCAAGTCCCGAAGTCGGTCCTTAACGATGTGAGCCGAGGTGGGTTTCCCCAGAGGCCGCAACCCCCAGCCACCACGACCACGCTTACCTACCTGTTATGTACCTTTTCCCAAAGCATTTGCAATGCATATGTCCAGGTAACGCGCAAACTATGTGACTCATGGAATCTACTAGGCAAGTTAGTGAGTCGAGAGGGTACCATAATAGGGCCTCGTGTGGTTGTACGCTCGGTCTTGGTTCAAGAGGCGAGAACTCGCATCCTAGGGTCGGCAGAAACGAAACAACCCACCACATCCCAATGTGGCCTTTCGTCCCTTTAATCATGTTTAACACTCATCTCTATACTTACCACGTCAACCTATCATGCTAGTTTCATTTCATTGTAAGGCTCCAGTCCGAAGACCGGAGTAGCAGCGTAACATACTAAGCATGGCTAAGCATAAAGATATAAAGGCTCTAGCGATGCACACATGCCAAACCTAGTTATGCTAGGAGCAGTGGATCAGGATTTGAGGCTACAAGGGTGGAACATGCAATAGATAGGATAACTCTACCTATCAGTTGAATCGTGTGCAATATGTAGGAACTAGAAGTAAAAGCATTTCGAAATCATATATGAACCAGGCTAGGGCTTGCCTTTGTCCCTGACAAACCAATATGGATCTTCGAGGATCCCATGCTTGACTTGTTCGCTGATGGACAATTATTGATCTGTGTCGTTGTTGATCTTCATCGTCTCGGTCACGTGCTCTATCGATCGCGAAGAGGCAAACACTAGAAATAGAGAAATAACAATCAACACATGGCATCGATGCAATGCGCAAACAAAGATGATGATATGACATGTTTAATTAGGTAGTGAAGCTAACCCTAAGACATAATCATCAATTTAACTGGGTTTCGGTGAACTAGGGTTAGTAGTCCCGGAACCTCAGAGGGGTTGATTAAGTTCTTCTAAAACAACTAGGGTTTAAAGTTGTTTAACAATGCATGCTTTTGATACTAAAGTGTAGATCTCATTTTTCTGAAGATTTTGATATATTATACACATTTTTCTGATTTAAAATGAAATAGTTATTGAATTTCCAAGTTTTATTCATTTTCTGAAATTCCAGTAATTATTAAAATTCTGACATAGGGGCCCACTGTCATATTTTTATTCTTTATCAAAAATTCTGGAAAAGATTAAATATCTGACGCCGGGACCCACCTGTCATGATTTTTCTATTTATAGAAAATAAAAACAAAAAGGAAAAAACAAAAAGCGCTGACAGCCAGGGGCCCACCGGGGTCAACCGTGTGGTCAACCGCCGGCGGCCTGGCGCCGACGACGAGCGGAGCAGCCGCTCCAGGCCTCGCCTGGACGCGCTGCCGTGCGCGTCGGATGCGCGCCGACGAGGGCAACCACCTGGTGGCGGCGCCACCAAGATTTGGCCGCCGGAGCACCACCGGCGATGAGGCCGAGCGGAGGCCGGCGCAGGAGCTCGTGGCGGCGGAGGTACAGAGGGGAAGAGGGTGAGGCGAGGGCACCAGGAGGTGCGGTTTCTCACCCCGGTGACGATGGCGGTGACGGCGAGGCCGGAGGTGGCCGGACGGCGACGCCATGGTCGGCGGAGGCGTTGGCCGGCCGCGGGGAAGATGACGCCGGGGCGGCGATTCCGGCCCTCCCTCGCCGATTCCTTCGACGGGGAGGTTTCTGGCGGCGAGGCGGAGCCGCTGGGAGGCTCGGCTGCGTGCGGGGGTGGCCGGAGAGGCAGCGCGAGGCGGCGGCCAGCGCGGCTAGGGTTTGCTGCGCGCGCTCACAGAGAGAGGAAGAGAGGCGCGCGAGGGAGAGAGGAAGAGGATAGGGGAGAGGGCGAGGCGTCTGCGTGGCGCGCGTGAGGAGCTCCAGGGCGTCTTCTCGTCCGACGGCGGCGGCAGGAGGTGGAGGTGCAAGGCACGGCCACGCAGGTGCCTGCGTGTGAGGAGGAAGAAGACAAGGCCAAGGTTTGCAAAAAGCCCCCTGGTATTTGGGATTTTCCAGGAAAAAATAAGATAGGAATAGATTCAAATCTATTCCACTCTTTTTTAACTCTTTTTGTAAACCCAAACACACTCAAAACTTTATAGAAAAATAAAGTGGCCTTCCTAGTTACATGAGAAGGTGCACTTACTTTTATTTTGAGTGTTTCAAACAGTTGAACACATTTTAAAAAGAGAAAGACTTACATAAACCTAGGGTTTCCACCTTAATTTATTTGCAAATTTTTATTAATGCAGTTTAGATGATGCTCATGAATGCACAAACAAATCCTAACTAGGGTTTAGCAAAACAGGGATGTTACACGTGAGTAGTTCATCATTGGACTATGGGTCCATAGCAGTAGCTAGATGGTTGTCTTCTCCGCTTGTGCTTTCATTGTTATAGATCTTGTGAGCTGCCTAACATGATCAAGATCATCTATTTGTAATGCTACATGTTGTGTTTGGCGAGATCCGATGAATAGAGAATACTATGTTAAGTTGATTATCAATCTATCATATATGTGTTGTTTATGTTCTTGCATGCTCTCCGTTGCTAGTAGAGGCTCTGGCCAAGTTGATACTTGTAACTCCAAGAGGGAGTAATTATGCTCGATAGTGGGTTCATGCCTCCATTTAATCTGGGACAGTGACAGAAAGTTCTAAGGTTGTGGATGTGCTGTTGCTACTAGGGATAAAACATTGATGCTTTGTCTAAGGATATTTGTGTTGATTACATTATGCACCATACTTAATGCAATTATCTGTTGTTTACAACTTAATACCGGAAGGGGTTCGGATGATAACCTGAAGGTAGATTATTTAGGCATAGATGCATGCTTTGGATAGCGGTCTATGTACTTTGTCGTAATGCCCTGATTAAATCACATAGTAATCATCGTTGATATGTATTGAATCTTTATTTGTCAATTGCTCGCCTGTAATTTGTTCACCCAAACATGTTAGTTATCTTATTGGAGAGACACCTCTAGTGAACTGTGGACCCGGTCCATTCTTTTACATCTCAATACATTCTACTTTTTCTGTTCTTTGCAAACAAACACCATCTTCCACTCGATACGCTTAATCCTTTGTTTTCGGAGGCCGGTGAGATTGACAACCTCACTGTTACGTTGGGGCAAAGTACTTTGATTGTGTTGTGCAGGTTCCACGTTGGCGCCGGTTTCACTGGTGTTGCGCCGCACTACATTCCTCCACCAACAACCTTCACGTGCTTCTTGGCTCCTCGGTTCGATAACCTTGGTTTCTTTCTGAGGGAAAACTTGCTGCTGTGCGCATCACACCTTCCTCTTGGGGTTCCCAACGGACGTGTACATCTATGCGCATCAAGCTATTTTTTCTGGCGCCGTTGCCGGGGAGTGAAGCGCTATTGGTAAGTGGAATTGGTAAGGAAACTTTTACTGTACGTGCTGATTTTGTTTCTGCTTGCTACTATAAGTCATTATGGAGAGATCCTCCCTGAATTTCTATTTGGGAAATCTACTACTACTGCAACGGTAGGATGAGGCGCCAGTGAGGAAGTAATACCATATAAAATACCCATGAAAATTATTGAACGTGTTGTGGATAACCGCTATGAAGGGGATGGAACTGTCCATCCTGGAGATCATTTACTGTTTTTACATGAATTATGCGGGTTATTCAAATGTGCGGTATTTCAATGGATGAAGTTAGGAAGAAATTATTTGTTATGTCGCTATCTGGTAAAGCGGCGCATTGGTATAAGCTTGAAGGATGGGCGTTCTCTTGATTGGAAGGATATTGTGCCTCTATTTTACTCTAAATTTTATCCTCCAAGTGAAATTCACAAAGACCGCAACCGTATATATAATTTCTGGCCTCATGATGGAGAGAGTATTGCCCAAGCGTGGGGGAGATTGAAGTCTTTAATGCTCAAATTCCCCATTCATGAGCTTCCTGGTAATATTATTATTGATAATTTCTATGCAAGATTGTCTTTTCAAGATAAAACCTTGCTGGATACTGCTTGTTCTGGATCATTCACGCGCAATAAAGAAAAGTTTAAATGGGACCTTCTTGATCGAATCCAAGAAAATACTGAAGGATGGGAGAATGATAAAGGTAGAGTGTCAGGTATAAATTATAATTATGAATGCATTGAAACTTTTATGGATACTGATGAATATCGTAATATAAGTGCTACATATGGTCTTGACTCTCAAGTTGTTGCAAATATTTATAAAGCCTTGCCTCTCATTTTGAATTTCCTAGGAAGAATTTTGATAAGTATCATGAACCATATAAAGATAAGTTGATTCGCTTAAAGGCAAATGTATTGAAATTAAACTGTTGATCATGTTCTTCCTTAAGCTTATATTGAAAAACTCCTTTCCCTTAAAATGAAGGAGTATCTTGTTCAACTAGTGTAGTTAATAAAAGTAAAGAACCCATAGAACCTGAAGAACAAATAAAGTTTGAACCTGCCGTTGCAATAGTTAAAGATCTTGTTACTGAAAAATGTGAAGATGGTCATATTATTTTTTAAAGATGCTTCTAATATTGTTTCGCATCCTAATAAGTCTATGAAAGCCGGTGTTCCTGCTCTCTGTTCGAATTGGTGATCATTGCTATTATGGTTTATGCGACATTGGTGCAAGTATTAGTGCCATTCCTTATGAGCTCTACACGGAAATTATGCATGAAATTGGTTCTTGTGAACTTGAATATATTGATGTGGTTATTCGGCTAGCTAATAGAGAAACTATCTCTCCCATTGGTATTGTTCGAGATGTTGAAGTTCTATGTGGTAAGATTAAATATCCTGCTGACTTTTTGGTACTTGGTTCTGCTGCTAGTAAGTTTTGTCCTATTATTTTTGGTAGACCTTTTCTAAATACATGTTGAGCCATTATAGATTGCAAGAAAGGGAAAATTGTTACTAAATTTGCTGGTGAATCTTATGAGTTTAACTTCTCTAAATTTTCCAAAACTCCTTATAAAGCTGATTTACCTAATGACGATTTTAGAGTTGAACAGTGTGCATCTATTGCTCTTGCTCCTAGTAATCCTTTGCACAACATTTGGAGAATAGGGAGAGTGAAGTTTTTAGGGAAGAAAGGGATGAGCTTGATGAAATTTTCCTTCGTCAACCTATTCTTAAACATGACTTAACGGTTGAAGATTTAGGTGTAACACCACCACCAAAGGAAGATCTGTATTTGATTTGAAACCATTACTGATAATCTTAAGTATGCTTATATTGATGATAAGAAAACATATCCGTTATTATTAGTGCTAAGCTTTCATTGAGGAAGAAAGGTTATTGGAAATATTGAAGAAACAACGAGGGCTATTGCTATACTCTTGATGACTTGAAGGGGATTTCTCCCGTTATTTGCCAACATGCTATTAATATAGAAGATGGTGCAAACCCTGTTGAACATCAACATCGCCTAATTCCCAAGATGAAGGATGTAAGAAATGAGGTATTAAAACTTCTGGAGCTGGTATTATATATCCTATTGCCGATAGTAGATGGGTTAGTCCTGTGCTGTGTTCCTAAGAAAGGAGGTATAACTTGTGCCTAATGATAATGATGAGCTTATTCCTCAAAGAGTAGTTGTAGGGTATAGAATGTGCATTTTCGAAAAGTTAAAAAGTTACTAAGAAAGATCATTACCCTTTACCTTTTATTGATCAAATGTTAGAAAGGTTGTCTAAAAATACTCATTTCTGTTTTCTTGATGGATATTCTCGGTTTTCACAAATTGCTGTTAGAGCTAAAGATCAGAGAAACCACTTTCACTTGTCCTTATGGAACTTACGCTTATAGGCGTATGCCTTTTGGTTTATGTAATGCTCCTGCTACTTTTCAAAGATGCATGTCTGCTATTTTTCATGGCTTTTGTGAAAAGATTGTTGAGGTATTCATGGATGATTTTTCTGTCTATGGGCTTTTGATAATTGCTTGCGAAACCTTGATAAAGTTTTGCAGAGATGTGAAGAAACTAACCTTGTTCTTAATTGGGAGAAATGCCACTTTATGGTTAATGAAGGAATTGTATTGGGACATAAAATTTCTGAAAGAGGTATTAAAGTTGATAGAGCTAAAGTTGAAGCAATTGAGAAGATGCCCTATCCTAGGGATGTTAAAGGTATTCGTAGTATTCTTGGTCATGCTGGTTTTTATAGGAGATTTATTAAAGATTTTTCTGAAATTTCAAAGCCTCTTACTAATCTTCTTCAAAAAGATGTACCTTTTGATGATGATTGTAAGGAAGCTTTTGAAACTCTAAAGAAAGCCTTAACAACTGCTCCTATAGTTGAACCTCCTGATTGGAATTTACCTTTTGAAATTATGTGTGATGCTAGTGATTTTGCTGTAGTGCTGTCCTTGGATAGCGAGTAGATAAAAATTGAATGTTATTCATTATGCTAGTAAAACTCTAGATGCTGCTCAAAGAAATTATGCTACAACTGAGAAAGAATTATTAGCCGTAGTTTTGCATGTGACAAGTTTAGACCCTATATTGTTGATTCAAAAGTCACAATTCATACTGATCATGCTGCAATTAGGTACCTTATGGAAAAGAAAGATGCTAAGCCAAGGTTTATTAGATGGGTTCTTTGCAAGAATTTGATTTACATATTGTAGATAGGAAAGATGCTGATAATCCTGTTGCCGATAATTTGTCTAGATTGGAAAATATTACTTATGATCCTGTTCCTGTTAATGATAGTTTTCCAAATGAACAATTGGTTGGTAATAAAGGTGAGCTCCCGAGAGAGCCCTTGGTATGCTGATTATGCTAACTTTATTGTTTCAAAGTATTTGCCTCCAACCTTTTCGGCTCAGCAAAGGAGGAAATTCTTTTATGATTTGAGGCATTATTTTTGGATGACCCACACTTATATAAGAAGGAGTGGATGGTATTATGCTAAGATGTGTCCCAGATATGAACAACAAGAGATATTGAGTAAATGCCATGGTAGTGTTTATGGAGGACATCACGCCGGAGATAGAACCGCACAAAAGGTTCTACAATCAGGTTTTTATTGGCCAACACTTTTCAAGGATGCAAGGAAGTTTATCTTATCTTGTGATGAATGTCAAAGAGTTGGTAATATTTCTAGACGCAATGAAATGCCTATGAATTATACCTGTTATTGAACCATTTGCTGTTGGGGATTCGACTTCATGGGTCCTTTCCTTTCTTCAGAAGGTAACACTCACATACTTGTCGTTGTTGATTATGTTACTAAATGGGTAGAAGCTATACCTACAAAAATGCTGATGGTGAGACCTCCATAAAAATGCTTGTAGATGTTATATTTCCTAGATTTGGAGTACCTAGATATATTATGACCGATGGAGGCTCTCATTTTATTCATGGTGGTTTTAGAAAAACCTTGCCAAATATGGTATTAATCATAGAATTGCTTCAGCCTATCATCCTCAAACTAGTGGGCAGGTAGAATTATCAAATAGAGAAATTAAAGCTATCTTGGGAAAGACTGTTAATAAATCTAGAAAGAATTGGGCTAGTAAGTTAAAGGAAGCATTGTGGGCTTATAGAACTGCTTATAAAAACCCTATGGAAATGTCTCCTTATAAAATGGTTTATGGAAAAGCTTGTCATTTACCTTTAGAACTAGAGCACAAAGCTTATTGGGCTGTAAGAGAACTTAATAAAGATTTTAAACTTGCCGGTAAGAAGAGGTTGCTACAATTGAGTTCTTTAGATGAATGGAGAAGTGAAGCTTATGAAAATGCTAAACTTTTTAAGGAGAGTTAAGAAGTGGCACGATAGAAGAATTATTAAAAGAGAATTTAATGTTGGAGATAAAGTCCTATTGTATCGGTCTCGTCTCAGATTTTTTGCAGGGAAATTACTCTCAAAATGGGAAGGACCATATGTTATTGATGAGGTATATCGTTCAGGAGCAATAAAAATTAGCTCTTTAGAAGGTAACGCCACACAAGTAGTGAATGGACAAAGACTCAAGCATTATATTTCTGGAGATTCTTATAATGAAGATATTGATATTATTCAAGTGATAACTCCGGAAGCTTTCATCAAAGATCAAATTGACAATTCTGCAGAGTCCGACTTTGAATAGGTAACAGTTTTACTAATAAAAAGTCCGCGTTTAGTACCAACAATATTTCTGTTGTTTGGAAAATATGAAAAATTACGGGATCGAAACGGGTGGAGGAGACGCGCGAGGGCCCGTCACCATAGGCCAGCGCGCCCCACTCGGGCCGTGCCGCCTCTATGGTGACAACCTCTGGCCCCGTTTCCACTCGTTGGGCCCGGAACCTTCCTTTGTCGTAAAATATTTGGCTATATAATCCCCTCGGGACCCCGGAGGTCCGTATATCGTTTTCTCCGTGTTTTGTTTCGGAAATGTTTAGATATTGTTTTCAGATCTAGAGCCACCATGTCTTCGTCGAGCCTCCGAAGGACAACTTTTTGAGAACGTCGTCAACCCGTACATAAGCGAGTTGAAGATGCATCCCAAGAATTGCTCCTCGTAGATGGAGAGTTGCAGATAGAAGATGTTCGGGGACCTAAGGGAGAAGGAAGCTTGGAGGACAGATGGAGAAACTAGAACAAGAGGTCTTCACCTACAAGAAGATGGCTGAGCGTGAAGTGGACATCTTCCACGGAATTGTGTCCGAGCTCATTGGTGAACACGAGAAGGAGACTGCAAGGCTGTGGAGCGATATCCTCTCACTTCACAACACCACCAACCAACTTCAGGCGCAACTTTATGATGCTTGGAATCAAAACTGTGAGTATGAAAACAGGTTTAAACGCATTAGCGATGCTGCTAGTTTCAGGATTCCAGAGACCAAGACATTGTTTGTTGATGGAGAGCCTCTTCCTAGAAGTCGATGACGAGAAGAATCCATCACCATCACCATCGAAGGAGCAATTCATCATCATTGCATCCCCTTGGTTTGTTCCAAGCTTGGGGGTGCCGCGGTATCACATCATCACTATCTTTATCTTTTACTATCAAGTAGGGTCATATCATGAGTAGGGAAGTTATCATATAGAATAGGTTGCAGTGGAAGTATCTCTCTTAGTTGGTTATCTATGTATCCGTTGGTGTGAGTTATCCTTATGGAATATTAATGAGAAGTCTTATCATTTACTTTTTGCACACCTTATTTTAGTTTGCAATTTCTATTATATGATTACTTTTGACATTAGTATTGATATCACTTTGGGAGCATCAAGTAAATCTATTTGGTTTTGGAAAACTTAGCATTGGTCAATAGCAACAACACCTTGATGTTTGAATAGAAAAGGGAAATACATGTAGATATATTACTCTATTATCTTTATGCAAATGAGTTTAGTATTCTGAAGTTAAAATTGCTTGTGCTTATGAGAAAGATGCATGATTGTTTCTATCATATGTATATTTGTTTGTTTCTCTCAACCTTTATGCTTGCTACCCAACCTTGCTAGCCAAGACCCATTGAGAGGGAATGCTTCTCATACATCCATAACCTTAGACCAAACCTATGCCATTTGTGTCCACCATAACTGCCTACTATGTGGTATTTTGCGCCACTCCAAGTAAATACTTCATGTGCTACCTTTAAATAATTCAAACTATATTACTCCTTATTTGTGTCAATGTTTTATAGCTCATGAGGAAGTATGTGGTGTTTTATCTTTCAATCTTGCTTTCACCAATGGACTAGTGGCACATCCGCTCCAATAATTTTGCAATAAGAGCTAGCAACGGGGTTCCCAGCCCCAATTAATAACCTTCATTAATAATTCTCTTCACATGTTTTGCCCTGACTTATCAGTAAGCAACTTAATTTTGCAATAGACACTCCTCCATGGTATGTGAATGTTGGAAGGCACCCGAGGATTCGGTTAGCCATGGCTTGTGAAAGCAAAGGTTGGGGGAGTGTCATCCATAATAAAACTAAAATACATGTAAACAAAAGAGAAGGGGATGATCTACCTGGCTTGGTAGAGATGCCGCCCTCCATGGGAGCCGCTCTTGGAAGGTCTGTTTGGCAAGGGGGCTAGAGTGCCCGCTACCATTCGTTGACAACAACAAACACCACTCAAAATCTTACTTTTATGCTCTTTATATGATTTCAAAACTTGAAAAGCTCTAGCACATGATTTAACCCTGCTTCCTCTGCGAAGGCCTATCTTTTACTTTTATGTTGAGTCAAGAACCTATTTCCCTCTATCTTAAGCAATCAATTGGTGAATCAACAATTTATGCTATGATTCAGCTAATCATGTCTTTTATGCTTTCTTGTTTAGTACAAATTTTATCAGATTGAATATGACTTTGAAGGTTATCAATGATTATGAGGAGATTGTTATGATTGAGGATGAAATCCCTGCCACATAAATGATTATTAGAAGATAAGTACAATATGTTAATAGTTCTCTGACCAAGAACAAAGTTTGTCATAACCAATCATGATTTCATATGCACCTCTATTTGTGATTTCTCTTTACTTATTTCAAGATGAGTTATATGAGGAGAATGTTTACTATAATATCTTGTGTTTGGCTCAAGGTGTTTGGCTCAAGGTGTTTGGATGCACGAGAAGCATTTCCTCTCAGTACAAGGTTTGGGCTAGAAAGGTTGTTTGAAGCAAACAGATGAACAAAAAGAAACTCACACAAGAACATATTGCAAGCATTATAACTCTACACTCTCTTCCTTGTTGTTCAAACACTTTACCCGAAAATATCTAGACTTAGAGAGAACAATCATGCAAACCAAATTAAACAAGCTCTACGATAGTTCTCCATTAATAGATTAAACTACATGATGCAAGAGCTTAAACATGATCTATGAGAGCTCAAACAATTGCCAAGTTAACAAACCATATGCAGCATTTTCCGATTCCAACCAAATAGCAATCTAACGAAGCAATTAGACTTCGCCATGAACATTAAAGCACAAATAAGAACACAAGTGTTCCATATGAACAAGCGGAGCGTAATATCTCCAATATAAGGAATGATGGGATCCAAATTTATTCAAAACAAAACAAAAATAAAAACAAACCGACGCTCCAAGTAAAGAACATAAGAATGTGACGGAATAAAAATATAGTTTCACTAGAAGTGACCTGATAATGTTGTCGATGAAGAAGGGGATGCCTTGGGCATCCCCAAGCTTAGATGCTTGAGTCTTCTTAAAATATGCAGGGATGAACCACCAGGGCATCCCCAAGCTTAGACCTTTCACTCTTCTTGATCATAGTATATCATCCTCTTCTTGACCCTTCTGCGAGACAACTCTAAGGGTTCATAACCAAAAATAGTGCATAACACTATTCTTCACATTTATGAGAGGTGACACAAAAATTAAGACACTTCCGGGACAAAGAAAATTCAATGGAAAAAGAAAAACTCATAAATGCAAAAGCACAGAATCTAGTCAAAACAATATAACACAAAAACAGAACATATTCAAGATGATCCTGCAGGGGCAGAATTGACTCAAATGAAAAACTCAAAACTAAAGATTAAGCAGATGAGACACACGCTGACCAAATTTGCAGTTTTTGAAGATTTTTTTTTTTACGGCAGAATTAAGACACAATGCGTATTCTCATATAGGAAATGCCAAATTTATTCATCAACTTCTAATATAGAAAACTAAAAACTTTACACAAAAATGATAAGAGAGTTGCTAAGTAAAAACAACTCCACAAGACTCAACAATAAAGAAGAAATGAAACTCTGGGTTATCTTCCAAGATGAGTTTTTTTTACGCCTTTCTAGGGGCAGACAAGTGTTAAACCTGCAAATCAAATAAAAACAGAGATCTGTCAAAAGCAGAACAGTCATCATCTGGCAGGGGCATAACTTGCTCAAATGGAAAAACAAACTAATAAGAACATCATAATCAGCTTAGCAATTTCTTTTCTTTCTTTCGTGACAGGAACGTCTGTTCCCTTAGCTTTGAGTAAGGAGGAATATGGTATCAACAATACAGTAATGATTATCTCTCACTTTTCTTTAACGCCTTCAGGCATAAAGTCAAGTACAAGAGACGAACATAACTTGTTCTAATAATAGAATCAAAAGTTCATTCTCCTAAAGTGTTCCACAATCTTGAGACAAATTGATGCATTACATTCAATATCAAAGACAACAAAATTTTCCCAACACAATAGGACAAGATCATTGCATTCAATATCCAGACAACAAAATCAACGGGACAATACCATTATCAATCCTCCCCAAAGGTTTCTTTTTATCATTATCAGCAAGATTAACATCCAAATAACAATTCTTCAATGGTGGCAAGTCAAGCATATCATAAATCTTTTAAGCATAACAGAAATACTTGCACCAAGATCATAAAGCATTACATTCAAAGTCATTGAATTTCATTTTAATGATGGGCTCCCAACCATCGTCTAACTTCCTAGGAATAGAAGCTTCAAGTTTTAATTTCTCTTCCTAGCTTTAATGAGAGCATTTGTAATATGTTTTGTAAAGGCTAAATTTATAGCACTAGCATTGGGACTTCTAGCAAGTTTTTGTAAGAACTTTATAACTTGGTAATATGACAATCATCAAAATCAAACCATTATGTCTACAACAATGGAATCATTGTCACCAATATTTTGAAAAATTTCAGTGAGCTTTATCAATTAATGGTTTCAAGCCAGGCAATTTTGCTTCATACTAGGAGTAGAAACATTGCCAACACCAATTATTTTACCATTGATAGTAGGAGGTGCAGCAACATGTGAAGAATCAACATTACTAGTGGTGGTAATAGTCCATACTTTAGCTACATTATTTTCTTTAGCAAGTTTTTCTTTTTCTTCTATCTCACCTAGCATGCAATTCAGCCAACAATCTAATATTATCATTAATTCTAACTTGGATGGCATTTGTTTTAGCAAACCTAGCATCTTCAACTTTCTCAGGCATAACTTTCAATTTTAAAAGATCAACATCAAGAGTAAGACTATCAACCTTAGAACCAAGAATATCAATTTTACTAAGCTTTTCTTCAACAGTTTTTTAAAGCAGTTTGTGTACTAATAAATTCTTTAAGCATGACTTCAAGACCAGAGGGTACACTCTTTATTATTGTTGTAAGAATTATCATAAGAATTACCATAACCATTACCATTATTAGAAGGATATGGCCTATAGTTGTTGTTACCATAATTATTCCTATAAGCATTGTTGTTGAAATTATTGTTCTTAATGAAATTCACATTAACATTTTCTTCTTGAGCAACCAATGAAGCTAAAGGAACATTATTAGGATCAATATGGGATCTACCATTTGCAAGCATAGACATAATAGCATCAATCTTATCACCCAAAGAAGAGGTTTCTTCAACAGAATTTACCTTCTTACCTTGAGGAGTTCTTTTCAGTGTGCCATTCAGAGTAATTGATCATCATATCATCAAGTAATTTAGTTGCGGCGCCCAAGTTGATGGACATAAAAGTACCAGCAGCTGAATCCAATAGGTTCCTCGAGGAAAAATTCAATCCTGCATAAAAGGTTTGGATGATCATCCAAGTAGTCATCCATGGGTTGGGCAATTCTTTACCAAAGATTTCATTCTCTCCATGCTTGAGCAACATGTTCATTATCAAATTGTTTAAAGTTCATAATGCTACTTCTCAAAGATATAATCTTAGCAGGATAATATTTACTAATAAAAGCATCTTTACACTTAGTCCATGAATCAATATATTCTAGGCAAAGATAATAACCAATTTAGCGCTTCCTCTTAATGAGAAAGGAAACAATTTTAGTTTTATAATATCACCATGTATATCCTTATACTTTTGCATTTCACAAAGTTCAACAAAATTATTAAGATGGCGTGACATCATCGGTACTAACACCAGGGAAAATTGCTCTCATAACAAGATTCAGTAAAGCAGGTTTAATTTCATAGAATTCTGCTGTAGTAGCAGGTGGAGCAATAGGAGTACATATAAAATCATTATTATTTGTGCTAGTGAAATCACACAACTTAGTATTTTCAGGAGTACCCATTATAGCAGTAGTAAAATAAACTAAACAAATAAAGTAAAGACAAGTAACTAATTTTTTGTGTTTTTGATATAGAGAACAAACAAGATAAAGTAAAGCTAGCAACTAATTTTTTGTGTTTTGTTTAAGTGCAGCAAACAAAGTAGTAAATAAAATAAAGCAAGACAAAAACAAAGTAAAGAGATTGAAGTGGAGACTCCCAGCGCGTCTTGATCTCCCGGCAACGGCGCTTAGAAAATAGTCTTGATGACCCACAAGTATAGGGGTGTATCGTAGTAAATAATAAAGTGTCGAACCCAACGAGGAGCAGAAGGTGTTGACAAGCAGTTTTGATGAAGGATTCACTGTAAATGCTCACGCAAGTATTCAGGGGGTTTTGATATAGCAGATAAATAAAGTACAAGTAAGTAAAATGCGAGAGAAATAATTGCAGCGAGTGGCCCAATCCTTTTAGCACAAAGGACAAGACGGTTTGTTTACTTATAATGACCAAACGTTCTTGAGGACACATGAGGATTTTAGTCTAGTTTTCTTCATACAGCTGATTAATCTTCATTGTTTGATAAGTGTTGTGTGGGTGAACCTATGCTAATGCACCGCCCTTCCTAGGACTAATACATACTTGTGATTATACCCCTTGCAAGCATCCGCAAATACAAGAAAGTAATTAAGATAAATCTAACCACAGCCTTAAACTCTGAGATCCCGCTATCCCTCCTGCACCGATATACTAACGGGGGTTTAGGTTGTCACTCCGGCAACCCCACAATTAGCAAACGAATACAAGATGCACTCCCCTAGGCCCATAAAGGTGAAATATCATGTAGTCGACGTTCACATGACACCACTAGAAGAGTAACACCACAACTTAAATATCATAACATTGAATACTACTCAATAATTCACTCTAACATTTAGACTTCACCCATGTCCTCAAGAACTAAACGACTACTCACGAGACATCATATGGAACATGATGAGAGGTGATATAATGATGAATAACAATCTGAACATAAACCTTGTTTCAATGGTTTCACTCAATAGCATCAATAACAAGTAGTAATCAACACCGGGAGAGTTTCCCTATCAAACAATCAAGATCCAACCCAAATCATTACAGCGGTGACGAGTGTGCAGCGGTGGAGATGGCGGTGGAGGTGGAGATGATGATGATGATGATGGAGATGATGTCCAGCCAGATGACGATGGCGATGGCGTCGATTTCCCTCCTCCGGGAGGGAATTTCCCCGCCGGATTCCTGCCAAGCTCTTTTCTCTCGGTGTTTCTCCGCCCCGCAGAGGCGGTCCCAATTCTCCGTAACTCCCCGGGTCTTAGGTTTTCGGGACGAAGAAGTGCGCGAAGGAGAGGCGGCCAGCGGCGCGGCCAGGCTGGGCCCGCGCCGGCCTATGGTGGCCCCTCTCGTCCTCCTTTTGGCTCCCTTCGCCTCGGAAAAATAGGATTTTTCGTATAACTTTCGTCAATTGTTGATCTTCAAATATGGTGTCCGACGGTGCTTTTTCACAGCGGGGATCCTAACTCCGGTAAATAATTCTCCAATGATCATGAAACATGCAAAATAGATAAAATAACATAAGTATCATCTCTAAATATGAAATATATCAATGAATAACAGCAAATTATGATATAAAATAGTGATGCAAAATGGACGTATCAGGTATCAATAGCTCTCTGGAGATTTACTTGTTTTTCATATATGAGACTTGTTTGGTTTCATTTGGTTGGCGTTGGAAGCATGATTTTTTTTTTATATGTATGTGATGCAAATGGAAGCATTTTTAGACTGTGGCATAGTTATTTTTGCATATCTTGCTAGATGTTATTCTCATGATGAGCTTGTTAATTATGTTTTCATTATGATTAGTCTCAAATACTGAGAGTGTTTAGTGTGCCATCGAAGTTTTCATGCATTGTTTTTAGCATATAATAGAAAAGAATAATATTGTGGTATATATTCTCCTACGAATGTTTTTATTTGGGTCGACTTGGCACATGTTTTGCAACATGTTATGACTATATTCCAGTCAATTCTTGCCTCTATGATCATTTAGTTTGCAACTTGTGTATCACTTTATGCTTTGATTAATATATTTTGTCGTTGTGCATGATTATGGCCATTATGCTCTCTTAGTTGGTCGCACCCGGTCTTTTTCTAGCCTTCATTTGTATGAGTATTTTATACATGCAACCAACCACCAAAAACCAAATATGCCAAAGTGTCCACCATATCTACCTATATGTGGTATTCATTGCCATTCCATAGTGGTTTGCTCGTGTGATACCTTTAAAACATTCAATCAGTTCCTTGTTTTCTGACATTGTTTTTAGCTCATGAGGAACTAAATTAAAAGTGTGGTTGTCGTCTTCCATACTAGTTAAGTAACTCAAAGACTCGCGAGCTTCATCTTGCTTGTCACATAAAAAAGGTATATAAAAAAGGTATATAAAAAAAAGAAGAGCTGGTTGACCACAACTTCCAATAGGGGAAGAAAATTGGAAAATTATAAGAAAAGGGCACTCCTCTATGGTTTGTGATTGCTAGGTCGGCACCCGAGGATTCGGTTAGCCATGGTATGTGTAAGCAAAGGTTGGGAGGATTGTCACAATTTTATAAGTAGTATAAATGAAAACAGGCTTTGCCCAATTATTTCGGAACCGCTCTCAAACTTGCTTAGTATGGATGATGACTTTAGCTTTACTAGTTGACATGACAACCACCTCTTAAAAGTGCATTTTATACTCTTGTTGTTTCAATAAAAAAGCTCTAGCACATGAGTGATCTTACTTGCCTCTCAAAGAGAGACCTTCTTTTACTTTTATGTTGAGTCTCCACTTTCTAGTTTATGCACCACTTATGAGAGCATAGTTGTCATTCTCAGTTTTATGTGCATGGTCCCAGGATTTTATTGATTGATTCATAATTATGGTATTGCTTGTTCAAACTTTTTCTTTCTAGTCATCCTTATAATCTTTTAAAAGTATGCAAGCATTTATGTTCCACTTATGGGACAAGCTGAGTATCACTTTATTATGTATCTATGCTATGCTCTTGACAATCACTTTGCTTTCCATGCACGTTATACATTTTCTTTTGTTTGATTACTATTCATGTTTTAGCATGGTTATTAAGTTTCATTGTTTGATTATATCTATCATGCTTATGTTAGGATTCTATGATTCCATCTATTTTGCTTTTACACTTAGATTTATCAAAGTAGTGTGAATGATGTTACCTCAAAAATTATTTGTTTGTTATCACTTACCTACTCGAACGAGCATGAGTTAAGCTTGGGGATGTTGATATGTCCCAAACGTATCTATAATTTTTGATGCTCCATGCTTGTTTTGTTACAATTCTTATATGTTTTATGTGCATTTTTCACACTTTTTAGCATTTTCTAGGACTAACCTATTAACACAGTGCCGCAGTGCCAGCCTGTTCTTGTTTTGTGTTTTGGAAAAATTGTACACATGAAAGTTTCTTAATTGGATGAAACAAAAGCCTAGAGTCTTATTTTTCCGGGACGAAGACGGAGCGGTAGGACACGCGCAGAGAGCTGCCATTGGCGCATATAAGTGGCGCGGCCCCACCCTTGGTCGCGCGGCCTTGTATCTGGCGCCTCGTCGCCTCGTTTGCTCCGCTCTTCCGCCTATTTATTCCTCGTATCGGGAAAACCCAGGAGACAGAGCCTCCATCCACGAAAAGTTTGACGCAACTCAAAAACCTAGTTCGGGAGGGTTCCATCAGGCACCACTGTCGGAGGGGAAATCACCGCCGGAGGCCTCTACATCGCCATGTCTTCATCCGAGGGTGATGTGTGAGTCCTCCCACGGACCATGGGTCCATAGCAGAGCTAAATGACTGTCCTCTCCTTGTTGTGCTTCATGTATAGATCTTGTGAGCTGCCTAACATGATCAAGATCGTCTATTTGTAATTGCTTTTTTTCGAAATGGGGTATTCCCCAGCTTCTGCATCATGATGATGCACACGGCCATTTATTGAAAGAAGGTTCAAAGTATCATAGTTTACAAATCAAGCAACCTCGAAGATCGATACAATAATCAACCATCGACAAAGACCACAAGAAAACATACTAGGACTACACATCAACATAGCCTTCTAGTATGTCGCCAACCAGCCTGGCACAAGATATCCTGAGCGACCATCAGGAGCCGTGTGCATCCAGAAACCATGGCATCCCGCTTCTCCTCTGGAGAGAGTAGAGCCCACAGCTGGACCCAGTGGGAAACCATATGGATAACCTGCAAGAAATGAAAAGAGGTTTTGTTATTAAAAATAATATCATTTCTGACCCTCCAAATAGACCAACATAAAGCAGAAACCCCAATTCGGATAAAAGCCTTAGATTTTCTATCTACTCCATTTAACCAATTACCAAACATATTAGTAATATTGGTTGGAGGTGGAAGATCATATGCAAAATTAACCGTACGCCATAAGAGCTTAGCTAGGGGGCATTCAATAAATAGGTGCTGAATAGTCTCATGTTCCCCACAGAAAACACATTTGGTACACCCATTCCAATGACGTTTAGCTAAATTGTCCTTAGTTAATAACACCTTATTACTTAAGAACCACATGAAAAAAATTATCTTTAGTGGGATTTTAACCTTCCATAAATATTTTCTGAGGAAAGGGGTATGATCACACATAAGATCTTCATAGATCGATTTCACTGTAAACAATCCATTTGTTGTCAAATTCCAAACAAAACGATCATCCTCTTCACTCAATTGTACCAACATAAGTCTCCTACATAATTGCAACCAGGAATTCCATTTATTACCAGTCAACATACGTCGGAATGTAATATTTAGAGGGGATTGGGTTAACACCTGAGCCACCGTAACATTCTTATGATGAATAATATTATAGAGAGACGGATACTGTTGAGCCAGCGGAGTATTTCCTAGCCAGTTATCTTCCCAGAAGCGGGTATTCAATCCATTACCCACTTTGAAAAAACCCCTAGCAAAAAACTCATGTTTGACCTCCATTAAACCTTTCCAGAAGGCGGAATCAGAGGGTCTCGCTTGAACCTCTAATAATGTCTTCTGTCTTAGGTACTTATTATGCAGCAATTCCTGCCACACCCCGTCTTCATTGAGAAGCTTAAAAAGCCATTTACTCAATAAACATCTATTTTTGATTTCGAGGACCTCAATACCTAAACCCCCTTGATCTTTGGTCTACATACAATGTTCCACTTTGTGAGCCGGTATTTACTTTTGTTTTCGTCAGACTGCCAAAAGAACCTTGATCTATTTGTAATTGCTACATGTTGATTTGCTGTGGATCCGATTTATAGAGAGATTGCTTTGGTTGAGATTATGTATTATGTTATTATGATCTTGCATGCTCTCCGTTTCTAGTAGATGCTCTGCCAAGTAGACGCTAGCGACTCCAAGAGGGAGTATTTATGCTCAATAGTGGGTTCATGCCTCTATTTAACCATGAGAAGTGACCTTGTTCTCTACAGTTGTAGATGTGATGTTGCTACTTGGGAGAAAACAGCGGTGTTCTATTCAAGGGTAGTTTCATCGTTTACTTTACACACATTGCTTACAGCGATAGTCCATTGCTTGTAACTTAATACTGGAGGGTGTCACGGATGCAATCCTGAAGGTGGATTGTTAGTCATAGATGCAGTTGGATTATGGTCTATGTATACTTTCATAGCATGTATTCTGCACCAACCATTAGCGTAGAATCTATGTTTATCAATTGCCCATCTGTAATTTGTTTACCCAGCATATTTATTTTATTGGGGAGGCGCCTCTAGTGAACTGTGGACCCCGTTCCTTCTTCTTTTAATTGCAATCTTCTACATCATTTTTCTGTTCTGTTCCAACAACTCTTCTTCCACACGTGTTAATCCTTTGTTTTTAGCAAAAACCAGTGGAGCACAACCTCGCCGAAAGTTGGGGACAAAGTACTTGGTTGTTTGTGTGCAGGTCTCCACGTTGTTGCTTGACGGTAGTGCACCCCGCCACGAGTTGGTTCGCAACACCTCGGGAGAATGTTTCTCTCTTACTGGTCGATACCTTGGTTTCTTACTGAGGGAAAACTTCCTGCTGTGCTCATCATACCTTCCTCTTGGGGTTCCACTCAACGTTGCGCACAAATTCTCCTTTATCAACTTCACACCAGCATATACCATTATATGATACTTTGCACTATGGCCAGCCTCACTGAGTTGGCTAGGCAACGAAGCGACAAAGCAGTTCGCCTCTGTCCCCAACCATATCAGGTCATCGAGCACATAATCCCTGGATCAAAAATATTTATGATTCCCAGTTCCAAGAACTTCAACCACTCGATCTTTCCATATGTCCAGTTCAACTCGTCCATGCACATAAGACTGCTCATAATGGGAGTAACATAGCTAGTAACATCACACATCTCAAGGTATTTTGGTGACATGGCATGCTAATAAATGAAGAAAGAGAGTGAGGTGGTAACGAGCTATGTTACCATAACTAGTCATAGTGGGGAGTAACATAGAGTAGTAACATGGTGCATGTTACTATCCTATGTTACTACTTTCATAGTGGGTAGTTACATATATGTGGTATCATGCATGTTATATTTATTAGATTGTAAACTCATCTTGTCTTAAGAAGTGTGAGGGGAGGTGATCCAAACAATGGTTTCGGAGATTTAGATGGACACAATGATATGGACATGGATGCTAGAGGTGGAGAAGATGAGGCAAATGGTAACAAAGATGGTCAACATGGCAATGCTACAAAAAAATGGTGTAGAGGGGATGCAAGAGCATAATGAGCAAGTGGATGAAATTGAGGTTGGGACACTTAAGGTGCCATTATCTCCGATAGGTAATATTTGTTCTGTTTCAAATTCGGTACAAAAAAAATTAGCTGCTCATTCTATATTGCATGATCCAAATCTGTCACTAAAAAACAAAAAATGCACTGATTCTAATGCAGATTCTGCTGCTGTCCTATTCTCCTCGGGATTGCCGAGGTACAGGACGTCAGAGGCCCGCGCCGGGGGGCTGTCGGCCGACAGCGGGCGCAGCACTGCTGCCCAGCCAAGTGGCAGATCTGGGACGCGTCAGGCTGTGGAGGCCTCCAATGCCGCGTCGCCACCTGTCCAGAAACAGGCCAGTGCTGCTGTCACGTCGTCGACAGGGACACGGTCAGCCAATCGTGAGCAGGGGACAACGCCAGGCGGGACTGCTGGTGGCAGTGGTCACAGTGGCGCTGTGACCCAGGCTGGATCATCTGTGGCCAGTTTCTTGGAATCCAATGAGCTGGCCTCGTCACTCTCACCACAGAAAATCATGCCGAATCTTCACTCTGTTCCATCTGCTGGTCGTGGGGCCCACGCCAATCAGGTGGTAATGATGAATGAAGCTGCAGAGAATCTGGGTGGATCGGCTAAGATGGGTAATGATATGGCCCCCTGTGTGTCTTCTTCTGGTCCGAATTTTGTTTCCTCTTCTTTTGACTCGGGGCATTTTATGTCTACTGATTTGCTTTTTTATGA
This sequence comes from Lolium multiflorum, assembly GCA_030979885.1. NCBI lineage: Eukaryota > Viridiplantae > Streptophyta > Magnoliopsida > Poales > Poaceae > Lolium > Lolium multiflorum. The sequence goes on from CM061747.1 coordinate 205,373,459, forward strand.
ATGTTCATTGGAACCAGAGGACAAAAGTGTGGGTTATGATATGGGAAGCTCTATGCTTGTGAAGAAGGGGGAGGAGTTGGGAGTGGACCTTCAGAATAGAATGAGGGATGCCCCATTCTTGAAGAATTATGGTGAGTTTCCTTTACATTTTGAGTGTCTACATAAAAATAATATGAATACGAGTGCTTTATCTTTAGTGGAGAATGATTCGTTTTCTCATTGTCCTTCCATAGAGGAGGTAATTGCTTTTGGGGGTATTCCGAAGCCCAACTCTGTTGTGAGATCGAGTGCAAGGCTGGGTGGCCAGTCTAATGCCGACATGCCTCAGATGGAAAAGGCAATGAAGATGGCGAGTTTGCGTGATGAATCTTCCACTTCAGGTCAGTCCACTATACCCAAGCATTCTATTATTAATATCCCAGATTCTGAGATTGCTAGGAGAGCGGATCACTTAGGTATATCACTAGGTAATACAGCGGGAGAGATAGGTAAATCGGTTAAAGGGCTTAAAATGGTGGAAGAGAAACGTATTCTAATGTTTCTAGAGAAAAAGAATAATGAAATTGAAAATATGAAGGATGGTTTGGAGACTCTTGTAATGTCAAAAGTATCCACACTTTGTGAAGATTTGGTTGATGAGGATGACACCACTCTCGATTTGGATGATCATCTAGACCATCTCAAACAGGTGGTGAAAGTGAAGAAAACTAGGCAACGCAAAATTTATGATACTAACAATACTCGTAAGAGCACTAGGAAAAGAATCAAGAAACAATGGTCATAATGCAGAATCTGAAGGGTATTAACTGGAATCCAGGAGGTTTTGGAGATACTACTAAACATTTGTTTGTCAAGGAGGCGATTAGGGAACATAAATTAGACTTCGTAGCTTTGTTGGAAACTGGAAGATCTAATTTCTCGATCCCCTTTTTGAACCAATTGGCGGCGGGTTATAACTTCTCTTGGTTTGTTTACCACCACACGGTCGCTCAGGGGGTATTCTAGTGGGAATAAACTCCGATACGCTTCAAGTGTTAAAAGTAAGTACTGGAGATTTCTGTGTCAAACTCCATATTAAATGTAAGAATGATGGCTTTGAATGGATCCTGGTGCCGGTATATGGGGCTGCCCAAGACGAGCACAAGGCAGAATTTTTGGCTGAATTAGTGAGAACTTGTGAGTCTGAAACATTACCTATGTTGGTAGGTGGTGATTTCAATATTATTCGTAAACGTGAGGAGAAAAATAATGATAATTTCAAAGCGCGTTGGCCCTTTGTTTTTAATGCAATTATTGAACACTTGAACTTGAGAGAAATTGCTCTTACTGGAAGGCAATTTACATGGGCGAGTAGAAGAATCCAACCTACTTATGAGAAGTTAGATAGAGTTCTAGCATCAATCTCATGGGAACAAAAATTCCCTTTGGTAACTGTTAGAGCCTTATCTAGAGCTGATTCTGATCATACTCCAATACTAATTGATTCAGGTGTCAAAGCACACCTGGGTAATCAAGCAAAATTCTCTTTTGAGTTACATTGGTTGCGTCAAGAGGGTTTTTTTTATATGATAGTAAAGGAGTGGAATTCAGCTATAGGTGGAACTACTCCTATGGATATCTGGCTGAATAAGTTAAGACATATACGCCGTTTTCTTAGAGGATGGGCAAAGAACCAAAGTGGAAAGTATAAAAAAGAAAAAGAACGATTATTACATATCATTGATAATCTGGATGTGAAAGCCGAAACATGTGTTTTGAATACGAACGAAAGGGAAGAACTAAAAAAGGCGAATGAGAGTCTGAACAAATTAAGAAGAGATGAGGAATCAAAATGGGCACAGAGAGCGAAGGTTAAACATATACAGGAAGGGGGTAATAATACTAGATATTTCCACCTAATAGCAAATGGTAAGCACCGAAAGAAGAAAATTTTCCAACTTGAACAACAAGAGGGGACGATTGTTGGGGAAGGAAATCTAAAGGTCTATATCACGGAGTTCTATAAGAAATTGTTTGGAGCACCCACTCTAACAAATATTTCTTTAAACGAAGCGGAGACACATGATATTACACAGATCTCGACCATTGAGAATGAAATTTTCACGGCCCCTTTTACTGAAGAGGAGGTCCGTCAAGCTATTTTTCAGATGGAAAGGAACAAAGCTCCGGGGCCAGATGGCTTTCCAGCTGAGTTCTATCAGCATTTTTGGGAAGTAATAAAGCATGATCTGATGGCCCTATTCTCTCAGTTTTCGAATGGGGATTTGCCCCTTTATAAACTGAATTTTAGGGTTATCACATTACTACCCAAGAAAGAAAATGTGGTTCAGATACAACAATATAGACCTATTTGTTTACTAAATGTTTGTTTCAAAATATTCACTAAGGTTGGTACTAATCGTATATCGGGGATCGCCCCAAGAGTAATAAAGCCAACCCAATCTGCCTTTATGCCAGGTAGAAACATTTTGGAAGGGGTAGTCATATTACATGAAACAATTCATGAGTTACATACGAAGAAGTTGGATGGTGTCTTATTTAAGATAGATTTCGAAAAAGCATATGACAAGGTAAAATGGCCTTTCTTACAACAAACATTAAAAATGAAAGGTTTTGCTCAAGAATGGGGTAGATTAGTTCAACATTTTGTCCAAGGGGGCAGTGTTGGTGTGAAGGTCAATGATGACATTGGTCATTATTTCCAAACAAAAAAAGGCTTAAGGCAAGGGGACCCGTTGTCTCCAATGCTTTTTAATATTGTAGTAGATATGCTTGCCATCTTAATTGAGCAAGCCAAAGAAGATGGTCAAGTTGGAGGACTCATTCCACATTTGGTTGAGGGAGGTCTCTCCATACTACAATATGCCGATGATACTATCCTTTTCTTAGAACATGACCTAAACAAAGCTGTTAATATGAAACTAATTTTGTGTCTCTTTGAAGAGTTATCGGGACTCAAGATTAATTTTCATAAGAGTGAGATTTTTTGTTTTGGAAAAGCAAAGGAAGAGGAGGATCAGTACAAACATATCTTTGGATGTGATGCTGGACAACTCCCTTTAGATACTTAGGTATTCCAATCCATTACAAGAAACTAAAGAATTCTGACTGGTATCCGGTAGAAACAAGGTTTGAGAGTAAATTAGGATGCTGGAAAGGGAAGTTACTATCCTATGGTGATAGGTTAGTGCTTATCAATTCAGTATTAACTAGCTTACCGATGTTTATGTTGTCTTTCCTTCATATACCTGTTGGGGTAAGGAAACGTTTGGACTACTATAGATCTAGATTCTTTTGGCAGTCTGACGAAAACAAAAGAAAATACCGGCTTACAAAATGGAACATTGTTTGTCGACCTAAAGATCAGGGGGGGCTTAGGTATTGAAGTGCTAGAAATCAAAATAGATGTTTATTGAGTAAATGGTTGTTTAAACTTCTTGAGGATGGAGTGTGGCAGGAATTGCTACATAATAAATACCTGAGACATAAGTCATTATCGGAGGTTCAAGCGAGACCTACTGATTCGCCTTTCTGGAAAGGACTAATGGAGGTCAAACTGGAGTTTTTTTCCAGGGGTTTTTCGAAGTGGGTAATGGTAGCGGTACTCGTTTTTGGGAAGACATCTGGTTAGGCAAGACTTCGTTGGCCCAACAATACCCGTCACTATATAATATTTCCCACCATAAAAATGTCACTGTCGCACATGTTCTTGGTCAATCACCTGTGAATATCACGTTTAGAAGACTGTTAAGTGGTAACAAGTGGTCGGCCTGGTTACAGCTTTGTCGGAAACTAATGATGGTACATTTGAATGATGATGACGATCGTTTTGTTTGGAATTTGACAGCTAATGGTTTGTTTACAGTGAAGTCGATGTATGAGGATATTATGTGTGACCATACCCCTTTCCTACGAAAATATTTATGGAAGGTTAAAGTTCCGTTAAAAATTAAGATTTTCATGTGGTTCTTGAGTAATAAGGTGTTGTTAACAAAAGATAATCTAGCTAAACGTCATTGAAATGGGTGTACAAAGTGTGTCTTCTGTGGGAAACAGGAGACCATTCAACATCTTTTTATTGAATGTCCTTTAGCTAAAAGCACTGTGAATTTTACCTATGCTCTTCCCCCTCCCACCAGTATTACTAATATGTTTGGTAACTGGTTGAATGGAGTAGATAGACAATCTAAGGCATTTATCCGGATTGGGGTTTCTGCTTTATGTTGGTCTATTTGGAGGACCAGGAATGATATAATTTTTAACAAAAAGCCTTCATTTCATTTTTTGCAGGTTATTCGTATGGTTTCCCATTGGGTCCAGCTCTGGGCCCTACTCTCTCCGGAGGGGCAACGGGATGCCATGGCTACTGAATGCACACAGCTCCTGATGGTCGCTCAGGATATCTTGTGCCAGGCTGGTTGGCGACTTACTAGAAGACTATGTTAATTTGTAGTCTTCGTGGGCGTTTTCTTTCGATGGTTGGTTCTTGTATCAATCATCGATGACAAGTGATTTGTAAACAATTATACTTTGAAAGTTTTTAATAAAAGGCTGTGTGCATCATCATGATGCAGAAGCCGGGGTCGACCCCATTTCGAAAAAAAAGCTAGTTACCACCCCACTCTCTTTCTTCATCTATTGTCATGTCATGTCACCAAAATATTTTGAGGTGTGTGATGTTACTACCTATGTTACTCTCACTATGAGCAGTCCTCAATGCTCCTACGTGGACTTGTATCTTATTTTGCCACATAGGACAGAAGATGATGTGGAGAGGTAATTAAGAAAGAGAGAGAAGGTTACCGTATCCTAAACAGGATACGACTCTTGTCACAGAATACGATGTGAGTAATTGCGACTGATGATCATGTGTGCGTTTCCTTTACAGGCATCCTCCCGTGCAGCTCTTTTCTTTGAATCAGCATACGGATGTTAGCCACAGAAAATCTTTTGAATATTAAATTTTGAACCAACCCATAGATACAACGCGCTGTGTAACAAAAACTAGGTATCTCGTATCTAGCTGACGTGTAAACATTTAGATACAACAATTTAGATACTACATTGGGAGCGCCCTAACATCACACACCTCAAGACAAGATGAATCTACAACATAATAAATGATATAATGCATGACAGCACATATAAGTTACTACCCACTATGAAGGTAGTAACCTAGACTAGTAATATGGCATATGTTACTAGTCTAAGTTACTCCCCACAATGACCAATCTAACAAGCGGAAGCTCGAGGTAAAACAACCGTAGACTACAGAAGATGGCTTTGGATAACGCTGAACTCCCGACCTAGCTGAGACCAGGGCATCAACATGTCAATTTCTACTCCAAACTAAATGGCACTGATCAAGTACACTAGTTGGGCTCCGTAAACTTGGAGCTGAGCTACGGTAGAAAACATTTGGGCTAGCTCTATGCAACTACTTCTACTCTTCAATTGGTTCTTTTGGTTCTGTGAGCATAGACTTTGCCAAGAACTACCAACGACAATCATATGTAGACTGCCAAGGAGAGCAAATAAATGATCAGGCTTGGTGACGCAAACTCGAGGATCTTCCACAAGGTTTGCGGCTTTGCGCAATGATTTTCTATGATTGTATTCGATGATACATAGAAATATATGATTACAAGAGGGAGAACGTTGGCATGAAGAGGCGCATGCAATACGATAAAAAGCTCTACCCTTGATACTAGGGACTACTGTTACAACATACTACTACAACGGTACAACATGTACAAATACACAATACTCAACACCCCTCCACAGTCTGAAAAACGAATCGTAGGTAGTCTCTTGGTAAAAAAATCGTCCAATTTGCCGACACAACCACGCGGCAAGTCGGCAACCATACCCTTAATCACGGTGATGTTTGTTAGTATAGTACGTTACTACCTCTATGTAATGTTGTTCAAAAAAAAAAACCTCTATGTAATGTCACGGTTAGGTTGTCCATTTTTGTTTGTTTCCATATCCTTCTTGTCTACCCGTGAAAGTATAGTTACGTCCACTTACCTACATTGTTGAAGGATGCAACGTGTTTGGCTTGCTAGCGTACGTTACTACCTCTATGTAATGTCACGGTTAGGTTGTTCATTTTTGTTTATTTCCATATCCTTCTTGTCTGCCTGTAAAAGTATAGTTGCGTCCACTTGCCTGCGTTATTGAAGGATGCAACGTGTTTGGCTTGCTCGCATTTCGTTCACATGTTTTTTTTCTGATGCAGTTATGCTTAGAGCCTTAGACCAAATACACAGATGGAGAAAAAAAAAATCTTGGAAACATTATTTCTCCAACGGAAGGGTGCATCTACCAATTCTATCAGTAAGGCAGCTTCTTAACCTATGTAGAAGAACATGGTAGCTTAATTTGTTTCCTATTGTTTAAGTACATAATAGATAACAATTACTCCATCCATTCTGAAATAGTCTACATTCTAGCCGCAAAATTTGTTCTGAAATACTCTACATTCTAGTTTTTAGTCAACAACAACACTGAAAATAAAATGGTTTTCCTCTCTTTATTGGTTGTTGTTATTTTCAATGTAGCTTGGATTAGTTGTTCATATTTCTAAGTAGTACTAATAAATGCAATAATACTTTATCTCATTTTATCTAGAATGTAGACTAAATCAGAACAGAGGGAGTACGTCGTTCTCTAGGAAGAAGATCACTCTGGAAGAATCGAATTGTGTTTTGGCGGCATCATATCCCATAGAGTTTGTAAGCTCCACCCATGACACGCCAATGCTTCAGCCCTCAACTGTACAAATTTCGGAGATGCATCTACAAAGGTGTGTGTCGGGTCATATGTCTCTCCAGCTCTGTTAGAAATAATCTTTCCCTTAATGTAGCCTTATTAGTATGGAGAAGGCGGTTTTGGAGAGGCATGTGCATGCACCTCATACCAGTTAATATTGCCCCGACGTTTGGGGGAGCCAAGGGAGTGTCTCGTCGCCGAAAAGCCTCTCGCCCTCCTCACCGGCGATGTTTCACGAGAGCCACGGGCATGCAACACCGTTATCGAGGTTCTCGTCCTCACCTGAGTAAATTGCTAGGCCCCACATGAAAAAACCCTTGCAACTCAAGATTGGCGTCACGAGGGCAGTCCCGCGCGTGTGGTCATATTTTTCGTAGAATTTTAGTACGAGTTGCTTTTGGTTCAGCCTGTCTCGTGCGTGTATATTGTTAGGGCAATATGCTTGATGTATTACCAGGGGGCCAAAGGCCACAATATATAGTACATGTACAGGTGCAAATATGCAGGAAGCCCCCTAACATATGGGGAAACTACAATATACATATATATACATCTAACACCCTTCCTCAAACTCATGGTGGATCCACAACACTGAGTTTGGAGAGTAAGAAGTCCTCGAGTCTGTGCCTTTGCAAAGAAATCTGCCAACTTCAAATCTGAAGGCACATAATGAACCGCAACAACCTCATCCTGAGCACATGTATAAAAAGCATCAACACCAATATGCTTGGTCAGCTCATGCTTGACCGGATCACGTGCAATACTGATAGCACATGTACTGTCAGACAAAAGCAGAGTGGGTGTCGTAGCAGAGACCCCAAAATCTACAAGCAACCACCGTAACCAGGTCACCTCAGCAGTCAACAAAGCCATAGCCCGCAACTCAGCCTCAACACTCGAACGGGAAACTGCTACCTGTTTTTTCGTCTTCCAAGCAACAATCAAACCACCAAGAAACACACAGTAAGCATAAAGTGAACGACGATTCGTAGGATCACTCGCCCATGTAGCATCCGAGTAGCACTGGAGCAGGAGAGAGCTGGAACGGGGAAAGAAAATGTGATGAGTGATCGTGCCACGAAGATAACGAAGAACACGGAGGAGTTGACTGTAGTGAATAGTGGTAGGAGCTAAGACAAACTGACTCAGAATATGAACGTGATAAGAAATATCAGGACAAGTGACAGCAAGATAAACAAGACTCCCCACAAGATGGCGATAACGGGTGGGATCAGGAAGATGATCACCATCAGTAGGACGAAGCTTAACATCAACCGTGCGCTCATCCCCAAGAGCAGCACGAGCAAGAAGATCCTGAATGTACTTTTCCTGAGAGATAGAAAAGCCATCAAGTGGAGGAAACCTCAATGCCAAGAAATTAGCGAAGAGGACCAAGATCAGTCATAAGAAACTGATCTCGAAGACGAGCCTTGACAAAGGCAATATACTCAGGATCATCACCAGTAATGATCATATCATCAACATAGAGAAGAAGACGAGTGCGTCCACGAGGAGAAGTGTGAACGAAAAGTGCTGGATCATGAAGACTAGGAGAGCCAGCAACAGTCACCACAGAGGCGAAGCGCTCAAACCAGGCACGAGGGGCTGTTTGAGACCATAGAGAGAACGTCGAAGACGACAAACCATCCCATCGGGAACAGAATACCTAGGAGGAGCCTGCATGTAAACCTCCTCACTCAACTCGCCAATAAGAAAAGCGTTCTGAACATCAAGCTGGGACACAAACCAGCGTCAAACAGGAGCAACAACAAGAAGGGTACGCACAGTGGTCATATGAGCCACAGGGGCAAAAGTCTCATCATAGTCATGGCCGTGCTCCTGCTAAAAGCCACGAGCCACAAGACGCGCTTTATAGCGCTCAAGAGATCCATCAGAGCGAGTAAGTTTTATAGACCCACTTACACGTGATAGGACGAACACCGAAGGGGGAGAAACAAGATCCCAAGTGCCGGTGCGCTCAAGCGCAACGATCTCCTCAGCCATGGCAAGCTGCCATTCAGGATGACGCTCGGCATCCCGATAAGTAGTCGGCTCAGAAACGACAGAGAGACCATACTGACTAGGAGAGTAACGGGCTGGAGCACGACGCTGACGAACAGGCCGTGAAGGGGGAAGCTCATCGGCGGAGGACAACTCATCAAAAGAAGAGGAAGAAGGACACATCGGAAGGATCCGAAGCCGGAGAACGAGGAGTACTAGGTGGACTAGACGGAGGAGAGGATGGCGTCGAAGGGGCCGCAGCAGAACTAGAAGGGGGAGGAGAAGGAACAACAGGGTCCTAACAGCGATAGCCCTTATGCTCATCACTATATCCGAGAAAAACACACTCAACAGACTGAGCGGTCAGTTTGGTGCGTTCGTGAGGAGGGAGAAGAGCATAGCAAACGCAACCAAATAAACGAAGAGTCGAGTAATCTGGAGAGCGACCAACGCTCGAGAGGAATGCCACCTTGAAGGGCAGAAGGCTGAATGTTAATGAGATAAGTCGACGTAGCGACAGCCTCAGCCCAGAAATGCGGCGGAAGAGAGGAAGCAATCATCATAGCACAGGTAGTCTCAAGAATATGATGATGCTTACGTCGGCGACACCATTTTGAGCATGGAGGCCGGGACACGAGAACTGGGCAAGGGTGCCCTGCTCAGCAAGAACACCACGCAGGTGCTGGGAGATATACTCTCCTGCAGAATCAGCATGAAACACACGAATAGGCGTGGAATACTGAGTACGAACCATGGCTGCAAAACGCTGATAAATAGAGAGCACCTCATGCGAGAGCGCATAAGAAACAACCAGGTGTACCGAAAAATTATCAATAAACAAAATATAGTATCGATGATCCCGAAGGAAAGGGAGCCGGACCCCAAACATCGAATGAACTAAATCAAAAGGTCGCCGAGATACAGACGCACTAGTAGGATAGGGAAGTTGAATCTGCCAACTAACACAACCCCGACACGAATGCAAAGACACATCTCCCGAGACACAGAAGACCACTACAAACTAATGACAATAAACGGGAGCCATAGAGGTGACCCAGCCGATGATGCCACTACGAAAAGATACAACGAAGCAAACGCAGGAGAACCGAGATGAAGTGTTAGCGAAGGAACACGGCGGTCTAACTCCCAGAGGGGGACTCAAGGCTGCGAGGTCCAGCTCCAACCAGGGCCTTTGTACGGCGGTCCTGAACAGCACAAAAATCAGCGTCAAGAATGACGCGACAACCAGAATCAGGCTAGCAGAAAACAGGTTCATCTTAGGACTAGGAACATGAGAAACATCAGGAATAGAGAAAGAGGAAGTAGAAAGGGTGCCTCGACTGGAAACAGAAAGAGAGGTACCATCAGCCGTGATAACACGGACAAGAGAAACAAGAGAGCGAAGAGCAGAAAGAATAGAAGATGCAAGTCATATGAAAAGAAGCTCCGGAATCCAGATACCACGGGGATGACGTACCTGACCGTGTAGAAGGTGGTGGTCGCGGTTCCCGAAGAGCCGAGCACAGAACAGTACCGTCGAGAAGAGCCCGTGCGCAGCGAGACCACGAAGACCACGGATAATGTCCGATCAAATAGCGCAACGAAGAAGATCTGAAGAACCACGCCGACGAGTATAGTGCCGACGTACAGGATCCTCGCCAACAACTAGAGACAGTGTGGCCGACCGCCACAGAGGTGCATTGAGGTGTTGTCATACCACGAGGCTGCTGAGGCTGACTCGGCCCTGACTAGAGAGTAGAGAGTATCGGCGTGCCGGACCGCAACGAGTCGGCGGCGTAGAGGTCCACGAGACGGCACGGACAGCGAGCAGCAAGTAGGGAACCTCAAGAGAAGCACACGAAGGAGTCTCCACGAAGCTGTAGAGCGGAACACGACCACGGGCAAGCATTTGTGCACGGCGCGGCTCAAACTCCTTTCCGCGACAAGAACTCAAAAACGCGCTGAAACTCCAGATCCGCGCGCACGTCAGCAGAGAGACAGTGGCACACACTGTACGAAGAGAATCAAGCGACGCCAAATAGCAGCACTCAGTGTAGAACTCATCAATAGTAGAATCACCCTGTGAAGGGCGTGCTCTGGTGGACCACAGACAGGTAAAGAGCATCCCTAGATGGCTAATAGCGCTGACGAAGAAAAGCCCACTGAGCAGCAACAGTGAGAAGACCCATGAACTCAGCAGCATACTGTAGCAGAACACTGGAAGTGAGAACAACAGCAACACGAGCATCCTCAACGATCCACTCAGTGTAGTCAGTTAGATCCAGTCGGTAAGTCGCAACGGCAGTAGAGTGGTCCTGGATCTTCCGGTCATAATCAGCCAGAGCAGTGTCATCAGCACTCTTGGCTGCATCCTTATCCGCCTGAGTATCAGGGGCAAGGGCAACGGGCGCCGGTGCAACGGGCACCGTAGGAGCAACGGGGCGTGGCGGACAGGAGACCTCGCCAGAAAGCACACCCCAAAGACGAAGACCGTGCATGTGGACGCGCATGAAGGCAGCGCAATCAGGATAATCGCGCCATCAAAGATCACCGGGCAGCGAGGAATCGCAACATAGCCCGAAGAGGAAGACATATCTCAGTTTTTTTCGCTTTTTTTTCGGGAGCAACTCAGATTGGGATCTCACGAAAAGTTACGACGAGACGAGGACGAGCGGGACGGGGCAGCGGAGAGAGACAGCGGCCGGGGGCGGTACCGGCTGCCGGGGAGAGTGGCGGCGGCCGGGAGAGCAGCCGGCGGCGGCAACCGGCGGGCGGCGGATGGCGGCGATCGGAGGGCGACGAAGATGGCCGGGCGGGCGGGAGAGGGCCGGCAGCAGGGAGGTGCACGGGACGGCGGGCCCACGGGAAGCGGCCGGTGGAGCGGCGACCAGCGGCGGGGAGCAGCGCCGGAGGGGCGGCGGCTGACATGGGTATACCCATTATTAGTATACCTGGCTCGCCTCGGCCCAATATGGAGAGGGCCCAACAAGGCAACCCGAAGAAGTAGTCAACTAGGACGCTTGTAAAACCCTAGGATGGTTGTATATATAAAGCCAGCCAGGGCACCTGATATAGGGAGGCGAACAGATAGACAACATTGCTCCGCCTACGGCGGCACCCTGTAAACATACTTATGATCATATAGTAGATTGCTAGCAGCACGTAGGGATCCTCCACCGAGGGGACCCGAAGCTGGATACGTCGTGTGCCTAATCTCGCTCCCGGAATCTCCATCGTCGCTCTCTCCCGAAACCCAAGTCTGCAATACGTAGGCATTGACGAGGTGCTCCCTCGTCAATTGGCGCCGTCTGTGGGAATCGCGGCGATCGGATTTTTTCATCCGGGCGAGATCCCTAAATCCCTAAAGTTCATCATCAACAGTCATGACGAAGTTATGATTCGTGAAATCTATTCCATCCGAAAAGGTATGTGCTCGATCTAGCCTCTCGGCTCATGTTCCCGAGGAAAGATTGCAATTTTATCTAGACGAAAGCAGCAAAAGGGCTGGGCTGTTAGGTTTCTTTTTATCCTATTTGATATGATCGGTCCCTCTCTATTATTGATTATTCTATTTGGATATGACTCTCCACACGCATGTGTGTTTATTTCTTATGCATGACTCGAGCAATCATGAGTACGAGATTTAATTAGAGAATCTCGTACAACTCATTCACGGAGCCGACGAAAAGTTGAGACGACGTGTTCACGGAGCCGACGAAACAACATACATATCAAGGACAATGCAATGAGGAAATCGTCATACAGTCATACAGATACGTACAACATCTACTAATATGTTCACGGTGATCTGTCGCTGTCGCTCCAGCCGCGTAACATATACATCGGTTTTTTGCGCCACAATATAACTACAGATTAAAATAAAGCTTCGACTACTCTGCTCGGTTGACTGCGCCCGCCGTCACACACTCATCATACTCGGGGGCACACCTGTCGCGGACACGACATCGCAGACTTGATATATTTGGGTCCTCACCCGTCGTGGATCTGTCGGATCGACTGCATCCTCTTCATCGACTATGCTAGCCACATCTACTACTTTCGGTCAGGCGTCGCGCGCCTACATCGACTGTGCCAGCTGCACGACTTGCTCTAGCGATGACCTCGTCGCACCCGACGAAAAAGCTAAGTTTTCCTCTTCTTCCAAGATTCACTTATTTATTTACTTTCTCCATACCCAAATACTCGGGGCTGTACCATTACAATATTACAGCAAATACATCCAACACTGGGGGCTGTGCCATTACTTTGTTACCACAAATATACTCGGTTACTTGGTGAATTTATTTTCTTCGGCTCTGGATATATCTTCTCCGGTTCAGTGAAATTATTTTCTCCGGTTAAGTGGAATTATTCTCTTCGACTCAGTGGATTTATTTTCTTCGGCTTAGTGAAATTATCTTCTCCGACTCAGTGGATTCATCTTCGTTGGCTTAATGGATTTTGTCTTCGTCGAATTCATCTTATAAGGTTATAATTGGTTTCTTCTAATATAATACTACCCGATGAGCTTCCGGGTCAATGGATTCATCTTCTACGGTATTACTGGATTTATTTTCTTCGAATTAATGGATTCATCCTCTATGATATCAACGGATTCATCTTTAATATATGCTTCATATTTAATGGCGTAATCTTCAATATGGATTCATCTCAAATATTTCATCTTGGATTCATCTTTAATGACTTCATCTTTTATGGCGTTACATATCCATGGAGCCAACACTCGGGGGGCTCGATAACGACTTCGCCCTGAGCATAGCTACAACATAATATTCCAGGCGATCACTACTTCGACACAACGTTTTCAGCAACACTCGGGGGCTCGACAACAACTTCGCCCCGGGTCACAACTGCAACACGGCGTCTAAGCAATAATCATGATATCACCCCAGCAACGCTCGTGGGCTCGGCTATTTCTTCATCAATAATTTGGCGGCATCTATTTTCGCTATTTGGTGGTTTCTACTTCGGCTCGACTTCTTCTCTGCACTCGAAGACTTCATCACGCGTCGACTACGTCGTGCCGAATAAGCTAAGTGTTCCTTTGTTTTACAAAAAGTTAATTATCATTTAATTTCGTCGCACCCGACACTCGAGGGCTGCGCCATACTGCTTCACTATACATCTCAGGTTGACAAAAGAAGAACTGCACCTACGAAATTGTCTTCAAAAGAGAACCCGACGAACTCTTATTCAAGGAGAACCCGACGAAATTGTCTTCAAGAGAGGACAGGACCAGAAGAATTGTCCTCGAGGAGGACCCGAAGAATTGTCCTCAGGGAGGACCCGAAGAATTATCCTCAAGGAGGACCCGAAAATTTTTCTTCAAGGAGGAACTCGACGAAATTTTCATCAAGGAGGAAGCAAAAAAAAAGGTGGAAAAATCTTCGGGTTCATTAACTCGTTATTTGTTCCAAACAAAAGCATCAGCGAAGTACCTGACGACAATATAGAAGAATCCAGTATATTTGGCTATCCCATTACGCCGCGAAAAATATAGAAGAGCCCGAAAAATAGGTCATTACATCTGCCGAACAAGGCACTAGACAATATATTCTCGGAGCGCGTCCGCCGCGGTAAAAACTCCAAATGCCGTGACTCGTAAAAATGTCACGAAGGTAAGACCCCAGGATCTGTCATGCGCGGCGTGGCACCGCCTCTGACAGCGTCCTGCTACTTTTTTCCGTATCAACAGATACGAAGAAAAATCCTAATGGACGCGTTAGGTACCCAATAAAACATAACTGCAATTCATCCGGTAAGACCTTAAGCGCACATGTCGAATTATGCCAGTATCCCGAGATCATGTCCAGGGACGTGATCTTGAAGTAGGTTTTTTGCGGATTGCCACAAGAGCAGTTAACTGGTACCTGATCCGTCAGATGAACCAGTCGCATTTACCAATATCCATGTACAATATATTTGACGAAGTAAATATAGTGTCTCTTTGGTCTCGAAGAATTTGAAAAAGAGGAAAAGCATGGAAATTTCATTCGATTTTGTAAATATATAAAGGTTTGAACACTCAACTCGATTCTGCGACTCGGGTAGAGCCTACTCCCATCGGGAGCACATGGATTTCATTAAGTCCTCCAATAGGAGTTGATAAAAAGAGGGGATGCGCCTAAAAATATAGTCAAGTTCTTCATCGAGTAGTACAACTTGAGTCTATGCCCAAGTGCAAGCACTTGCCCATAGAGTCGGGGGCTACTCCCATCGGGAGCGCTGGCCGCGCACCTGATAGAAAAATAATTTCGAGACATCATCTATGCTACACATGATCTACGACATGGACCTCGCCTTATATTTCTTTGACTTCGGAGATGATTATGCTTGGAGTCTCTACGCAAGTCTTCGACTTCCCTAGACACTCGGGGACCACATGGGTATACCCATTATTAGTATACTGGCTCGGCTCGGCCCAATATGGAGAAGGCCCAACAAGGCAACCCGAAAAAGTAGTCAACTAGGACTCTTGTAAAACCCTAGGCTGGTTGTATATATAAAGCCAGCCAGGACACCCGATATAGGGAGGCAAACAGATAGACAGCATTGCTCCGCCAACGGCGGCACCCTGTAAACATATTTATGATCATATAGTAGATTGTTAGCAGCACGTAGGGATCCTCCACCGAGGGGACCTGAAGCTGGGTACGTCGTGTGTCTAATCTCGCTCCCGAAATCTCCATCGCCGCTCTCTCCCGAAACCCAAGTCTACAATACGTAGGCATTGACGAGGTGCTCCCTCGTCAGCGGCGGCCGGGGGAGCGGCAACTACGGCCGGGAATACGAGATTAGGATTAGAGGACCAAACTTTGCTCTGATACCATGTTAAGGCAATATGCTTGATGTATTTCCAGGGGGCCAAAGGCCACAATATATAGTACATGTACAAGTGCAAATATGCAGGAAGGCCCTAACATATGGAGAAACTACAATATACAGATATATACATCTAACATATATAATCACAAACATGATGAAGACTGTAAGTACGAGTTCGGAAAAGAAATAAAGGGGGCATAACACGTGCCCTTGGCAACAAGTTCTTCAACTGTCGTGTGCATGAGTTAGTGATGCCGCTCGTTACCACAAAGTTTGATGCTATAAATATAGGATATTACACGCTCATACACAAAGTCTGTACATGGCAGTACAACAGAAATTCAATTCGGCTCCCGGGTGCGTATGCTCCCTCTATTAAAAATATATATTTTAAAACGTCGAAAAATTTGGACAAAAAATTCTACATGTACATCTTCATAATATACGTGCGTTCGTCAAGTTTCACGAAAAACCAATATTTTGTGTGGTCTATATAAAAAAGAGAAAGTTTATCTTGTGAAAAGCATTATTTTTAGCACTGAATTTTGTCTTTTTACACACGTCACATGATAAGTCGATTTTTTATGAAACGACTTTGTGAGCATGTAACATGTGAAGATGTACGTGCGAACTTTTAGTTTCAATTTTTTCTAAAATTTAAAATGTATGTAAGATGCATTTCGAAATATAGAGAGCATATGGACCCATGTTCCAAAACACCGCTCCCGCAGTACAACAGCAATCAAAACTAACTGAGATGTACATATCTTCAGTATAGCCGGGCGGCGCGTAATCCGTCATCCTGGATCAAGAATATTTTGAGACATAACAAAATGTAAGCTTGAGGTGCAAACAACCGTAGACAACAGAGTGGGCTTTGGTCGGCGCTGAACTCCGGACCTAGCTGATACGAGGGCATATCCAACGTGTCAATGTCTAATTTGGTGGTGTTGCATTGCGTGCTTGAACTTGATCGTTCGCTCTATGACTGATTTGGCTGACAACCGCACGGCGATCGCTCTCTATGTTATATCTCTGTAATCTCACGGCTAGGTTTTTTTTTTTTTTGTTTCTTTCCATATCCTGCTTGCCTGCCTATATGAAAGAAGGACTGGACTAGGCGGCGGCGCCGCATATTTTCTTTCCTGTGCGACGCCTTGCTGGCAACCCATCCGTCCCTTTTATTTCACTTCGACTTGCCTTCAACCGCACGCGCAGGACATAGAAAAGCATGCCCACGTTTGTTGTGTCTGTCATTGTCGCTGACATGCCACATGGTGCCGGAAAAGCCAAACCACCTTTTTCATGCCCAGACACTATGAACAAGTCAAAAGAAAAAAGAAAAAAGTGCTCCTGCCAGATAAATTTCACTTAGTTGCCATGATTTCACCCAGGTGAAATCACCAGGATAAATTCACCAGGCTCCTAATCTCGTTTAAACTTGGCAATCGCTCAGAATTAATATGGTAATTAGGATCTTACCATTCCAGTGGTTAGTAAAAATATGGCAGCTACCACTAATTAATCTGGCCCCGCGCGGTCCGTGCTCGACGGAGACGACCTCCCCTGCTGCGTCGGCGACGGCGGCCTCCCGGCATGGCCCCGTGCTCGGCGGAGACGGGGCGCCTCGCGGGCAGCTCCGTGCTTGGCGGAGACGGGGGAGGGGGGCTCACGGCCAGCTCCGTGCTCGCGCGGCCTGCTGCTCCTCTCTCCCCTGTTGGCGCTGGTTCCTGTCTGGGTTTCACGGAGAAAGCGATGTGTGGTCGAGGCACTCAGGATAAGATGTGACTGTTTCCTAAAGAGAGCGATGCATTTTTTTCCGCCGCACGGAGAGCCTCACGGTGCGGCGCTTATGTGTAGATTTTCCCAAGAATAGTGGCGTCCACTTGCCTACATTGCTGAAGGATGCAACGTGTTTGGCTTGCTCGTATTGGTTTTTCTGATGTTCTCCAACCGAATGGTGCATCTACCAATTCTATCATTAAGGGAGCTTCTTAACCCATGTGGATGAACGTGGTAGCTTAATTTGTTTCCTATTGTTTAAGTATATATAATAGATAACAGTTACGTTGTCCTCCAGGGTTTGTAAAAGCAAGCTAGGGGGTCATCGAACAAATTAATTACATTAAGTTTTGACTCAAAGCAATTCCTATCTATTACAACTGTTGCAACCTTGAAATCCCTCAAGCGATGACCAAAATCAACCTTCCCTACATTAAGCCTGTGAAGGTCAAACAATCTGCAAAAGTTGCCGTCGCTTGGTTCTTGGTTACGTAGTTGATCTTCTCCTGAATAATATTGGATCACTTCCCAAGAATCGAATTCTGTTTCGGCAGTGTTGAAGTATAAATGCATTGCCTAATCTCTTCCATCAGATCGGTCTTTTGGTTGCATTGGTTAAGCAGAGCTAAGAGGTTTGAGTTCAAGAGGCTGGTAATATAAAATAAAATATTGCAACTTTCGGTCCACGTTTAGGCCTGAGGGAGCCACACGTGAGGGGCGTTGAAGTATAAATGCATTGCCTAATCTCTTCCATTAGATCGTCTTTGCATTGGTTAGAGCGTTTCAGTATCGAGCCAAGAGGTCTTGAGTTCAAGATCGCAATATAAGATAAAAATATTGCAGCCCACTTTCGGTCCACGTTTCAGAGAGCCACTGAGGGTTGAAGTATAAATGCATTGCCTAATCTCTTCCATCAGATCGGTCTTTTGGTTGCATTGGTTAGAGCATGCAGTTCTACAGGCAGCATCACAACCCATAGAGCTTGCTCCAACCCATGATACATAGCCAATGCTTCGGCCATCGATGCCAATGAAACTTGTGGTAAAAGCCGCTACAAAAGCGTCTGCCAGGTCGATAAGGTGCCTCCGCCTCCCCTTCAGGTGTTGGAAACAATCTTGCTCTTAATATAGTATGATTAGTATTGAGCTAGTATATATGTACACTCAGATCACGGCACTGGCCACTGGGAGTCAGAAGCAATGCCATCCATTCATTCACGAGAGGTTATTAAATACTGAAATACCATACTGAATTACTGATATGACACGCTTTATACCTCACAGATGCATGGGAACAGTCAGTTATGAAAAAATAGTATACAAGAAAAATAAGATACCGGAACATAAACAAGGGCGTCCGGCGAGCCAGTGAACACGGAAAGCCAATGAGATATATACAAGATGTCCGTACATAAACAAGAACCTTTGCAAGCTAGTACAATTGATAAACAGAATGGAAAATAAATGAAGATACAACAATGTCCCGTAGGGGAAAGAAAAACCCGATATTCTACAGGATCAAGAACTGGATATATAATCCTCGTGCTAAATCAGCTCCCACATCTTGTGATTAACAGGTTACTACTCCATGGTTTATTTTTCTAGAAGAACGGGGCTGTCATCCCGAACTAACATGACCCATGCGAAGATCGAGAGCTAATGCTATTACCATCAGCATGATCTTTATGAAACCGATGCCCTTGCTGAATCCGTGTTTTGTTCAGTTGCTACTGACTTGCGTGATCTGGGCAATTTGCTTGCTGCAAGGTGCAAATGGGGGCACAGAGGCCTTGGCGCCCTAGTCTCCATGTCAAATCCTCGCACGCAGACAAATCCTGCATTGCATTTACTCTGTCAAGAAAACTCCAGATAAATTATGGAAAGATCATGTGCAGTACATCCTTTTCTACCTAAATAATTATCGAAGCAACTAAAACACGTCTTTGAAAAAAGAAAACATTCCTTTGGAGCCAAATATACTAAAATCCTAATAATATTATTAACTCAGGAAGAAGAGCTTTATTATAGTGGCAATGTTTTGACGAAATTGGGGCACAAGGATATCATGTGTACAGTTGTACAGAAATGCTGTCATGCTCCAGCAGTTCTGGAACGAGTCTAAGCAATGCCATTATAATACTCCCTCCGATCCATATTATTTGATTCCAGTGATGTATCTAGATACATTTTAGTTCTAGATACATCCATATTAATGGCAAGTAATATGAATCGGAGGGAGTAACTTATAAGGAACAGTTTGGGTTTGGTTCAGTTGAGAGTTTGGGTCTGTAGCTGTTCATGTCTGGGTCTTCTTTTTTCCAGAGAATGTGATCCTAGCAGGCTAACAGTAGAAATGAAGGTGTTCCACCCTGAGGGACACATAATCATTTCCCCTAACTCTTGCTTCACCAGTCACCACCACGAATCTTCGATTTGCTGCTGCTCATCAACCCACTATAGTAATGTTTCCAACAATGCACATATACCCACTTAGGCAACTTTGCGAACAATGCCGATATGGGCGATATACTCCGCCATAAACTCTTGCATCCACAAGTGTGCATCTCATGCATATTGATAAATGATTCAGGAACAGAATCATGTTACTGGCTCGCTCTATGCATTTATATCTTAGTTCATACCCAGTTCGAAACCATTCAGATAACTGATGGAGCTTACCAAGTGATTTCACAGAACAGAACGAGGGGAGGCCAATTTGAAGATGCAGATTACCAACTATTATAAGAAACTATTACAAGCATCGGCTCAAACCTATTTCTCTAGGATTGAAGATGTCACTCACGATATACCTCAGTTATCGTCAGAGGAGAATGCCATTCTGGTGACCAACTTCAGAGAGGAGGATGGAGGTACTTGAGCGGTTTCTCAGATGAAACATAATAAAGCTCTGGACCAGACAGGTTTCCCGGAGTTTTATCTAAAGTTCTGGGAGGTTATTAAGGATAACGTGATGGTCATGTTTGTTCAATTACAACGAGGGGAGTTAGCGGCTTTCATGCCATGACGGCATATCCTATAGTGGTTGTCTTGCATCAAACCATCCACAAGCTTTATACTAAAAATCTTGATGGAGTTATCTTTAAAATAGACTTGAGAAAGCCTATGATCAAGGGCAAATCTAGAAAAATCTGGCGATAGGTTCAGCAACTATAATTTTTTTTAGTTAGCTACTATAGAGTTATGCACATTATGCTAATATATAATGGACTTATGACAAACCCTCACACATACCACAATATTGTGTCTAAAGGCAATATGAAAGTGTGAAATGATATAATAGTTATTACACTACTAGCGACAAGACATACCAGTTTAGGTGACGCGGTGGTGCCACTCGTTTATGGAGTATTATCGATGCTAAAGTCACAACTTGCAGAAGATGATTCCAAGCCTAGGGGTTTTGGTGTCGTCTGGTGTTATTTTTGGATCAGCCAGATCATAAGGATGTTCATCCTATTAATCTCTATTGAGAGATTAGTAGAACTTGATTTATGATCATGTCCAATTGCAAGTTCACGTTTCCTAGGGGTCCTTAAGACAGTATCGGATTATTATTTTCAACCTTGTGTGGATTTCATTGGTGTCAGCTGCACCCACTAGCTACACGTGAGCTGCGCCACTGCCTATGATAAAGTTAATTGATTGTTCCTGCAGAAAATCTTATGCGTGAAAGGTTTTGCACACTTATGGTGTGAATGGATTGCTCGGTTCTGCAAGGAGGTAGTGTTGGTATCAAATACAATGATGACATCTCAGTGTCGAGAGTCGCGATGGTGAGAATAGTGAAGTGTGGGAGGACCGCTGGCTTCCGGAGGGGGATAACCGAAGACGTAGAACTCTAAAGGGACGATCTGTGGTGACTAAGGTGTCTGGCTGATCAACCCTGTTACAGGGCTTGGGGTGAGGCTCTAGTTTGTTCCAGCCAGAGGATGTCAAAGCCATTCTGTCCAACAGTATTTGTGACATTATGGAAGATAATTTAGAATGGCATTTTGATCCGAAAGAAACATTTTCTGTCAAGTCAGCTTACAAGGTGGGGATTATGTTTAAGGGATAGAGCGCAAGGGTGTGAAGCAGCATGTTCCAAAGAGAACACAGAAAACAACAACATCAAATTTGACTGGGATCATTTGGAAGATGAGAGCTCCAAATAAGTTAAAATTGTTCGTGTGGAGCGTGGCTCATAACAGCTTTGGCTAACAGGATGAAAACTGATAGGCTGGGAGTGGAGCTGGATACTTCCTGCTCTGGACTTCGGATGCAACCATTTGGAGGGCTTAGCAATACAGTTTCCAATCAAAAGGGTGTAATAACTTTTCTATTCTTCTGGTTGAGCTCTGTATCTGTTATTTGATCAAATTATGATATGCTTTTCTTAAATAATGGCAGTGTCATCCTCCCAGCCTCTGCGTCGTTCCAA
Source organism: Lolium multiflorum (assembly GCA_030979885.1). Taxonomy (NCBI): domain Eukaryota; kingdom Viridiplantae; phylum Streptophyta; class Magnoliopsida; order Poales; family Poaceae; genus Lolium; species Lolium multiflorum. The sequence continues at coordinate 205,395,302 of CM061747.1, forward strand.
TGAGCACAGCCAAGCTTTATACAAGCGATGTCCAAGACATCGATGACAAATTTGGATTACAAAATGGCAACAAATGCCACTCAATGCCGGCATGCTACCCATACAACCAGTAAGACCACATAAACGACACTTGAGCATATAAAGAACAAGTATCCAGCATGACAGCATCTCCATGAAGAGGACGACGCTTGGATGCTACCCTTGCCAAATCAGTCCAGCAAAGGGCAGATCGAGAGTTTTCACCCCAGAGAACTTGAACTTGTGCCGTTGTCGCTGTTGCTTCAAAAACAATGCATTTAGGAGACCATGCTCATGTGCCAGCATTTGTCAGATCCATCCAGCTAAGAACAAATCAAGGGTTTTCACCCAAATCCCCAGCGTTTGACACTAGCACCATCGTCACCGGCCACAGCAATACCAACCAAATCCCCAATTCCGCCATTAAAAATTGCCACGGTCATCACCCATCCACAACATGGAGTCTAGGACGCTGGAGGGGATGTCCTGGCACACCAAGAGGGATGCACCTAGATAGGGAGACTGAAGTCATAGTAGTCCCACGGCTATCGGTCAAGCCACTCAAGCCAAAACAGCACGTACAGAAGCCATGCCGCTGCCACAACCGCCTGACCTGGCTACGGCAGCACACTGGCTGGCCAAGCATGCCACCGACTCTTCAGTCTGATCTGGAGGACTCTGGCCCAGGGTGCGACCAACAATGGAAGTTGCAGGAGAGGGAGAAGATAGAAGTGACCGCAGCTAGGATTTGGTAGCCCCTCGTTTTGCCCACAGGAGCGACATGGAAGGCGCTTTAATCTGAGATCCTCTTAGAGGGCAGCGGCTATGGCTTCAGCTCCAGTTCCAGATCCCGATGCTGCCCTTGGAGATGATGCTAGCCTTGACAAAATCCTGGTAACACATTTATTGTGTAATATCTGGACAAGTGCCCACACTTCCGTGTGGTTGAGATTGCGTGCTCCTCCAGGGTACAACTCTCTCAGAAAATCATGTCCTTACTCTCTCAGGGTACTAAACCTAGCCTAGTAGTCTAATATGGAGTACTATTTAGGAGCCGTACAGGCTGGGACTCACACCCACTCGTCGCAGGGAGGATGCAGGAGTTTAGTGCCAAAAAATTCCAGGACTCTCTGATGAGTTGTTTGGAGAGAGCGAGAGGTTTCCACCTTTTTCCCCCAAAAATGGCGTATCCCAGAAAATTCCGTTGCCCCATAGTTGGTGCATATAGAAGATAAATTTATGAATAAGCTCCCTTCCACTTTAACTAATTCAGTGCTCCATTCATATTAATATTCTAGCAGTTCTTCTGTCCTAAGTCCTAACATTCCGAGATGTCTTTAGTGTGTGTGGTGCTTGGGGTATGTCTGTTTGTGGACAAACACACTCAGGTAAACCTTAAATTTATACCCTATACTTATAAAGCAATAGTTATTGTATCATGTGATCTGCATTGTACAAATTGTTTGAAGAGGCAGCAAGATGTTTCCCCATGGTAAAATGCGTTGACCCTAAATGAAATCTATTGTTTCTTACCTCTCCAGAAGCACTGTTGTACTTCTTCAGTTGTTAGACCTACAGAAGGAAAATAAAAGCTGTTGGTACTATTGCAGATGAGATTTCTCTGAATAGTGATGTGTGTTGATCATAACCTTTGAATATGGAAGGCACTGAAGTCCCAAAGTATACCATTCGTCTTTCCAAGTTCCATAATTGCTCCCTTACGACATGTATGGGATCATGGCTAGATTTGTGGTCAGCAAAAACCTGCATGAATAATTCAGAAAATCCTGCAAGTAACTCTCTAGAAAGAGGAGACCCATGGCCAGTAGCTTTTCTCTGCCCTATTCTTGAGAAAAAAAAAAGAAAGATGTGACATACCTCGTTAACCTGAAAATAGGTGCCGTTAAGTGGGAAACTACCCTTCATAGCTGTTCGACATGGAACCTGTTCATGTTCAGTAACTTTTCATTAGTGGAGACTGGAGAAGCACATCCAATTTTTCAGACCAACAACGAATTATTAATATTATCACTACACCGTTTGTATTTACTAGTTCGCTAACAATATTCTTTCTCATGGATGGAATGGCTAAGAAACTCAAAACAATCATTCTACTCTCCTTCAGAGCTAAGATTATAGACTATTATCATGCAACAAAATAAAGATCACATACACAATAGAGGTGCATTTGATCGACCTCCAATGAGTTATTCATATTTCTTAAACTGTTGGTGTACATTATATAGCTTACCAATAATAATTTGGTACTCGCAGATTACCCTAGAAGCCCAAAATATACTTTGATGTTCTTCTTCTGAGCACAGACTACGGACTATGTTCATGCAACAAACACAAGGTACATACAACACTGATCTGTGTTTGATATACAATTTACACACACTATGTATATATGTTGACCTTCAGTTTTCCTTGAATTAAGAATGCTTTATGAGTTAAGAGGTTAATTAACAGCAATGCTAATATAATTTTCTTTACTATTTGATTAATTCAGTGATTTAGAATATTAGATGTAGCCTTCTAGGATGGCTTCACTTGTGTTGCCCCAAAACAAATTTGTGCGTCTATGAATTATGCACTGTGTTCAACAAGATTAACATCCCTAACCAGTATTTAAAGTTGCTAGGTAATTTATTGCTTTACCAGAATCGTGCCCCTGACATATTGCGATTGGTGTTCTCGCTCAGGCACACAGTACTGACAGTTCTCGTTACTACAAAATCCAGCTTCCATTTGAGTGCTACAACATGGTTTTGGTGCCTTGCTCATTTCCTTTATGTCATCTGCATAGAGCTACAATATTCATGTTTATCAACTCACAAGTGCAGTCATGTATTCTCAAAGAAATAAGCTTGCCTTGCATCCATATGGTCAGTAGGTAAGGACTTGGATCGTCGGGTTCCCGTTGGTCAAGTCCTAGCTGTTAATTGTTTTCTGAATCAGGAACAATGTTTTGAAATACTTAAAAGAAGATGGCAGCATCTAACCTGTTGCACAAGTGAGTGTGAATCTGGAAGTTCGTAACTGCAAGCGGAATCTAACTTCAGTAACTGGCAATTAAATAACTTCGACATTTTCTGGATAAATAACATTATATACATGGGAAAGCAATAGATATACGGTAAGTGTAGCTAAAGCAAAGTTAATTCATTGCTTACACATAGTGCTCTGTCCGAAGCCTGCGTACATTCTTTAGTTTAGGGACTGGAATTGAAGCTGCTTCAGTGCTAATAGCAACAAGTGCTTTCGCAATATCATCAGGTTGGAGGTCCTTATTGCTTTCTTTGATGCAATTTTCCAAGTTCTGAGCAAAAGCTTCTAAGTTAAGCTTTATTATTGGGATTTCACCAGTGTCTGCATCATAATCTTCGATATCGTTTTCCAAGGTCTCTGCCTGTGCTTCCTCTCTTGGACTTTCTGGCTCCTCAATTATTGGTTCCGAGTTGTTGGCGGGAAAATCCCTTCCATGGGCACTTCCCTCAAGCTGTGGCAGGACAGTTGAATTCAGAGTGGGCATGCCACCATTCTGGAAATTGAATTGATTGCTCGAGCACTCCAAGCCTTTCTCCTCAGGTGCGGGAAGTGCAAGCCGTGCACTTCATTACGAGGAATCAGGAAAAGAACAGGATTCAGAAGGGAAAAGAAATTTCAATAAGTACACAAAAGTAAACTGGCAGGTAAGACCAAGCAAAGTGTGACTGAAGTAGTGAAGTGTGTATCAGAACTAACAGAACCATCTGATTGGCAACAGATTATACTGTGAATGAAATTAATAAATGTTGTAAGTCTCAAGCAACAGAAGGGAGATTGGTGCAAGGATCAATTATGCATGTCAAATGGACGCTGTTTTCAAGTCAGCTGACTGCTCCATAAGATTTTTGTTTTCTGTTCATCAAACATAAGTTACTATTTCCCAAAGAATAAAAGGAAAAAAAAAGATAATACCTTGCGAAGGCACTTGCAAAATGCCTACATTCACTTCTCATTGGACATGCATTGCAGTTTGGCTTGCTTTTTGTACAGAACACCTGCATTGATTGTAGAAAGGAATGAATTTACTGTTTTTTTTACGGAATATGTATTTGCGGGTTCCAAAAGAAAAACAAATACTTCTGTAGAATCTAAAAAAGTACCTTTCCAAAAGTAATCATGTGGTAGTGTAGCTCATACCTGTGAAAATTGTGATAATTTTGTCAACTATTATACTTCTTATTTGTACATGATCTATAGAAATTGCAGTTTGCTTGGAAAGAATAACCTATAATATTCTACATAAAAGCAAGTGCAAAAAAGTTAGGGCGCGACTCCAGAGTAAACAGTTACTAGTTTCTTGACTAGTAAACACCCTCTAAGAGTGAGCACCCTCACTTGAATTTTACGCGCTTCCACAGTCCACGCCAGAACACGCGATGCGGTAGAAACAAACAATGCAGTTGAAACTTGCGATGCAGTCGATACAGTGGAAAAAATGCAGTTCATACATGTGGTGCAGTTAAAAACAGTTTCCTCCAATCTAATGGGGTAAACGTGCACTCGCTACAAAAAATTAAAATTTAAAGCTGGTATTGTTATAACTCACAGTGTCTCTTGATCAAGTTTACACAGACGAGGCCAGAGGTACTTTTGTATAGTCTCCAAGACAGGATATCTTTGACAAGCAAAAAAATATCGATATAAGAAAAATGTAACTGAAAATACAATATGAAATAAATGTTTAGACAATGCAGGACGCTTACAGCTCGAGGAGATGCAATTGTAGAGATTCAGGAAGAGGTTGAATGGGCACCCATCCCAGCCTTACACATATCCGGCCAACATTAGTGTCAACCTGAGTGGCCAAAGCATTGGTATGTAAATACGAAAATGACTGCAGATGAATCAAAACTACTCCAACAGCAACTTACAGGGAAAGCAAGATGATGTAATGTCAGTAGACGAACACATTCAACACTTTTAAGCCCCAGTCCACGTATGCTAAGCAAGTAATCCCTGGAAAAAAAATGAAATCAATTTTAATAAACTTATCTTTTCTGAACTGCATGGGGCTCCCAGATTTTCTTAAAACTAAACATATCCTTCACTGCTTTAGCCAACTGCGTCACATATGACAGCCTTTTGTTGATATGCTTGTCCCACATAACTTTTACATTAGCACACAGTACCCGTTTTCAGATATTAAATGCAACATCATCTTATTATACCTCTAGTTCCATTTTATTTGTTCACACATGATGACTATAGTTCACTTGTCATTTCAAGCACTAGAAGATTTCCTCCGACCTAGTTTGTAGGGCATCCCGTTGTTATCTCGAGTGTGGCCCCTCAGGGCTTGTAAACAACTTCTATTTATCAACGAATCAAAACGCAAAGATTTTGTGTTTTGTCGGGGGGGAAAAAGCACTAGTAAATTTTCCCAGAAAATGTTAAGAGATATACTGAGGCATCTTACTTTGCTGAGTCAGGTGCAATATCTCTTAACCATTCAAGATCAATACTCCCATGATCTTTGACCAAACGATTCAGGAAACCCTGCGAAAAGAGCAATTAAAGTGAGCATAACTGGGGCCATGAGATATCTTAGGGCTACAGAAGACTTCATCGACATCAAACAGTGCATATAAACCTAGTAAATCCTTGACTCCTAGAAACGTTTAAGCTGTAAGGTTAATAGAGCCTTCCAAAAATAAAGTCTTATCTCAACAAAACCTCAAGCAGTTGAAACAGAACCTATTAAAAATTGTTCATTAACAAAACCCCAATGTTCAGTTAGTACCTGGATTCGCTCTGCTAAAACATTATTCATTCCTCGATCCCGGATGGCATGAGAAATTCTGCGTACATCTGCACACCGTACTGCTTCCCAATCAACAGAGTCTCTTCTTTCAAAAGTTCTTTCATTCATGTAGCCATCGTCACAAGCCTTCCTTCGAAATTTATCCCAGTCTAAATTTTCTGTATCTTTTTTCTTTGTTGTTCTTGTTTTCTTTGGTGTTGATGCTTGTGCTTCTTTATCCAGCACTTCACTGTGGGAAGTAAAACCAGATTTTGAAGCAAATCCATCCACCCCGTTTGCTGTTTCTGCTATCATTCCACCAGTGGCAGACAGTGATTCATGCTCCTGCAAGTCTGATGCTTCAAACTTAGTGCTCTTGTCGCCATGCAACTCGACTGCATGGGTATGAACCTTTTGTCAAGCAACTAACAAAATTGCATGTTAATAAAACTGATAGAAGAGATGCTTGCTAACCTGGAAGATCTGTGCTTATTTTTGAAGAAATTCGTGTTGAGATAACTGTCTTGCTACAATTTTTTTGTGTTGCCTGATTATCAGATGGCATGAAAAGAGGAAGTTTCTTCCCAGTTAAGCCATTTTTTAGGAGTGATGATGCAGAGCCCGAGGAACTATTAGAAGATGTAGACGAAACATATGGTTCATTCGTCACATCTCCTTGTTGCTGATCAACTGAGATAAATGGATAATATATCATGGAAGTAGGGGGAATCCCATGTTCACCTACGCCATCATCATTTACTGCCATTGTTTTAAGTCTTTGACATTCAAGTTCCTTGGCTGTGGCATCCTTTCCTGCTAATGAATTTCCAGCACCAAAATTGTTTCCCAGCTGCTGAAAAGCTGCACCAGCTCCACCTCTAGGTGGATAATTTTTCTCAGAACTCAAAGATAATCGCGATTGAGGAATAGTTTCTGAAACTATAACACTCTGAGATGACATTTCATTCTGGAAGTGTTTATCTGGTGGGCTTCTCAATGATGCTGTTAATTCTATGGAGAAATCTGGACATTTCTGTGTTTTGTGGTCTATTACTGTCTCTTGGTGGTCGCAAGAACCTTCATTTGGTTCTTTGGAATAAAATGAATAATTTTCACCTTTAGTCAACTCATAATCACTAGTATTGTTCCTTGTTTCCACATGTATCTTCTCATAGGTGACTGACAGCTCTTCAAAATTCCCTCCTAGTTCTGCTCTTGGACTAGTATCAAAAAAGTCAAACATGCTTATCTCTCCTACCACACTCGTGCTAATTATTTCTTCAATGTCTTGACTGCTAATATCATCCTTACAATTGCCATTGATTGGCCCTGCAGGGAAACTCGCAGCAAGGGCCATATAGGCAGAGCTGTATTTTGGGAAAAGAGAAATCACAAGGAGAGTTCGTAATCAAGATCAATTCATCATGTATTTTTAAGAACACTGAGTATCAGAGATTTGTTATAACAGTTGGATTGTGACCCTCATACCTGGAAAGATGGTCAGATACATTCTGAGTGAGGAAAACTCCTACTACGGAGTCAACTACTGATCCTTTCCAAGGAGAAAAGTGTCTGTCACCTGATATACATGTGATACGAAATAAGCTAGAAATTTTAATCATGGATTCATGGAAATTCAAAATTTAAACAACATTGACACTTCAAATTTCACACTTACCTTTCCTGTATTCGGAAATGGTCATATTAAGAACATGATGATACACGAGTCTAAAGGTTTTTACATTGTACCGTTTGTGAAAGACAAAATCCAGGTTTGGGAAGAAGAGGTTAACTTGTCAATTGCAAACTTAAAATGTTACCTACTCCCTCCGTCTATAAATAGATGGCTGATGTTTGTCTAAATCTGGATGTATCTAGACGTTTAGTGTCTAGATACATCCAGATTTAGACAAATCTCAGACATCTATTTATAGACAGAGGTAGTATTAATTTGGTACAATAGAAACATAAAGTTTTAATCACTTTCTACAGATGGTTATAAAATGTTCACATAACTGCATTATCTACCACATTGAGTAGTGGGGTTATTTCAGTAGCAGAGATGCAAGTTAAATTTTTTTCCATCAAGCAATTTTCTGATACTAGGATGTCAGATAATAGGTAATGTGAATATTTATACAAATCTATCAACAAACCCTCTCTGCCAAACCCTTGAGATAGGTGTCAGCAGTTGGAAGGGATGACAAGAGTGTTCAAGAAAAATCGAATTCAGTATGACATGGATGTTAAAATTGATTTGAAATCTTAATTATCTTACACCTGCACCAAAGTACCTTGAACTAGTCGCATGCGTGCTATAAATGAATTAGCGCGTCCTTGAAAAACTTCTCTTTCTTGTTTCCACCATCTCTCTTTGTCAACATCAGTCCCATCTACAGGCTCAGTTGCTTTCCCCATCAAAAGGTTCCAAACTCTTGTTGTCTCAAAATCCAAGTTAACTTTGGCTCGAGGGCGCTGTTTCTTGACTAAAGGCAATGGCCTCTCATATGGAACGAGCATCTGACCCCCAAATGGTACAAGAGAATTTGAGAGACTGCATGTTACTCCAAAAGAAACAACAGAGGTCGTGGTCAGAGACGGATGTATCTCATTCGTATGCACATGCCCGGTGTTCAAATTAAGATGTTTCATCCTTGATGCAACCCTTTGAAGAAAATTCATATATGGTGCACTTGATGTATTTTCTGAGCTTTCTTCTGGTGTTTCAGAGATACCAAGGTTGGTTTTTCGATTATTCGGAGCCTGCAGTAAAGTCTGCTCAAATTTTCCATCTGATCCATTAGATCCACCAGAAAAAGAGTTTCCAGATGAAGACATGTTTCGCTTGTCCATATTTGGTTGAATGGAACTGCGGGAATGAAGGCGTCCCCGTTGTGAACGCTTCTTGGTCATAAATTTAATGCAGGTACTTTCATACAGGGCCTCCATGCATGACTGAGGTAATCTTGTAACTGTGTGTGCAATATTCTTCTTGATATCTGTAGTAGGAACAAAAGAACTCCTGCGAACCCTGACCGATCGCTTCTTTTTTACCCCACCAGCTTGACAAAATGCTAGCATCTGAGCAGCAGTCCTCAAGATGATGGAGTCCTGTGAGCCAGTCAGGGAAGACTCACTCTCTCTATGTTGTCGATGTTCCCTGTTCTCCACTTTTGACACCTTAGTCACCTGAATTTCTGTGGATGTTGTTTCAGGTATAGAAGTAGCCGAGCGATGCATATCAAAACCATCTTTGTTATAGTTCACCTCCAGGTCCTTGTTGTTTCCTTTCGCTATGGCCACCCCCATACTTGTGGCATCAAGATCAGGAGTGCTTCCTAGTTTGTTCAGTTCGCGAATCATGCCAAAAGCTAATCCTCCTGCTGGATTTTCCATGTCTAAATTCAGTTCATGTCCAGTCTGTGGAGTTAATGATGTAGTGGTGGCTGAACATGAAGAACTTTTAGCATGAATGAGTTTCTCCTTGACGTGGTGACGTGAGTTGCCAGTTGATGATTGGTCTTCTCCCTGCACTCCTAGTTCACCAAGTTCGAACTGCAGCCTTCTCCGAACTGCTGCAGTTCTGCTTCTAGCAGCATCTTCTGCTCCTGCAGAAATTGATTGCTCCTTATCAGGTCCCGCGCACTTCTCCAGAGAACTCAGATTTCTATTTTTCCGTACATAACTTCTCTTGGCTTTTTGATTGGGAGACTTCACTTCGGGCGTTGTAACAGCAGGCTTCTGCTTCTTGCCATGCTTGTCTTCGCGTATTACCTTTGCTCTATGTTTCTTCCTCCGAGGCTTGGCTTTTGGTGCAGGGGTCTCCTCATTTTGCAATGTATCAATTTCTCCAGAACCTGAAATCTGCTTATCTATCTGAGTGAGTGTCTTTTCCATAAAAGCAGCTGGCGTTGACAAAACTGTGTGATCGTTCAGTTGGCCTCCCGTCTTGAGCTTTTTTCGCTTCCGCTGGTACTTATGCATGCTGTGATCAGTTACACCTTCAGCAAGCAGCGAAGTCAGTTCCTTAGTGTGTTGACCTTGTGTTTCATCAGTGTTTGCAGGGCAAACTGATTCTAAGTTACTGTGGCCATTACAAACAACTGCTGATGATGATGATGATCGTTGGCTCTCCTCTGCTTGAATACCAGTTTGGGGTGCCTCAGCATCTAACCCATTTGGTTGGAAATGCGTTGGTGGCTGTTCTGAATCGCAATTAACTGGGGCGAGTGCTGAAGGATTCATCGCAGCAAAATTTGACGCCCTTCCAAGAGATAAGAAATCACTTGGAGCAGCCAGAATAGAAGCTGCATCTTCAGAATCTGTAGAGGAAATACAGAAAGAAAAAATTCAGCCAGTCATCATAACAAACGACGAACCCAGACCAAAGATTCGACGAAACTATCATGAATCCTTGGAAGGACAAATTACCAAGAACTCACCTTGTGAAACAGCGGGCATTGGAGGCGGACGGGACCTCGATCCCCTTCCGGTCAGACGCCTATGGAACACCAAGATACTTATCGGCACCTGCGTGCATCCTGCAGGCAGGTTATAGGACGACCGGATGGAGGACCCAGCATCTTGTTCAGCAGCGCCACTCATCGAACCCGGAAGAGCGGCTGGTGGAGTCGAATCCTCACGCATAGCACTCACCATCGGCGTGGAGCGTCCTGAGAGCAAAGTTAGCCCGTTGGTTGGGCTGATCCCGGCTGATATGGCCATGGCTGTACCAGGGATGCCCGGGGTCAAATTAAGTTGGTTCACGGCAGGATTTGCCTGCGGGTTGAGCCCCGAGGGCTCCATCCTTGCTTCTCCCACAACCTGCGCAAAGAAGTAGAAGATCAAATCAGGGGAAAAGGAACAAATTGCACAGAGAAAGCAAAAGGGGGGAAGCGTAAGGGGATGAAAAACCTCCACAAACCCCTAAAAACAGCGGATTTGGGGGTAAGGGGCCGTCCAGGCTGCCGGACAAGAGATTGATCTGGCCGAGAGAGATGGGCGCAAGAGCAGGAGGCGGGTGAAGCAGGGATGTAGGAACGGAGCGGCGCAGCAAATGCGGCGAACTCGTCCACCAGTAAGAGGAGCGGCGATGGAGAGGAAACGGAAAGGGAGTTAGCTCTTCTCCCATATGCTCAGGGCGGAAGCAGTTAGACCTGCGCGGTAAACCTTTCCTTTGAGTCGACTTCTCCCGCGCGCCGGCGGGTAGCCGACGCGTTTGAGAAGTCGTAACGACTCTCTATATATATATATAAAAATATTTATTTAAAAAATATACAAATGGTTTAGATATCGGATGATGTTTAAATTGAAGGTTCAATAAGCTCAGTTTTAAATTAATAAAGCCACTAACGACCAAAAATACATGAAACCAACACATTACACATAAATGAAAATAAGAAAATTCCAGAAACGACAGCTAGAGATAACAACACATTAAGACACATGGAGAAGAAGACTCGACAAGGATAAATGATCAAAAAACTAAACTAAGCTCTAGATAAAAGATTCGCTTGATTCTTCGGATGAGCACAAGTCTTCAGCTGAACAAGGACTACGAGAACTGATTAGAAGATTGAGATGCATAACGGCTCCGGAACATTGTCACAAACCTCAACTAATCTCCACTCGTGCACCACGTGCCACCAACCGCACGAATCTCAAGAGAAAACTCCCGCGAGCTAAAGCAGGGGGAATAGGCAGCGCCCCAAGGAGGAAATCGGTGTTGAAGGACGTTGGCGGCGGCGACAAAGACAAAGGTCATGCAAAGGTTTCACTTTCCCCAACACCCAACCTTAGGGCCTCAACACCAACCTAGGCAATCAAGCAACAAGCCCAAGCATGAGAAGAAATTATCGATAGCCTCCCTCGGCATGGCACCACCTCGGAAAACCTCCCTAGGTTCAGGAAACGATCACCTAGACTGAGAAACATATTGTATACATGTAACCTAGTTGCACTCAATAAGAGTAGGAGGCAACAAAGAGGTCCAAGGTGCACCTTCAAGTCGCCAGAGGAACAAATTAAACCGATAGAGTGAAGCACTAAGGCGGGCATGAGGTCGTGAAGGGGTGGAACCAGTCTATTAATGAAAGAAGAGCGCTAAAAGGCAACTCCTTCAACAAGGGAAAAGGCGTCCAAGGACGTTGTCGTCGCCGACGATGGACAGGCCAGGCAGGGCTTTCGTTGTAATTACTTCTATCCACCGGTGCGTGGGGAATCAAACCAAATCCGTCCATCGTGGGAACGCCCGGTGCGTTGCCGGCCAGCCAGCCCAAAAACACAGGGTACCTATGCAACCTACTAGCACCGCGCACCAAACTCATGGCTAGCAAACCCCCGAGATAGCACAGAACAAAGACCATCATGAACAGGCACACCGGCCTCCCCCAACCTCGCCGACCCGGAGCTAGGAAAGTAGGGGCCCAACCCAGGTCTACACGAGATGATGCTCCACACCGGGAAGACCAAAAACCCGGGACACGACACCGCCGCAGATCCCCAGATCTCGCGACAGGCTCTAGCGCGAGGATAATGAGGAGCGGAACGACACCTGAGGGTGGAGAACCCGGTGTCGCGGCGAGGAAGCCCAACAGATCCAAAGCTTAGGGCACCACATCCACTCACAGCTACCATGGACAGAGCAGGGGGCTCATGAACAAGGGACATGGGGATTGGGTTGTGAGACGACAGGAAGAGGGCAGATGCCACACACATGCGCGGGCGAGGGCTAGGAGCGAGAGAGGCTTGTTGTCGGTTGTCGTTAGCAGTGGCTAACCTAGAGGGCTAGGGTTTGGTTTCCCCCAGTGTCGCCTGAGAGCGACACGGGAGGCCCTGTTGAGCACGCTTTATTGGTGACAAGACTGGCATGCAAGTCACTGTTGAGCACGCTTTATTGGTGACGTGTAGGCCTGCATGCCATTAATATGCAAACCATTGGTAGCGTGCCATCAAAATATAGTGGCATGAAAAACTAGCGCCACTAATTACAATTTTATCACGTCACTAATAGGCTATTATGTACTACTAGTGATAAAGGCCTCAGAAAGGATCAGGGTGCTTGAGGGCGATCTCATAGAGCTCGAAGCGACAAAAATTATTCGTAGACGCAGCGAGGATGAGGTGGGCGAGGGGTTTAACGCGGAGATGGATGTCGCAGCTTTTGGCAATATACTTTTGTCGTTCGAGCTAGAATGTGGCCATAAAACGCCATAAAAACGTATGACTATACCTGACACTTTTTTTACGGCACAAAAAACTTCTTGCAAAACTTACTTTCTCGGCACATATATAGTGTTTTCACGGTATCATTTCTTGTTAGTTTCTATACGATTTCATCTTAGATCGTGTGGTTTTTGTACGGGTGCATGGTACATTGGGCTCCCACCGTATTGTTGCTCATTAACCATATAGATGCCGAGCTAATTGTTTCACTTGCTCGATTCTCTTCGGTACGGTCTAGCCATACGCATGCTTCTATCCGTACGGAAACTTTCTCGACTTCTTATTGCATTTTGTTCCTTCCTTTTCAGCAAATCTATTTATCCTAAGACTACAGGCTTCTTGTAACCTAAAAATCAACAACTATAAAAAAATTATATTATCATGGGTTGCCATCCATTAAACGATAATTTTAAGGGTGCTTAGCTCAACCATAACGATTCTGGTTTTGAAATTGGGGAGTGTTGAGGATCCTCTAGAGGATAATTTCCTCCGAACCTCCGGGTCGCCGGAGTGACACGTGTCCCTCCAGGACCACCAACCACATGCTTGTCAAAGGTAAAAGAATTATTGTCTCTCATACTCCGAAAAATTTCAGCACACTTATCAGAAACAGTTTCAGTGGTTCTAGCCAATTTTGTAGGAGGAGTGTGGATTTTTCCTACACCAATTATTTTACCATTAATAGTAGGAGACTTGCTAGCATTTGAGGCTTTAGTATTACTAGTGGTGGCAATGGTACAAACTTTAGTCAAATTATTATTTCTAGCAATTTTATCTTCTCTTTCCCACCTAGCATGCAATTCCGCCAACATCCTAATGTTTCCATCAATTCTAACTGGAATGGCATTCAAAATTATACTTTCTTTAACATCATGAGGCATAACCTTTAAGTTAAGAAGTTCAACATCAACAGCAAGGCTATCAACTTTTGAAGCAAGAACATCAATTTTGCCAAACTTTTCCTCAACAGATTTATTAAAACCTGTTTGTTTACTAATAAAATCCTTAAGCATAACTTCAAGATCAGAGGGTACACTTTTATTGTTGCTATAGGAATTACCATAAGAATTTCCATAAGAATTTCCATAAGAATTTCCATAAGCATTACCATTATTAGAAGGATATATAATTGTTGCTACCAAAATTATTCCTATAAGCATTGTTGTTGAAATTATTGCTTTTAATGAAGTTCACATCAACATGCTCTTCTTGAACAACCAAATAAGCTAACGGAATATTATTTGGATCAACATGTGCTTTACCATTAACAAGCATAGACATGATAGTATCAATCTTATCACTCAAGGAGGAGGTTTCTTCAACAGAATTTACCTTCTTATCTTGTGGAGCTCTCTCGGTGTGCCATTCAGAATAATTTATCATCATATCATCACGGAGTTTTGTTGCAGCCCCCAAAGTAATAGACATAAAGGTACCTCCAGCAGCTGAATCCAGAAAGTTTCTTGAAGAAAAATTTAGTCTTGCGTAAAAAGTTTGGATGATCATCCAAGTAGTTAGTCCATGAGTGGGACAATTCTTTACCAAAGATTTCATTTTTTCCCAAGCTTGAGCAACATGTTCATTATCAAATTGTCTAAATTTCAGTATGTCACTTCTCAAGGATATAATCTTAGCAGGAGAATAATATTTTCAAATAAAAATATCTTTGCATTTAACCCAAGAATCAATACTATTTCTAGGCAAAGATAGCAACCAATCTTTAGATCTACCTCTCAAAGAGAAAGGAAACAATTTTAGTTTAATAATATCACCCATCTACATCCTTATACTTTTGCATCTCACAAAGTTCAACAAAATTATTAAGGTGAGAAGCAGCATCATTAGTACTAACACCAGAAAATTGTTCTTTCATAACAAGATTTAACAAAGCAGGTTTAATTTCATAGAAAACTGCTTCAGGAGCAGGTGGAGCAATAGGTGTACAAATAAAATCATTGTTGTTTGTGCTAGTAAAGTCACACAACTTAGTGTTCTAAGGAGTACCATTTTAGCAAAATTAAAACAGAGCACCAGAAATAATAGCTATAATAGAAACTAACATTTTTTGTGTTTTTGATATAATGAAGCAAACAAGACAAAGTAAAATAAACTAAACTAAACAATAAGCAATGTGTGTCAAGTAAACAACAGAATTATCCTTAGAAAAAAAACATTGTTGTTTTCTCCCTAGTAGCAAGAGCACATCTACAATCTTAGAAGTTATTGTCACTCTTCCAGAAAACTAGAGGCATGAACCCACTATCGAGCATAAATACTCCCTCTTGAAGTTACAAGCATTTACTTGGTCAAAGCATCTACTAGCAACACAGAGCATGCAAGATCATGAATAACATACGACAAGTATATAATCGATCTCAACATAGTATTCAATTTTCATCGGATCCCAACAAACACAACATGTAGCATTACATAAAGATGATCTTGATCATGATAGGCAGCTCACAAGATATAAACATGAGGCAAAAATTGGAGAAGACAACCATCTAGCTACTGCTATGGACCCGTAGACCAGAGATGAACTACTCATGCATCACTTCGGAGGAGGGCATGGCGATGTAGAGACCTCCAATGATGATCTCCCTCTCCGACAGGGTGCCGGGAAGAGTAGAACCTCCCGGCGGCGTCGAATGAACTTTTCGTGGATGGAGGCTCGGGTGTTTAGGTTTTTCCCAAGATCGTGAATAAATAGGCGGAAGGGCGAGGTCGGTGGACGCCTGGGGGGCCACACGACCCCATGGCGCGGCCAGGGCTTGCGTCGTGCCAAGGGCTGGTGTGGCCGCCATCGTCTCTCCTCTGGACTCTGTCTTTGTTACGGTAAAATATGAACTTCGGCTTTTGTTTCGTCCAATTCTGAGAATATTTTCTGTACAACTTTTCTGAAATACAAAACAGCAAGGCTGTGGCATCTTGTCAATAGGTTAGTGCCGAAAAATGTATAAAAGTGCAATAAATTGTGAACAAAACATATAGAAATTGGTGTAAAATAAGCATGGAGCATCAAAAATTATAGATACGTGATGTGGAGGGAAAATGGCGACGTCTCCACCTCCACTTCCGGCGACTAAACCCTAGCCACCATTGCCAGTGATCTAGCCGATCTCTGGTCCTCCTCCACCACTCTTTTCTCTTGCGTCTCTCTTCCCTGCTGTTCTGCCTTTTGCTTTTGCGTTTTCTAGGTTTGGATCTAATGGGATCTTCCCCGATGGAGTCCTGGACGGTTTCATTCCGCAGAGTGCAAGATCTGGATCTTGTGAACTTCCGTCCTAAGGACGATGAACTTCTTGTTTCCAGTTGTCCTCCTCGTGTTTTGTTGGCTCTTGTGGATTCCTACGGCACATCTGTGGCATCTAGATATGCGTATGAAGGGGACGAGATCAAAAAAGGCTCTTATATCACTTTTCCTCATCATGTGATCAAGATCCAGGATAAGGCTACCCCTATGAAGTCACAGGTATGTGCTGCCTCAAATGGATCTACTCTTTTGTCTGAGAAGTATGCTGGGGTTGTAGATCCTATTAGTTTTGAAGCTAAATCCAGGGCCAACCTAGTTGTCAATGCTCCGATCACTAAAGGAATTCCTGCCACTGCTGGGTCATCTTAATTTTGGAAAATCACCTATTCCACGATTAAGGATCTAGATCGTGGCCGCATGAAATCTTATGATGGCATGCTGGAAGTGACTGAGAAAGACCAATGGCTGCGCCTGAAAAATGCGCGAGGGGTCCAGATTGGTTGTCATTCATTGCAGAAGAATGATCATTTCAGTATTGGGGCTAAATTAATTTTCCCTATCCAAGTTGTGCGTATTGGTGGGCTTGCCCTCCACACGTAGTTGCATGGATCATGCAGCTTCGGCACCTGTCTTAATGACGGATGATGTCCCTGTATTTAGTGAAGCTTTGTCCGCAGCTCCTGTGGAGGTTTTGACTCCTGATTCTGCACCACCAATTGATTTGCCTCCTCAACCAGCTCTGAATCTGAGTTTGTCTCATGGGAGAAATTTCTCAAAGGATGTCCAGCATAAATTTGGGGTGTCAGATCATCCGTCAGATCGTTCTGGTCATTTTCTCATGATTGTTTCCTTTGGAAGAGCTTCCTTTCGCTTAACTGAAGAAACAGTTGTTGCTACTCTTGAGTCTATTATTGGTGGCACTGTCTCTAAGATGAAAATCTCTATTATTAGGGATAGGGTGTTCTCCTTTTGTGTTTCTAGTAAACATGTTGGCTTTCATATCCTAAAATTGCGTATGTTTAGATGCTCTCAATTCAAGTGTTTTTTCCATCTATGGGGTCGTGGTGGTCCTAATTGGGGGAGAGAGTATAGTCTCTGGCAAAATGAATGTAATTCTGAATGGACAATTATTAGTCCAGGGAAAAAAAGAGCACAAATGGCTATTAAGGCTATGGAGAATAAGATGCCTATACCTATTATGAGAAATAGGTGGTCAGAAGGGAAGAAACTGAATTTTGCTGAATCTCTTAGCTACCCTGCTTGTAAAGGGTATAAGAATCCTGTGGCTGCGTCTGAAGCTTCACTACCTGCAGATAAACCTGATATTGTTCATGTGCAGCCAGCAATCAAGGAAAATTCTCAAATTGCAGAGATAATTACTGAGCCTGCAGAGTTATCCAATGGCATGGAAAAGGTTACTGAGAAAGATTCTGCGATTAAAGAAACTTTGATTGAGCAGCCCAGAAGTCTTGATGGGCTTGATGAAGTGGTTGATGACATTGCGTACAGATTTTGGGAGTGTGGTCGATGCCTCTCTATGGGCCATGACTCCAAGTCTTGTACCAAACGGGTACGGTGTAGATTCTGTTTCAGATCTGGCCATTTTAGGAAAACTTGCTTAGACTGGTTAAAGCAAAAAAAAAATATGTTGGGTGCCCAAAGTCGGTTTGTCTCCCCAGATATCCCCTCACACCGGCCCGTCCGTCGTCTCGACTTCTGCACCTGGCCACCAAGACACATTAATTGCCGAACCAGAGTCTTGCCCGCCTCCTCCGATAGATCTACCTCGTCGTAGCGCCATGGCGAACTTCGAGCTCAATCCTGCGCGTTGGGTTCCGCATGGTTTCCACATCATCGATGGAGGGCCGACAAGATTGCCTCGCTCCTTCTACAATGCCACTGTTTCTCCTGCGGCTACTCATGGTAACTACTATGTCGCCCAACTCAATCCCCCTCCGCAGCAGCAAGATGAGATTTTTTGGAGGGATATTATTCGAGATTTCATAGTCAATCATCATCAGCGTGCGGTTGAGAACATGCATCCCTGTTTGTTTGGTGTTGGTCTCTTTGAGCTGAGGAGCCCTGCTTCGGTTGCCGCTTTGGTGCAGCAGCAACCTTTTGAGATTGCTGATAATGTCTTTGTGAGATTCATTCATCATAACAATAGAAATAATCACAGAGCAGCACACGGCGCAAGGAAGGGATGGATTATGGTTCTGGGATTCCTTTTGACTACCGCAATGACTATGATATTTCCAATGTTGTGGCTGCCTTTGGGAAGTTCCATCATTGGCACCAGGATGATGTCTTTAAGGAAAGAACAATGATCTTCATCACCTTTGATTCACCAGCCTCAGTGCCTAGGGACATTGTTTTTGGGAATTATGCAAACATTGGTGATCTGAAGGAAACTTGGACTGCTCCTTGCTATGTGATGGGTGCAGAGTTTGCTGATGCCCTCCCTGCTGATGAAGATCAGATGCCTCCAGATGGAAACCCTCATCCTCTTCCTGGCAATCTGGTGGTTCCAAACAATATGATGGTCCTGCCTCCTTTTCCTCAACTTGGATGGAACAATGCTCCATTGCATGGGGAGCAAGTTCAGCATGATTAGCCTGGAGATAATGCACAGTTGCAGCAAGAGATAGAGCCACAGGAGCAGCCAGTGGAGGAAGTTGTTGATGATTCTATTGTGGTTGATATTTCAGTTGCAAAAGGTGCTGAAGCAGACATGGAAGAGGGAGAGGTGAATCAACCAGTAATGGATGTTGCTGCCCTTCAATAGATGTGCACATTGGTCCTATGTTACCTCCACACATGATCATAGAAAGGCTCATCAATTTGGCTCTCCCTCACACTTACTTTTCTGCAATCCCCAAGCCACTCATCTGTCCTCCTTTCAAGACTGTTTTCCTATCTGAACAAGACCAGATGTTCAAAGGGTCTTTGTCTCTTTCCTTAGGGCTTGTGCAAGCTCAGGTGCCTAGAAGAACAGTGAGTATGGGGACAAGAAGGAGGTAGGTTGCTACTCTGACTGACCTTCAGGAGTCAGCTGTTTCTGCAGATGTAACTGATTCAGTGCAAAATGTGGATCCACCAACCTTCTGTGCCACTCCTATTCTGAGTGTCTCTCAGAAAAAGAGGGGGAGACCTAGGAAGACAGAGCCTGCAGTGGTTGATACTGCATACAGAAGGAGCACTAGGAGTTGTACCAAAAGGGATGGGCACATGCCTGTGTCCATGTCTGACACTGCTTCTCGTCCCAAAAAGAAGGTAAAGGTTCAGAAGAAGAAAGCAGGGGAAGAAGTGGCTGCTGTGCAAGACATAGATACTAATTCATCTGAAGAGCCCCAACAGCAGCATTCTTCTGACAATTCTGTGCAGATTCCACCTGAGACACCTGTGCACATAATGCAGAATGTAGGGATTGCTCTAGGCATTGATCCTGATATGCTCATAGAGGAGAAGCTTAAAGCTGATCCTAAGGCAAAGGACAACAAAGATGTTCCAAATGATAGCTGAAGTCCTTGTGAAGCAGTGGAGTTGTTATTTCCTAGGCATGATGGTCTCTGGGGTTGCTAGTCCTTTTGGCTATGTAATTTTATGTGATCAGTGTGTGTGCTTTTGGTGTTCTTTTGGGTGCAAGACCTGTCAGTTATTTCAGCCTGGGCTATCTGTAATATTACTATTAAGCTTTGACAGTTTCAGTATTTGGGGCAGTGGAGTTGTTCTCCTTTGCTTATTAGTCACATGGCTTTTTAATATTTATAAATGTGTCTTACACAAGTGAGAAAATGGAGGATCTTATGTTGGAATGTCAGAGGTCTTAATTCTGATGTTCATCAAAGGGCCTTAAGGTCTAAAATTGAGGAAAGCCAATGCTCTATCATTTGTATTCAAGAAACCAAATGTGATGATATTGACCATAAATTTATTAGAAAATTCTGCCCTAAGCGCTTTGACACCTTTGCCTATTCCCCCTCTGTGGGTGCATCTGGAGGGGATCTTGGTAATATGGAATTCTTCTGTTTTCTCTGCTGATCTGGTGGAAATTCAGAGGTTTGCTGTGGTGGTAAAATTCACTTCTGTTCATAATAATGAAAGCTGGAATTTAGTGTCAGTTTATGGGCCTTGTGAGGGGATGATGAGAGATAATTTTGTGACCTGGCTGTATAATATCCAAATTCCAGTGGGGAGTAATTGGTTGCTCCTGGGAGATTTTAATTTCATAAGATCAGAGGAAAATAGAAATAAGCCTGGTGGAGATGTGAATGATATGTTCTTATTTAATGAAATAATTGGCCATTTGGGTTTGCTTGAGTTACCATTAAAAGGCAGAAGGTTCACATGGTCCAATATGCAATCCCAACCCTTGTTGGAGCAACTTGATTGGTTCTTCACTAGTGCCGAATGGATATACTCTTATCCAAATACTACTGTCATGCCTCTTGCTAATACAGCCTCAGATCATGTCCCTTGTGTAGTAAATATTGATACTGTTATCCCAAAGGCATCTATTTTTAGATTTGAATTTTTTGAGTGGATCAGCCAGGTTTCATGGATTGTGTGAAGAAAGCTTGGGATACTAGTTCCACTAATAAGTATACCTCTGCTATCATTGCTGGAAAGTTTAAGGCACTGAGATATGCTTTGAAGCATAGGCACATGAACTTGTCTCAGTTAAAGCATTTTATTCAGCACTGTAATAAGGCTATTCTGATCTTGGACAATTTAGAGGACCAGAGACCTCTTTTTGTCACAGAATTCAATTTCAGGAAAATTGTCAAACTGCATTTGGAGAAGCTTTTGCAAATAGAGTGCAATTATTGGAGAAAGAGATGTACAGTTAGATGGGTAAAAGTTGGGGAAGATAATACCAAGTTCTTTCATGCTATGGCCACACAAAGAAATAGAAGAAACACAATTTCAATGATTAAAGCTTCTGATGGGAGGGTAGTTAATGATCATGCGAAAATTGCAGCTTTGCTTTGGTCAAGTTACAGAGATAGAATGGGAAATTCTGAAGGCATAGATATGCAGTTTAATTTGCCCAGGTTAATTAATAGAATTCAAGGTCTGGAGGAGATTTCTCAGCCTTTTTTGCAAGAGGAAATTGAGTTAGTCCTTAAACAGATGCCCCCTGATAAATCACCAGGGCCATATGGCTTTACTGGCCTTTTTCTGAAAAGATGCTGGCCTATTATAAAGCAAGATTTCTTCAAGCTTGTGCAAGATTTTTATGAGGGTACACTGCAATTGCAGAATATTAATGAATCCTTTATCACTCTTGTCCCTAAAGTACATAACCCTGAGAGTGTTAATGATTATAGGCCCATCTCCCTCACTAATGCTTGTCTAAAGTTCTTGACAAAATTAGTGGCCAATAGATTTCAGCAAAGAATTCTCTCTTGTGTGCATAAGAATCAGTATGGGTTTATCAAGAGCAGAACTATTCAGGACTGTGTAGCTTGGAATTTTGAGTACTTGTATCAGTGTCATGCTTCAAAGAAACCAATAGTGATTATGAAGCTTGATTTTGCAAAGGCATTTGATACCATTGAGCATGAAGCAATTCTTCAAGTGATGATGCATATGGGGTTTGACAGTAAAACAATTCAGTGGGTCAAAGATATTCTTTCTTCTGGGACATCTAAAATTTTGTTAAATGGGGTGCCAGGAAAGCAATTCTCCTGTAAAAGGGGTGTGAGGCAAGGTGATCCACTATCACCAATATTATATGTGTTGGGATCTGAGTTATTACAAATAGTCATAAATGATGCCCTTGCTCAAGGATTGTTGTCTCTACCTATTGAGGTGGGGGACCCTGATTTTCCAATAATTCAGTATGCAGATGATACCTTGCTCATCCTTCCAGCAGAGATGGATCAAGTAGTTGCTTTGAAGGAAATCTTGCATAAATTCTCTATCTCTACTGGGCTGAAAGTTAATTACCACAAGTCTAGCATGGTTCCAATCAATGTGAAAGTAGAGGAAATGCAGCAGTTAGCAAATGCTTTTGGGTGCCAAGTGGCCTCACTTCCCTTTACTTATTTGGGTTTGCCACTAGGTACAGCAAAGCCAAAAATTCAACATTTAACTCCTATTGTCACCAGGCTGGAAAGAAAACTTACAAGTATTTCAAGTTTCTTATCTCAGGGGGCTAGATTACAGTTGGTGGACTCTGCTTTGTCATCCATGTCTACTTTCTTTTTATGCTCTATTCAAATTCCCCCTGGTATACTGAATCAGTTAAATAGAATTCTTAGGCAGTGTCTTTGGAGGGACAACATTGACACTCCTAAGCAGTCTCTGGCAGCTTGGGATATGCTTTGTAAACCCAAGAGTAAGGGAGGAGTTGGCATTGTTAACTTTGAGAAGCATAATGAGGCTTTGCTGTTGAAATTTTTGGATAAGTTCTATAATAAGGCAGATATTCCATGGGTCAAGCTCATATGGAGAACCTATTATCAGACAACGGTACCTCAGGCTGAGAATCTTTGTGGATATTTCTAGTGGAAGGATGTTTGTAAGTTTTTGGACAAGTATAGGCAAGTGACAACAGTTTTGCCTGGTAAGGGGGATACTTTTATGTTCTGGTTGGACAGTTGGAAATTTGAAAACTCTACTACTCCTTTGCATGAAAGGTATCCAAGAATTTACTCTTATGCTTTGGATGAGAAGCTCACTGCTGAGGAGGTGTATGAAGCGGCTGATATTGCACAGCTTTTCCACTTGCCCCTGTCTTTGCAAGCATTTGAGGAGTTGCAAGAATTGACTGCTAATATGAGGCGAAATCCATTGTCTGTGGTAAATGATTCTTGGACCTATTCTTGGGGAAGCACATATACTGTATCTAAGTATTATAAGCACATTCATGAGCACATTCAAGTAATTGAAATCTATAAATGGATATGGAAGTCGTGCTGCATTATGAAGCACAAGTTCTTTGCATGGCTTTTGGTCAGTGATCGTTTAAACACCATGGACATGCTGAAGAGACGTCACTGGAAGGTTACAGAAGATACTCATTGTGAATTATGTTCTGCTAGAGCTTATGAGGACAGAATGCACTTATTTTTTGAGTGTAATTTTAGTCAGAGGGTTTGGACATATTTACAGATAGATTGGTTGCAGGGCAGAGATATTCAAACCTCAGCTGCCAGGGCAAGAGTGGGTTTTGCTAAGCCTTTTTTCATGGAGGTTCTGATCCTTGCCTGTTGGAACATTTGGAAGCAGAGAAATGACAAAATTTTCCAGTATCAGAGACCATCATTTCAAGGATGGAAGAAGGGTTTTGTTCATGATATATACTTGCTTGTGCTTAGGATTAAGAGGAAGCACTTAGAAGAACTAGTTGCCTGTATAGGCAGCCTCATTTAGCTTTCTCCCTCTGTTTAGTTTTTGTACAGTTAGGACTAACCCTTTGTTTTCTTTTTTGTACATATTTTTAACTTGGCTTTAATAAATTACTGTGGGGTTTTTTCCCCACAGTCTCAAGGTTCAAAAAAAAATTATAGATACGTTTGCAACATATCACACCCTGTCGGAAAGGGAGATCATCACCGGAGGCCTCTACATCGTCATGTCTGCCTTCGAAGTGATGTGTGAGTAGTTCATCTCTAAACTACAGGTCCATAATAGTAGCTAGATGGTTGTCTTCTCCAGTTATGCTTCATGTTTAGATCTTGTGAGTTACCTATCATGATCAAGATCATCTTTATGTAATGCTACATGTTGTGTTTGCTAGGATCCGATGAATATTGAATACTATGGTTGAGATTGATTATATACTTATTATATTTTATTTGTGAGCTTAATGCTCTTCGTTGCTAGTAGATGCTCTGGCTAAGTATGTGCTTGTGACTCCAAGAGGGAGTATGTATGCTCGATACTGGGTTCATGCCTCTAGTAATTTGGAAGAGTGACAATAACTTCTAAGGTTGTAGATGTGCTGTTGCTACTAGAGAGAAAACAACAATGTTTTTGTCTAAGGATAATTCTATTGTTTACTTTACACACTTTGCTTAATGGATAATCTGTTGCTTGCAACTTAATACTGAAAGGGGTGTGGACGCTAACCGGAAGGTGGATTATTAGTCATAGATGCAGTTGGGATTACGGTCTATGTATTATGTTGTAATGCCCAAATGAATCTCATAGTAATCATCTTGTCATGTATGGTCTTTATTCTGTCAATTGCCCAACTATAATTTGTTCATCCAGCATGTTATTTATCTTTATGGAGAGACACATCTAGTGAACTGTGGACCCCGGTCCTTTCTTTTACACTGATATAATCATCATGTTCTGTTTACTTACAGCAAACATTGTTCTCTTTAATTCCACTGGAAACAAACATCTCTTTCCACACTATATGGTTAATCCTTTGTTTTCAGCAAAACCAGTGAGATTGACAACCTCATTGTAAGTTGGGGCAAAGTATTTTGGTTGTGTTGTGTGCAAGTTTCACGTTGTTGCTGACTCCGGTAGTGCGACCTGCCAAAAGTCAGATAGCAACACCTTCAGAAGTCATTCCTTTCTCCTACTGGTCGATTATACCTTGGATTCTTACTGAGGGAAAACTTGCTACTGTGCTGATCATATCTTCCTCTTGGTGTTTTCCAATGGTGTGCTCTGCACTCATCACGTGGCGCCACCTCCCCTTGCAGCAAATACGAACGCCGCTCGAAGCAACGTCGGCCTGCTGTAGCAGCTCCGTCGTGGCGCCACCTCCCGTTGCAGCAGCTCCCGACCTCCGCTCGAAGCAACGTTCGCATGCTGTTGAAGCATCAACAACTTGGCCTTCTAGCACCGCCGTGCCTCCGGCACCCACAGCACCTTGGCCAAGGCATCCTCATTGGTGGTCGACAACGAAGTTGATCTTGGGTCGGGTGAGCAGGGGAGGGGCACTAGGAGGTGCGGTGCCTGTGGAGAACCAGTGTTGGTGGCGTTGTGCCGCTAGGAAGGCGGCTATGCATGGCTGGGATGCAGCGGCAGCGACTCCATCCGATTTGAGACACGGGAGAGAGAGATAAGGAATAAGGAAGTAATTGTGTGGAGGAGGACGATGGAGGCAGACATGTGATAATGTCGTGGTGGACCCCACGCCACCGCCGATCGCTTTTCCTCCCCGCGGATCGACGCGTGTCGCTCGCGCGACCCAGAGGCCGCGAAGCAATCGATCCTCCGGAGATAATGCATCGTTTTCGTTTTAGATTGTACCTCGGAGTTCCCATCATCTAGGACACTTCCGCATTCTTTTTTTTTCAACGAGTGGAACATATTATTTCACCTCACTCATATTTCTTTGGAAAATACCTTATTATTTCTTTGTCCTAAATTCTGAAAATGATCTTTCCTCCCACCAATCAACATCTGCTCGTGCAATGCAAAGAATAAATCTTCCAAAAATAATAGATAATTTACCATCTACAAGTATATCAAGTATAATAAAATTAGTAGGAATAACATGTTGATATATCCTTAATAAATTAGTAGGAATAACATTTTGATATCATCCTTAATAAAACATTTTCAACCATACCAATCAGCTGCTTCATTGATATGTCAACCATCTGAAGGGTTATAGCAGTGGGAATATAATCATGTAGACCCAACATTTTATAAAGCGAAAAAGGCATGACACTTACGCTTACTCCTAAATCACATCGAGCATTATGAATGGTAGTTGTACCAATGCCACAAGATATTGTAGGTATAGCTGGATCTCCCATCATGCGGGTATACTTTCCTTTTGGACAGTTGATGGATTTCACTCGTCGACCGAAGGAAGCCCGGGAGGGGGGGGGGGGTAAAGTCGCCAGACGACTGGCCCAAAGGCCCCGGCGACTGGCCAAAGGCCCCAACGACTGGCCCAAAAGCCCCAACGACTGGCCCAAAAGCCCTGACGACTGGCCCAAAGCCTTGACAATTGAAGACTTGGCGCGCAAGGCAAGGCCTCCCGGCCTTTTAGCAAGAAGATATGCTCGATCTTATCTATTGTAAACCCTAGACCGAAGGTGCATATATAAACCCTCGGGTTAAACCCTAAAAGGGATCCGATCTCCATTTCCCGCTATACCCTGCTCCTAGTCGCCACGCCGATTGGCTGAGCACCCCCATTGTAAAACACTATCAATCAATACATCTAGCAGAGTGTAGGTCTTTTACTCCTTTGGAGGGGCTAAACCTGGGTAAAACCCTATGTCTTGTGCATATCGACTCGTAGATGGCTACGTCTCCCTTGCCCCGCATCAGCAAAGTGTTGCACCCTGGAGTACATGTTGTGGTCATATCCACGACAAGGGTAGCTTGTTACTACTGCAAATTCTCACAAATCTTCCTTTTCTTATTAAGAATATCTCTTAATATTTTTTTGTAGGTTGGAACTTAAATAACATTATTTATAGGTAATTGTAAACGGATATTTTTCAAGGCGTCGGAAAATGAATCAAATAATTCATTGTTACTTTGATTATCTTTGCGTTTTGGAGATCGAGGCGAATTATTAACTTTTGCTTTTTTCCTTAGCTTTAGGTAAGGCTGCAAGCTTACTTGGAACCTTCTTCTTAGGTTGCTTTGATTTCTTATCTTTAGGTTATTATTATCTCTTCTTCTTGTTCTCGGTATGGTTCTTATCTTTTCTTCCGTCTACCATTTCAGCACAGGAATCATATATTTTAACTTCCTCGACTTTTCTTCTTCTAAGAGGTCTACTCGTTCTTCTTCTTTCTTTGAGGTTCCAGTTCAATATCATCTTGGTAATTAGCGTACTATGTTTTCTTCTTCTTGGCTCACCTATTGAGTATCTTTTCTTTTCTGAGCTTGTTCTTCTTCATACCAATTAGGCCCTTTCGGCCCCTACACTTGAGAACTACCTTGAGTAACAACATTAGTAATAATAGTTTTACGAGAATTTGCTTGCTTAAACATAAGAGATTGTGCTTCAACTATTTGCTTGTATTGAGCACTAACCATACTAATATACTATAGTGTTTATAAAGATGCCTAGTAGCGTGACTTATCTCGTCCAAGTCTTCAACTACCCTTTGATATCATATTAATTCGATTACATATGTTTTGGATCTCTTCTAGTTGGGACTTGAACTGTTGGAGGGTTTGTTGGATCCTACCTCCCCGCTTATAAGTCTAGAGAAGATATATACTATCATTCCTAATGATAGCAACTAGGATAAAATTTCCCTTTGTGATCTTCAAGATTTTTAGTGATTTTTTCTATGCTTATGTGGGAAGTGGTGGAGTTGAGTCGTTATCTTACATGGTAAACAAGTTTCTTCCTCATGCTAAAATTGAGAAGCATATGTAATGTGTGTTATCTTAAATTCGCAAGACAGTTGGAAATTAAAGGGTACCCATCCCCAAACTAATGAACAAATCAAAAGGTAAATTCCTCCTCAAGACGTCTAAGGACCTAAAAAGGGGATGGGCCTAAACATGGGATCACTCTCAAAACTATAAACAGTGTTAGTATGAAAGATTTTGATTGCTCTTTGCCGCGATAAACTATTTGCTAAGCTTCCCCTTAAGCAATGAGATTTGGAAGCCTAATTGTTTCTTGTGTTAATTAATCTCTCCTTCCCTATGCGAAGGGAGTACTTCTTGCTGAGTCAAACAAATAGAGTTTATTAAAAGATTTTCTCTAAGACCAAAAGTTAGGAATAATTCTAAATCCATAAGCTTGCTTATGAATCATTTATATCTTACATACAAGTTAGATTAATTGTATATAGTACTTGTTTATGTTTTCTTTTACTTCATATGATGATTGCTTGTTACTCCCTCCATTCCTTTCTATAGTGCCTATTGTATTTCGGCAGGGAAATTAGCGCAAGCCATTATTTTGACACAAAACCCCCTAGCGATCTTAGAGACAAAATAGGAAACTGAAATCAGATCTCAGAAAATAATCATGTTTCCATAACCGATCGCGTCATGTACTCCCTCTCTCCCGCTATTCTTTCCATAATCAGATTGGTTTTCACATTTTCTGGACGGAAATAGATTGGTTTCCACATTTTCTGTACGGGAATAGATTGGTTTCCAGATTTTCTGGACGGGAACAGATTTGTTCCCAGATTTTCTGGACGGAACAAATCGGTGGAAGGGGTTCTTTGCAAAAAAATATAGCTTTACTCTTATATTCTAAAACAAAAGTGAAAAAACAATAGGCATTATAGAAAGAAACGGAGGGAGTATTATTTACTTATCATTGAACCATCAATTTAAGTAGCAATTATCATGAATTCTATATTGTGTATATATTGACAACTAACTACATAGTTCATTTTTTATCACTTTTATGCTCAAGGATGAGCATAGGTTAAAGTTGGGGATGTTGGTGCAACTCAAATGCATTTTTTTTTGTAGTTTATTGCGCCATGTTCCATCATAATTGATTTATATAAGTGGTTATAATCATGTTTTATGATATATTTTTTGGATTTTACTAAAAGGTGACATCTATCTGTACTATAACTCCGCAGATAGGAAAACCTTGTTTTGTACATCTTTGATTTTCATGGACCTTCCCAAATTCGAAAGGACCTGAGATTTTCTACTAAAGTTTTATGGAAATAGAGACGTGGAGAACCTAGACCCCACTTAGAGGGACTTGAAGCCCAATATGAGGCCCATGGCGCGGCCTGATAGGATTCCTTTGCGATCTTGAAGCACAACACACCATGGAGATAGAAACATAAAACAAAGATGTTCCATCGAAGATTGGAGGGGAACATGATAGAAACTCTAAAGGCGGAAGGCTCGAGGAGAGCCCGGCTGTAAATTAATGAAGCCACAACCATACAACAAACCAGTCACGATACAACTCACACACCCAACAGAACTGACCAAACATAAAATGTCAAGATTCCACCAAGGCCATGTGCCCCAACACAACCTAACACACATCAAATACACATAGATGGATAGATAGCTGGCAGTAAGGAATGCTATGGCTGCATCCTGGAAGAAGCATGAAGCTCGCGTAGTCTGCCAATCGTCAGCTCCACCGCCTCGTGGTCTTGTCTCCTAGCCACTGGCTTCCACACCTGTAGGTATAAGGATATTTTGTATATGCACTCAGCAGGCTGGGAGGGGAAGCGCCCTTCGATGGAAAATTTGTGGCGTATATTCCAAAGAGTCCAGCAAAGCGCCGCACAACTAATCCAGAGTACATGTTTTGTTTGGACCTTGCAATGTTGGAGCAACTTGTATATGTCCGCAAGACATGAGGGGTTCCATGTGCATTACAACATTTCCATAACTGCGCTCCACATAAATATGGCCAAGAAGGATATTTTGTATATGCACTCAGCAGGCTGGGAGGGGAAGCGCCCTTCGATGGAAAATTTGTTGCGTATATTCCAAAGAGTCCAGCAAAGCGCCGCACAACTAATCCAGAGTACATGTTTTGTTTGGACCTTGCAATGTTGGAGCAACTTGTATATGTCCGACAAGACATGAGGGGTTCCATGTGCATTACAACATTTCCATAACTGCGCTCCACATAAATATGGCCAAGACACATGTGAAGAAGATGTGGTTTGTGTCCTCCACCTCTCCACACAGGTCACATCTCCCCAAAGATGGCCCCTTCTCCTACGGATGTTGTCATTCGACGGTAGGCGTTTGAGCAGGAGTTGGCAAAGGAAGATCCTGATCTTGAGAGGAACAACGATCCTCCAAAGCACCCCGAATTGTTTTCGCGGTGTACCGTAGCATAAATTGAGGTAGAGGGGGCGAACTGAGAATTTCCCGAAAGGTTCGAGAGACCACGAGAGGGTATCCTGGCCATCCTCAGACGAACCGTCTGGAGTTCTCTACGGATATCTGTGAGTTCCGTGTGCTCTCGTACACCAAGTTCTCCGCGGAAGGGTAAATCCCAAAGCCCACTAGACCTAGCTTGGGCTACGGAGACCTTCGGGCTCGCCATGATAGCAAACAGAGCTAGGAATCTGTCCCTAAAGGGTCTCGGCCCTAGCCACCAATCGTGCCAAAACCGGTTAGAAGTCCCGCTGTGGAATTGGTGCCTTGCTTCCAAGCAAAGCACTATGTTGATCCTCTGGAGCGTGTTCCATAATTGTGATCCCGCTGGGTGCGAATCCACCCAGATATCTCTGCTGTCCAGGTACTTATTGCGGATGATATCCCCCCAAAGGCCTTGCGCGCACCGTTCATGATCCTCCAGATCCATTTCGCCATGAGACAGGTGTTCATGATTTTGGTGTCCATGATTCCCAGTCCCCCCATGGACCTAGGCGTACAGACCGCCTCCCACCTGACCCAGTGATACTTCTTCCTCGGGCTATTTGCCTCCCAAAAGAATCTCACTCGATGCTTGCGTAGGGTGTTATGGACGCCATCCCCCAGCATGCAGACGCCCATGGGATGTAGTGGGAGGCTGGACAAGCAAGCGTTTACCAAGATGAACCTCGCTGCGGAGGACATAAATTTACCCGTCCAGGGGTCTGCCCGTTTAGCCACTTTGGTCGTCAACGGATCCCAATCCGCTGCCGTGATGGCGTGGTCAGAAATATGGAGGCCTAAATATGTGAATGGGAAGGATCCCAGTTTACAATTAAAAATGTTGGTGATCCTCTATTTCTCCAAGTCGGAGGTCCCCCTGACCATGACCTCGCTCTTTTGGAAGTTAATGCGAAGTCCCGACATATTCTCGAAGCACAGGAGGAGGAACTTCAGGTTAGCAATTGCCAGATCCTAGGGTTGGATCATGATGATCGTGGCGTCTGCATATTGCAGATGAGATACCCCTCCTGGGATAATGTGTGGGATCACACCCTCAATGTGTCTCGCCACCTGTGCTTTGTCCAAGATCGCAGCTAGAGCTTCAGCCACGAAGTCGAACAGGAGGGGTGAGAGTGGATCCCCATGTCCCACACCCCTCCCGTTCCTAAAGTAGTTGCCCACCTCACCGTTAATAGTAATCACCGTCTGGCCCCCCGAGACCAAACTGATCACCCGGTGGACCCACCCTGGGTTGAAACCTTTTCGGAGGAGCACCTCCCGGAGAAAGGACCGATTGACTCGATCATATGCCTTCTCGAAGTCAAGCTTTAGAAGACTCCCCTAAGTCTCTTGGATTTTGTCTCATGGATGATCTCCTGAAGTGAGATGATCCCCTTCTGAATGTGTTGGCATTTGATGAACGTCGTCTGGGTTTTTCCAATAGTCCTATGTGCTATGGGGGGAAGCCGAATCGCGTACGCATTAGCAACGAATTTGAAGATGACATTGATCAGCGCAATCGGACGGAACTGACGGATGTCCTCCTCCCCGTGAACCTTGGGAATAAGCGTGAGCGCCCCAAAGTTGAGTCTCGCAATATCTACTTGTCCCAGAGCGAAGCCGTTGAGAATGGCTAGGATGTAAGGCTTGACCAGGCCCCAAAATCTTTTGAAGAACATGACCGGGAACCCATCCGGGCCCGGCGCCGTGTCCACCTTCATACTCTTGAGAGCCTCATCTATCTCCTCCCCTGAGAAAGATATCATGAGGTCATCATTCTCGAAATCCAGGATCCCCTTTTCCGCGTCCTAGGTGTCATGAGCGAGGGAGAAAACCCTGCTCTCACCTTCCGCCCCCATTAGGTTACGGTAGAAATCATAGATGTGCTCATGAAGGCCTCTGGTATCCATGATGATCCACTGATCATACATGAGCCTAGAAATGGTGCACTTGCGCCTGCGCCCATTGGCAATGGCGTGGAAGTATGCAGCATTTGCATCCCCGTGGAGTAACCAGGACTATCGTCCATGCTGTCTCTAGTATTCTTAATCAATCTTGAGCAGGTGGGTAAGTTGGCCCTCCAAGTGGTACCTCAGTGCCCAACCTTCGTCATCTAGGCCCGTGGTGTCTGCCCTCACATCTAGGGCTTGTATCCTCCCAAGGATATTTTCTTTCAGGTCACGGTCAGCTTTCCCTATGTTGGCTCTCCAGCCCTTGAGAAATTGCCGCATGTCCGATGACACTTGTTGCCAAGCATCAATAGGGTCGTGGAAGGCCCCTCCGAGCCCCTCCAAGCTATGCCATTTTGTTGTGACCACGTCCGCAAATCAGCGCGTTCCAGCCATCCCTTCTCAAAGTAGAAGCATGGGCTACGCCATCTGGAACCCTCCCATGAATCTAAAAGCAGTGGGGCATGATCCGATCCAATGATCGTTTGCCCCATCAAGGTGCAAAAGGGGGAGAGAGTCTCCCACTCTGTGGACACCAACACCCGATCGAGGACGCTCCTCACCGGGTTGAGTTGTTTGTTCGTCCAGGTTGTGGTGACCCTGCATACCACTGCATGTTGTAGTATGCCAGTCGTTGATATAACATTCACGAAGTACCATTTCGCAAATATTACATCCCTCAGAGTAGTACAACAGAACATAGCAGGTCCATAACTCATTCATACATTATTACAAACCAAATGTACATGTCATCTTGGAGCTCCTCCGGGTCCAAAGAGGTTTACTCCTGGGTTCGAGGTGAACCCATCTTAGCTTACAATATAGGAGTTTCACTAGACTTAACATTTATTCTCTCGAGCAGCTAAGTATTAAGAGTTCGCGCTGCTCGGCTACTACTAATGGGCACTGCTAGGCTTGGTCTCCTCCGGAAGCCTCCCCGTTCCGTAGACTATGAGGTAGTCTACACCCTCAATACCTCCAGAGGTGGTTCTTCATAGCCGATGAAGTCGGCTCCTTCAGTTGTTGTTGTCCTCCTCCGATGATTCAGACAGTCTAGCGGGGGATTTAAGAGTGGTATGAGTACGAGCGTACTCAACAAGTTCATATTAGGAAAGAGGTGTTTAATGCACTAACTACGGTACCAGACCAGAAAGTCGGATACCATGCAGGTTTTGTTAACCATTTCTTCAAAAGGTTGTTTTTATTCAGAAGAACTATGTCCGTCAGCCTTCACCGGTTTACTAGAACTTCATGGAGTTCCTTTCCGCACGTTCGCAGTTCAAATCCCGGAACAAGGAGTGCGGTCACGATTCGTTACACTCTGCAGAGGGTGTGTTGCTTTACCCATAAGAGATCTTAACCTTGGTGCCAACCGGGCAGCCCACCACACTTCCTTTGGTGTGAGGCCGGGTATAAGGTCCTAGTCAATCATGTTCCTCCGCTACCTCGAACACCCACCCTTTGTTGCATGCCCCGACCCGGGTCCTCGCCGGTCCCATTATTCCCGTAATTTCAGGGTGGACCCCGGACGACGGATCGAACCAAACTCCTTCGCCGGTAGCGGCAACCCATCATAGACCGCATTACCGTGGGGAATTAGAGTGGGATCCCCACCCTCCGGTTGTTCCGCAAGATACAACTGCTACGGCAAGCAATGCTTTACCGTGGGGAATTAGAGTGGGATCCCCACCCTCCGGTTGTTCCGCCGATACAAGCACTACGGTAGCGCATCCGTTGATGCACAAGAGGTGGAAACACTTTTGACTACTCCGTCCCATTCCAGATCTTATGGTTAACACGGGTATTACGGCACAAGAATCACTGGACGACATTTGTTGTTTAATCCTAGATGGATATAAACCCTTGCAATGGAACCTCCACCATATCAACACAATCCATGGTTCCATTGCCCACCACATAGTCATATTCATAGTTATGAAAATAGTGGTTTTGCTTTTTATGCAATAGTGATAAACATAGTACTTTGCAAGTAATTTGGTAAAAATACTCAATTGACATGAGCAAGCGATGAACTTGCACTGCAAAGTGTTGCAGTTGGATGGTGTGGACTGACCCTTGTCCTCTTGTTCTGAAAAATAGCATCATTGTCCGATAAGGGCAATGGTTAAAGAAGCAATTATGCATGATTCCATTTTTAGGGTTTGTTCCCCCCTTCCGATGTCATTATTATTTCATGTAAGAGGTTAATACTAAGAATAATTTGGGGATACTTGAGTTAAAGTAAAATACCACCTTGAAATATTGTCAAGGTGTTTTTTATAGTCCAAGAGCATTATTGGACTTATTTTTATTATTGAAAATAATATGTGTGGTTTAAATGATTATTTAAATCATCATATTAAGACTTACTCTTGAATACTTTCAAAAATTCTCTTTTATATTTTATTAAGATAGGGAATTTTATGCTGATTAATTTTCATATTTTTAATTATTTTTTTAGAGCTGTTAAATAATTATAGTGATTTTCCAAAGTTTGTGCATTTAAATAGAATTTGTGAAATGGCAAAAATGCCCCTGGGCCCACCTGTCGGTGTAACCCAGTGGGTTAGGTCGCACCCGAGCCACCCCTTGGGCTCGGTCGGCCCATTCGTCCACTCCTCTCTCCTCACGCGGAAACCCTAACTCCTCGCGTCTCTCTGGCGATTCGCGTCGCCGCGCCGGATTTTCCCGGCCAACTCCGGCCATCCCCGGCGATGAGATGCGGCGGATCTGGTCCGCCTCACGACGGCGCACCAGATCCCGGCGGCGCTCTTCGCCGCCTTCCCGCTCGCCCCCGTCACGAGCGCCCGCTCGGTTGCGCGGTGATGCGTCGCCACCGGCGACCTGGCGCGCGTGACGCCGCCGTGGACGTTGATGTGACGATGGAGCGTACGCGCGCGACGCGGCCAGGCGCGGCTTGGCGCTGCCGTGGTGGCCCGTGCCGCCGTGCGCCGCAGCACGCCGGTGCTCGCTCAGTACGCCCTCCGTTCCCCCCTCCTCTTCTTTCTCTGTGCTCTACTACCTTCTCCTAGCTGGTTACTGGCCTTCCTCTACTCACAGAGGTGTGGCCGTGCCGTGCTGTTGCTGTGCTTACTCTGCCTGTGCGTATGCTGCTATTCACTATGCTGTTGCCATGCGTATGCTCTGCTGTGCAATGCTATGAATCCTGCTCTGTGCTATGCTATTGTGCTCTGTAGCTGGCTGTTGCAACTCATGGTCTCTTGCTCATGAGCATGCTGTTCTTGCTCCATTGCTCACTGTGCTTCCTAGCTAATTCTGTTCATTATAATCTTTGGTTGTGGTCCTCCTGTGATTGCTCATGAGCCTCCAGTGATGCTCATGGCCTACTGGGTGTGCTTAATCTAGTCCTAGGCTTAGTTGTGGTGGTTAATTATTGCATACTTGCAATTGCCAGTGCCCCTGGTGAGATCCTATCTGTGCTTCAATTCATTTATCTGTGATGCAATTGTTTAATTAATTGGTTCATACTTGATGCCAGTAATGCCTTAGCATGCTCTGGCATGCTCTAGCCAACACCTGATGATCATATGATCATCAGTTGGTAAAATACTGTTGTGTTGTGTCTGCACCACATGCTACTCAACCTGTGATGTGTGTGTGTCACACAGGTTTGCTCTGGTGTGTGCTGGTGCTGGTTTAAACCTCACCTGTTGCTTGCAATGATCCATTGGATCATCAGCAAGGCTCTGATGCTTTGATTATTTGTATTGTTCACTTATCTGTATTGTCTGGATTTACTGGAATGGATAAGTGATGTGAACTGCTTGCAGTGGTGATCATCCAATTAATTATGACAGGGCTAGATGGATGCCAACACTTGTTGTGTACCCTAGCCCTTCTTTTGAACCCATCTGGGTGATGATATCTGTGCAAGGCTGATTGGTTTGGCTATTCTAGGGTTTGAGGTGACCCTGGCAGTAACTTGTGCTGCCCTAGGGTAGCTCCCCTATTTGTTGGTTGGCTGTAATTTGATGGATCTCTCACTGGAAGTAACCATGCTGTTTTTCCAGTGCCTTTGCTGTTGACAATAGAAATAGACAGGATCTGTCTAATATCTGATGGCTTGCTTGGCTTTGTGTGCTGGATGATTTTGGAATGGTTAGATAGGGATTAATCCAGGTTGGATTTCTCTGGTATGTCACTTTGTTGACATGCCAATGTTCCCCTTGGAATCTCTCTCTGTCTATTCTCTAGTTTTCTTGCACCAAAAGGCCTAATAGCCAGATGATGATACAAACTGGGTTTCATACCCACCTTGCTTCTGTGATGCAAGTGTATGCTTATTTATGAACAAAACAGAGTTTTGCTCAGGTTCTTTTATGTATACCTCACTCCAGCTCCTAGAAATTGAGGGTTGGTGTAGAGGGTTGCTTCTGTGTTGTGCTTGTGGTTGATTTACTTGCCCTGCTCCTCCTGGTGATCTTGTGAGGCTTGATTTGGTTCAGTGGTGATCTTTGGACAGGTTGAACAGCTCTGGCTGTTCTTCCTGTTCTTGGTGTTCTTACCCTTTGGAGATTCTGCCGATGGATTGGCTAGGGTTCACTGTTGAAGAGGTTTATATATGGCTGTCCTCTACCTTCCCTGGTCGACAGCTTGGTCTGGCTCAATTTGGTGACTCACTGATGCTGTGTGTGTGTTGTGCCACATGCACAGGCAGTGCCTGGTGTTAAGCATGCACACCTGATGTGTGTGCTGCTTGTGTGTCTGTGTGAACCAGATCCTGTGAACTAGGCTCTGGAGAGGATCAGCTCGGCTGATTGATCATATCCCCTTCATATCATTTTTCTGTTAACCTGCCAAGTGGCTTTGCCACTTGGCTTAATAATTTGTTTGTTGTGTATGTGTGCAGGTATCAAGTGCTGATCAGGATGAACTCAAGATCATCAAGATCAAAGAATTCATGAAGATCACAATGTAGTTTAGGCATTTATAGATCTTGTAATTTTCCTTTTTCCTTTTCCTATTTATTCAATTCTTGTAATATGTTGTAATTTCATATTTCAAATCTGAATATTGTAAAGACAATGTATTATGTGTGTGTTGATCAATAAAGCTCAAGGTTTTCTCTAATGAGCTTTATTATTTATTAATTGTATTGTTTATTATTGATTATTTACTTAATGAATTTTCCTTAATTGAATTATTTAGGATAATTATTTAATGTTTGAATTTGAAATTCAAATTCAACCTTGGTTTGAATTCAACCATGTCATATTATTTAAAATTCCACCATGCAAACTCTCCCTCTCTTCTCAAAACCCTAACTAGTGAAAAGAGATGCAAGTTTGTCGCACTCTCGAAACCCTAACCCTGTAAGGTGTCGAGAGAGAAACTTGTCCCCCTTCGATGTAGTTTTTGTTTAAAAGCGCGAAATTTCCCCTAAATTTACTATGCAATGCACATCCCTTTCTAAAATCTACCCCTCGATCGCCACTAAACCTGGGACATTACAGCCTTTCCCCTTAAAGAAAACTTCGTCCCGAAGTTGTGGTTGTAATACCTGAATAGCTCGGGGTATGTTTCCCTCAAGTCTTCTTCCTTCCCAGGTGGCCTCCTCTCGGGGTGATGCTTATTGTATCTTTTGATAGCTTTATTTCGAGTTGTTTCCAGCTCTCCTCGAGAATCTTGGCTTCTCGATATAAGTCAGATCTGGTTGTAACTCAAGCTCAGCATGGGATACTGGCTCATCTGGGTCTTTAAGCATTTCCGAAGTTGTGACACATGGAATACATTGTGAACTTGTGCTAGCCTTCCTGGTAGATCCAATTCAAATGCTAAACCTCGGTTCTGACTCAGTATCTTGAAGGGTCCAATGTATCTAGGGCTCAACTTTCCTTTCACTCCGAATCTCTGTAGACCTTTCATTGGACTCACCTTAAGATATACCATATCTCCAACTTGTGGCTCCCAAGTCCTTCGCTTTTGATCTGCATAGCTCTTCTGTCGACTTTGGGCTATCTTTAGTCTATCTCTTATGATGTCAATGATATGTTGCTTTTCCTTGACATAATCGGGTTGAACTCCTTGCTTGATCCAGCTTCATACCAACATATCGGTGATCTGCACTTTCTTCCATACAGAGCTTCGAATGGTGCCATCTTAATACTTTGATAGCTATTATTGTAGGAAAACTCTGCTAATGGTAAATGTTCTTCCCATGATCCTCCGAAATCTAGGGCACAAGCCCTAAGCATGTCCTCTAGGATCTGGTTAGTTCTCTCCGTTTGTCCACCTGTCTGGGGATGATAGGCGGTACTATAGTCCAGCTTGGATCCTAAAGCTTCATGTAATTGCTTCCAGAATGTGAATACGGATCCTCGATCGACACGATCTTCTTGGGCACTCCATGTTTACTCACGATCTCTTTGATGTAAAGATCGATGAGTTTCTCTCCTTTGTCTTGTTGATTTACCGCTAAGAAGTGTGCACTTTTCGTCAACCGGTCCACGATTACCCATATCATGTCCTTCTTTTTATTGGTCATGGGTAGTCCGGTGATAAAATCCATTCCTATCTCCTCCCATTTCCATTCTGGAATAGGTAAAGGTTGTAACTTTCCTGCCGGACTCTGATGTTCGGCCTTCACTCTTTGGCAAGTATGACATTCAGCCACATATTGTGCTATTTCTCTCTTCATGTTATTCCACCAGAATAGCTCCTTTAGATCCATGTACATCTTCGTACTTCCCGGATGGATGGAGTATGGTGTTTGATGAGCTTCCCGGAGTATTACTTCCTTGATCTCAGCAATATCCGGAACACAAATCCTCTTCTGGAACCATAATGATCCCATCTCTCCACGGTGAAATTCTGATGGTCTTCCTTCGTCAATCCTCCTCATCTCCTCTACGATGAATGGATCATCTAGTTGGCCCATGATTATTTCATTCTTGAGGTTGACATTCATCTCATCCGCTACTTGTAAAGCTGATAGTCCTTCGTGAGCTTCTTTCTCCCAAAGTTGGATCTGGGCTTGGCTTATTTCTTTCTTCAACTCCGGTGAAATTTCCGATTCTGTTCCTCCAGTACTCTTTCTACTCAAGGCATCTGCTACAACATTAGCCTTTCCTGGAGTATAATTGATGGTCGATCATAGTCCTTGATCAACTCAAGCCATCTTTTCTGCCTCATATTGAGTTCCTTTTGAGTGAAGAAGTACTTGAGACTCTTATGATCGGTATAGAGCTCACACTTTGCTCCATAAAGAAAATGTCTCCAAGTCTTAAGTGCAAAAACAACCTGCTAATTCTAAGTCATGAGTTGGATAGTTCACTTCATGAGGTCCAGTTGCCTCGATCCATAAGATATTACTTTTCGGTCCTGCATGAGTACACATCCCAAACCATGTTTGGATGCATCGCAGTACACGGTGTAATCCTTGCCATCTTCCGAACTGCTGCGGTGCTGTGGTGAGTTTTTCTTTCAGGGTTTGAAAACTCTTCTCACACTCATCGACCACACAAAAGGTGTGTTCTTCCTAAGCAGCTTGGTCATTGGTCCTGCTATCTTGGAGAATCCTTCAATGAATCTTCGATAGTATCCTGCCATTCCCAAGAATCCTCGGATTTCCTTGACATTCTTGGGTGCTTCCCAGTCCAAAACTGAGGCTACTTTGCTTGGGTTTACTGCTATCCCATCCTTGCTAATGACATGACCAAGAAATTCTACTTGATCAAGCCAAAACTCACATTTACTAAACTTGGCGTACAGTTGGTGTTCCCTTAGTGTTTGTAACACTATCCTAAGATGTTCAGCATGTTCAGCTTTGTCCTTGGAATAGATCAAGATATCATCGATGAATACGATGACAAACTTGTCGAGACATGGCATAAAGATCTTATTCATGAGATTCATGAATATTGCTGGGGCATTGGTTAGTCCAAAAGGTACTACGAGATATTCATGATGTCCGTATCTCGAGACAAAGGCTGTTTTCGGAACGTCTTCTTTCTTGATCTTTATCTGGTGATAACCGGATCTTAGATCAATCTTGGAAAAGACTCCCGCGCCTCTAACTTGATCAAAAAGATCTTGGATTCTAGGAAGTGGGTACTTGTTCTTGATTGTAACATTGTTCAAATTCCTGTAGTCTCCGCACATCCGTCTACCTCCATCTCTTTTATCCACGAAGATCACAGGTGATCCCCATGGTGAAACACTCTCCTGTATGAATCCTTTCTGTTCTAGGTCATCCAATTGTTCCTTGAGTTCCTTCAACTCTTTAGGCCCCATCTTGTATGGTGCTTTGGCAATCGGAGCTGTTCCTGGAATTAGGTCGATAGTAAATTCTATCTCCCTATCAGGTGGCATTCCAGGTAATTCCGCAGAAACACATCCTGGAATTCATTTACTACAGGTATATCTTCTAACTTGACCTCCTTCATGCTATTCAACTTCAACTCCACTTCAATCTGAGTATGCTTATCTCCTTGATAAATGATTCTATCTCCACCTGGGCTTTTCAAGGATACTGTTTTTATCTATAAGTGCGCCATTTTCCTCTAACCAGTTCATACCAAGAATGACATCAATGTCCTTCATCGGTAAAATGAACAGGTCTGCGTCAAACGCACATTGATCATGATGACTTGTCCAGGTTTAGTGTGGGTTACTAATATCGTTCCCCCAGAAAGTATGGTGATTGGTTTATCTAATTTATTGCATCTAATCCCATGTTTGATGATGAATTGCTGGGAAATGAATGAGGTAGTTGCACCAGTATCAAAAAGTACTTTGCCAGGATGAGTGAGTATCGAAGCGTACCTATTACTGCTTGATCGGAGTTAATCACCTCCTCCAAGCTGGTCAGTTCAATTTGCCGAAGGGTTTCTTGTTCTTCCAACCCCCTCCGGTGTTTCCTCCTCGGGTTCCTCCTCCTCCATTGACCACCTCCGGAATTCCTCTTGGGGCAATCCTTCAGCATATGCCCCTCTGGCGACAACCAAAGCATATGATCTTTGGCTTCTGCAATCCTTAGCGGAATGTCCTGAATCCACATTACGCAAACTATTTGATTTGTTTGGAATGCTTGGTTCTTCCTACTACCGTAGTAGTTCTTTGTTGTTGTTTGTTTGTTATTGTTGTATCTGGGTTTAAAGCTCAAACTCATGTTTGGCTTGTTGTTGATATACCTCTTAGGCTCATATTTGGCCTTCTTCCGCTTCTCCTCCTGCAGTTGCTTGAAGTCATCTTCCAGAGTGATGGCTGCATCCACCAATTCCTGGAACTCTGTTGCTCTCATCATTCCAGCTGCACTTTGAACTGGGGACTTAATCCCCGCAAGAACCTCTTCTTCTTTTTGTCCTCAGTATTGACCTCCTCAACGGCATACCGAGACAACTTTGAGAACTCTCTGACATAAGTCATAATAGCATTGTCCTTCTGCTCAAGACTCTCAAATTCTCGACGCTTTAACTCCACGATGCTTTCAGGGACATTGGATTCCCTGAACTTCCTCTTGAACTCTTCCCAGGTAAATACTTTCTCTGCCGGATACACGGCTACTATATTGTCCCACCATGATGCGAGTCCACACAACAAGTGTGTAGCATAACGGACCTTCTCAGTCGTTGCAACCAAATATTGAGCTTTCAGGTGTCCATAAGCCGTCTTCCGCGTCCATTGGCTCGGCGCATAAGCAAAAGATATTGGCTTGGTATTCGAAGTCGACAAGGTGACTCCGATTCTCAGGTCTCTCAACTCTATTCATTGCAGCAACTCCCGGAAGAATCTATTCGCTGGCGTCACATTTGTCTCTCTTCCACATTTGCATGTTTGGACAAAGTTCTGCTGCGTCATGGGTGGTGGTGGTGGAAACTGAGTTCTGCTTCATCAGCCTCCGCCTGTCTGGCCTCGCGCTCAATGCGCTGTTCTTCACTCTCCTCACCCGACGTTCCCGACATGTCCCCCTAGTTCCGCAACACAAGATGATACTCATAATTACTCCATGCGCAAGTTTTCTGAGCTCAACATTGTGCACAGAACTAGTCACGCAATGGAAATCAAGAAGCAAATCCAAATCATACAAAACATATACCCTGTATATACATACATAAGTGGTCTTATTACAATACTCAAGTCGATGTGAGTATGCAAACTCACTTATTAAAGTATATGTACAAATTTATACAAATATTACAAACTATAATACACGTGGTACTTATAGCCACGCCTCCCTTGGTGGACTTCTAATTGGTCTTCACTCCCGGTACATTCCAGGCTTCCATCCGGTCGAACGTGTCGTCCTCCTGATAGACCCTGGAACATAAGGTCTCCCCGTTGGCTGGTAATCCGAATCCGATGATGATCCTAAGGAGAAATCAGTGTTCACAAACTGATCGTTGAGTGCG
This sequence comes from Lolium multiflorum, assembly GCA_030979885.1. Taxonomy (NCBI): domain Eukaryota; kingdom Viridiplantae; phylum Streptophyta; class Magnoliopsida; order Poales; family Poaceae; genus Lolium; species Lolium multiflorum. The sequence goes on from CM061747.1 coordinate 205,437,671, forward strand.
TCATAGTCCACCCATCGGGTGTACTCTCCTGTGGCCACACCATAAGGGTTACCAAAGCCCATACCCGACTCAACTTGGGTCGGATATCCTTCATCCACTCCTTCATTACTAGGATAGCTCTGGTTCTGGGTTGTTGCGTCATCATTCATCTCCCCACCATAATACTCAGTAGTACTATGGGTTCCAGTATCACATCCCCAACGCCAACCCCTGGAATTCTCAATAGGAGTCTCGGAACGCTGCATGTTTCCGGATTCCTCTCCGCCCTCGTATCCCCCATAGGAACTACCCAGATAGTTCCCAGGTGTAACAGTGTAGTTTCACGTACAAGTGGATCAATACTGATGTAGTCACCAGCTGAATAAACTGGTGTGCACCACATTCTCCATAGGTTCTTTTCCCCTACTACCCTCCTTGGGTTCAGTGAACTCTTCTAGCATTGTATCAATTGCTCCCGTCAAATGACGGTTCAACTGAAACAACAATGATAGCAAGTTACGGCTATTGTCCATATATTTTGCCGCTTCGGCTGGTTTGCGTCTAGCGTATTTAAAATGGTCCAGCATAAGGTCTTCCTCTTCCTCAAGGTGAGGAATGTGGGTGAATTCGGAACCCATAAGCTCTTTCGTCTTATGTTCCCGGATGTCTGTTATGGCTCTCATAACAGCAATATGATAGGCTGTGTTGATGGTTCGGGCTTCTCTGGGCATAACTACGCTCATTCCCAAAGATTCGGGAAGTCGTAGCCCTACTCTACACTTTGCCAATACTGGTCCATCATAGAACCAGTATTTCGTTGCTTGAATTTGGGGATCACACCCCAATTCCAGTAACACGTAGGATGTCTGCAAGTCCTCCTTCGTATTCACTCAAGTTTGAAGTCTTCACTTTCACATTTCGTCCCGGGCGTGAACTTGCCATTGTTGGCTGTAGAAATAGAGAGAATATAAGATTAGTATTAATAACGCATCATAATAGAGATAATAAAGAATTATCGCACTAAAACATATGATTGTTGTATTCTCAATTGAATATACACCATATTTTTAGAGAATTCTTTACTAGTCCTATTTGACTCCTAACGTTTCGTCCCATTTACTAGGTTCCAACCTAAGGTCAAAGCTTTTGCTCTGATACCAACTGTGGTGACCCTGCATACCACCGCATGTTGTAGTATGCCACGTTGATATAACATTCACGAAGTACCATTTCGCAAATATTACATCCCTCGAGTAGTACAACAGAACATAGCAGGGTCCATAACTCATTCATACATTATTACAAACCAAATGTACATGTCATCTTGGAGCTCCTCCTGGGTCCAAAGAGGTTTACTCCTGGGTTCGAGGTGAACCCATCTTAGCTTACAATATAGGAGTTTCACTAGACTTAACATTTATTCTCTCGAGCAGCTAAGTATTAAGAGCGCTGCTCGGCTTCTACTACTAATGCTGGGCACTGCTAGGCTTGGTCTCCTCCGGAAGCCTCCCCTTCCGTAGACTATGAGGTAGTCTACACCCTCAATACCTCCGAGAGGTCTGGTTCTTCATAGCCGATGAAGTCGGCTCCTTCAGGTTGTTGTTGTCCTCCTCCAGATGATTCAGACGTCTAAGCGATTTAAGAGTGGTATGAGTACGAGCGTACTCAACAAGTTCATATTAGGAAAGAGGTGTTTAATGCACTAACTACGGTACCAGACCAGAAAGTCGGATACCATGCAGGTTTTTTAACCATTTCTTCAAAAGGTTGTTTTTATTCAGAAGAACTATGTCCGTCACCTTCACCGGTTTACTAGAACTTCATGGAGTTCCTTTCAGCGTTCGCATTCCAAATCCCGGAACAAGGAGTGGTGTCACGATTCGTTACACTCTGCAGAGGTGTGTTGCTTTACCCATAAGAGATCTTAACCTTGGTGCCAACGGGCAGCTTTCCGTCCACACTTCCTTTGGTGTGAGGCCCGTATAAGGTCCTAGTCAATCATGTTCCTCCGCTACCTCGAACACCCACCCTTTGTTGCATGCCCCGACTCCTCGCCGGTCCCATTATTCCCGTAATTTCAGGGTGGACCCCCACGACGATGCGGGATCGAACCAAACTCCTTCGCCGGTAGCTGTCATCATAGACCGCATTACCGTGGAATTAGAGTGGGATCCCCACTCCGGTTGTTCCGCAAGATACAACCTGCTACGGCAAGCAATGCTTTACCGTGGGGAATTAGAGTGGGATCCCCACCCTCCGGTTGTTCTACAATCGTTACGAGGCGCATCCGTTGATGCACAAGAGGTGGAAACACTTTTGACTACTCCGTCCCATTCCGATCTTATGGTTAACACGGGTATTACGGCACAAGAATCACTGGACGACATTTGTTGTTTAATCCTAGATGGATATAAACCCTTGCAATGGAACCTCCACCATATCAACACAATCCATGGTTCCATTGCCCACCACATAGTCATATTCATAGTTATGAAAATAGTGGTTTTGCTTTTTATGCAATAGTGATAAACATAGTACTTTGCAAGTAATTTGGTAAAAATACTCAATTGACATGAGCAAGCGATGAACTTGCAATACTGCAAAGTGTTGCAGGTTGGATGGTGTGGACTGACCCTTGTCCTCTTGTTCTGAAAAATAGCATCATTGTCCGATAAGGGCAATGGTTAAAGAAGCAATTATGCATGATTCCATTTTTAGGTTTGTTCCCCCCTTCCGATGTCATTATTATTTCATGTAAGAGGTTAATACTAAGAATAATTTGGGGATACTTGAGTTAAAGTAAAATACCACCTTGAAATATTGTCAAGGTGTTTTTTATAGTCCAAGAGCATTATTGGACTTATTTTTATTATTGAAAATAATATGTGTGGTTTAAATGATTATTTAAATCATCATATTAAGACTTACTCTTGAATACTTTCAAAAATTCTCTTTTATATTTTATTAAGATAGGGAATTTTATGCTGATTAATTTTCATATTTTTAATTATTTTTTTAGAGCTGTTAAATAATTATAGTGATTTTCCAAAGTTTGTGCATTTAAATAGAATTTGTGAAATGGCAAAAATGCCCCTGGGCCCACCTGTCGGTGTAACCCAGTGGGTTAGGTCGCACCCGAGCCACCCCTTGGGCTCGGTCGGCCCATTCGTCCACTCCTCTCTCCTCACGCGGAAACCCTAACTCCTCGCGTCTCTCTGGCGATTCTGTCGCGCCCGCCGGATTTTCCCGGCCAACTCCGGCCATCCCCGCGATGAGATGCGGCGGATCTGGTCCGCCTCACGACGGCGCACCAGATCCCGGCTCGATCTGCTCTTCGCCGCCTTCCCGTTCGCCCCCGTCACGAGCGCCCGCTCGGTTGCGCGGTGATGCGTCGCCCACCGGCGACCCGGCGCCGTGACGCCGCCGTGGACGTTGATGTGACGATGGGCGTAGCGCTCGGCGACGCCGGCCAGCGCGGCGCGCTACCGTGGGTGGCCGTGCCGCCGTGCCGCCATGGCACGCCGTGCTCGCTCACACGCCTCCGTTCCCCTCTCTTCTTTCTCTGTGCTCTACTACCTTCTCCTAGCCGTTCTGGCCTTCCTCTACTCACGAGGTGTGGCCGTGCCGTCTGTTGCTGTGCTTACTCTGCTGTGCGTATGCTGCTATTCACTATGCTGTTGCCATGCGTATGTGCTCTGTGCAATGCTATGAATCCTGGCTGCGTGCTATGCTATTGTGCTCTGTAGCTGGCTGTTGCAACTCATGGTCTCTTGCTCATGAGCATGCTGTTCTTGCTCCATTGCTCACTGTGCTTCCTAGCTAATTCTGTTCATTATAATCTTTGGCTGTGGTCCTCCTGTGATTGCTCATGAGCCTCCAGTGATGCTCATGGCCTACTGGGTGTGCTTAATCTAGTCCTAGGCTTAGTTGTGGTGGTTAATTATTGCATACTTGCAATTGCCAGTGCCCCTGGTGAGATCCTATCTGTGCTTCAATTCATTTATCTGTGATGCAATTGTTTAATTAATTGGTTCATACTTGATGCCAGTAATGCCTTAGCATGCTCTGGCATGCTCTAGCCAACACCTGATGATCATATGATCATTGCTTGTAAATATGCTGTGTTGTTGCACCACATGCTACTCAACCTGTGATGTGTGTGTGTCACACAGGTTTGCTCTGGTGTGTGCTGGTGCTGGTTTAAACCTCACCTGTTGCTTGCAATGATCCATTGGATCATCAGCAAGGCTCTGATGCTTTGATTATTTGTATTGTTCACTTATCTGTATTGTCTGGATTTACTGGAATGGATAAGTGATGTGAACTGCTTGCAGTGGTGATCATCCAATTAATTATGACAGGGCTAGATGGATGCCAACACTTGTTGTGTACCCTAGCCCTTCTTTTGAACCCATCTGGGTGATGATATCTGTGCAAGGCTGATTGGTTTGGCTATTCTAGGGTTTGAGGTGACCCTGGCAGTAACTTGTGCTGCCCTAGGGTAGCTCCCCTATTTGTTGGTTGGCTGTAATTTGATGGATCTCTCACTGGAAGTAACCATGCTGTTTTTCCAGTGCCTTTGCTGTTGACAATAGAAATAGACAGGATCTGTCTAATATCTGATGGCTTGCTTGGCTTTGTGTGCTGGATGATTTTGGAATGGTTAGATAGGGATTAATCCAGGTTGGATTTCTCTGGTATGTCACTTTGTTGACATGCCAATGTTCCCCTTGGAATCTCTCTCTGTCTATTCTCTAGTTTGCTTGCACCAAAAGGCCTAATAGCCAGATGATGATACAAACTGGGTTTCATACCCACCTTGCTTCTGTGATGCAAGTGTATGCTTATTTATGAACAAAACAGAGTTTTGCTCAGGTTCTTTTATGTATACCTCACTCCAGCTCCTAGAAATTGAGGGTTGGTGTAGAGGGTTGCTTCTGTGTTGTGCTTGTGGTTGATTTACTTGCCCTGCTCCTCCTGGTGATCTTGTGAGGCTTGATTTGGTTCAGTGGTGATCTTTGGACAGGTTGAACAGCTCTGGCTGTTCTTCCTGTTCTTGGTGTTCTTACCCTTTGGAGATTCTGCCGATGGATTGGCTAGGGTTCACTGTTGAAGAGGTTTATATATGGCTGTCCTCTACCTTCCCTGGTCGACAGCTTGGTCTGGCTCAATTTGGTGACTCACTGATGCTGTGTGTGTGTTGTGCCACATGCACAGGCAGTGCCTGGTGTTAAGCATGCACACCTGATGTGTGTGCTGCTTGTGTCTGTGTGAACCAGATCCTGTGAACTAGGCTCTGGAGAGGATCAGCTCGGCTGATTGATCATATCCCCTTCATATCATTTTTCTGTTAACCTGCCAAGTGGCTTTGCCACTTGGCTTAATAATTTGTTTGTTGTGTATGTGTGCAGGTATCAAGTGCTGATCAGGATGAACTCAAGATCATCAAGATCAAAGAATTCATGAAGATCACAATGTAGTTTAGGCATTTATAGATCTTGTAATTTTCCTTTTTCCTTTTCCTATTTATTCAATTCTTGTAATATGTTGTAATTTCATATTTCAAATCTGAATATTGTAAAGACAATGTATTATGTGTGTGTTGATCAATAAAGCTCAAGGTTTTCTCTAATGAGCTTTATTATTTATTAATTGTATTGTTTATTATTGATTATTTACTTAATGAATTTTCCTTAATTGAATTATTTAGGATAATTATTTAATGTTTGAATTTGAAATTCAAATTCAACCTTGGTTTGAATTCAACCATGTCATATTATTTAAAATTCCACCATGCAAACTCTCCCCTCTCTTCTCAAAACCCTAACTAGTGAAAAGAGTTTGTCGCACTCTCGAAACCCTAACCCTGTAAGGTGTCGAGAGAGAAACTTGTCCCCCGATGTAGTTTTTGTTTAAAAGCGCGAAATTTCCCCAGAATTTACTATGCAATGCACATCCCTTTCTAAAATCTACCCCTCGATCGCCACTAAACCTGGGACATTACACAGGTGTATCTAGCTCCGCCCTTGCGGATCTCGCGGAGCGCAAGGTCAGCAATGCAATCATTGAACCCGTGAACTCGCGGCCAATGTATATTGTCATTGGTTTTATCCTATGATCCCCTGATCAGGTTAAAGTCTCCGCCTACCCCAGAGGCAGGTGGCAAGCAGTGACGGCCGCCGATAATTCCCCCAAGAAGATTCGTCGGAGAGGCGATGGTCATCCGGTCCGTAGACCACAAAGAATGCCCATGTCGTATTTTTGGATAGTTGTAAGACGTCGACCCTAAGGAAATATCTCCCCTCATGCTTAATTGTCTCCTGTAAGCCCACAAGGTCTAAGTGCTCTCAGGATAAGAAGTCCCGGATCTGTGGCTGTCACCCCGGCACGTGATAGCCACGGATATTCCAGATGCCCACCTCTCATAGCGCACCAGGACGACTCAGTTCGCGACGGGTGGCCAACCTGGTCTTGCTCCTATCCCTTGTATTGGCGTGGGGGGCGGTGTTCGCGGCGCGGGTCGGATCAGCTGTCAGTCTGTCACCTCTGCCACCGCCATGAGCGACTCTGTCTGAGCGGTCCCATCCGACTCAGCAGGAGCTTCCCTAAGCAGGGAAGCCTCACCGACCTCCTTATGGCTCCGACGGGCTGCAGCGAGAGCTACCGCAGCTTGCGCTTCCTCCTTAGCACGGACGAACGAGATGGTCTCCGTCATCGTCCCCGCTTCCTCGGTAAAGGCTAGCCCCGAGTCATGCGCTACCTGATACGCGCGAAGCACACGTCCGTTGGGAACCCCAAGTGGAAGGTATGATGCGTATAGAACCAAGTTTCCCTCAGTATGAAACCAAGGTTATCGAACCAGTAGGAGCCAAGAAGCACGTGAAGGTTGTTGGTGGAGGAGTGGTGCGGCGCAACACCAGTGAAACCGGCGCCAACGTGGAACTGCACAACACAATCAAGATACTTTGCCCCAATAATGAGGTTGTCAATCTCACCGCTTGCTGAAAACAAAGGATTAAACGTATCGAGTGGAAGATGGTGTTTGTTTGCAAAGAACAGTAAGAACAATTGCAGTAGAATGTATTCAGATGTAAAAGAATGGACCGGGGTCCACGTTCACTAGTGGTGTCTCTCCAATAAGATAACTAACATGCTGGGTGAACAAATTACAGGTGGGCAATTGACAAATCAAGATTCAATACATATCAATGATGATTACTATGTGATTTAATCAGGGCATTACGACAAAGTACATAGACCGCTATCCAGCAGGCATCTATGCCTAAATAATCCACCTTCGGGTTAGCATCCAGTTAAGTTGTAAACAACAAATAATTGCATTAAGTATGGTGCATAATGTAATCAACACAAATATCCTTAGACAAAGCATCGATGTTTTATCCCTAGTAGCAACATCACATCCACAACCTTAGAACTTTCTCACATCCCGATTCAATGGAGGCATGAACCCACTATCGAGCATAAATACTCCCTCTTGGAGTTACAAGTATCAACTTGGCCAGAGCCTCTACTAGCAACGGAGAGCATGCAAGAACATAAACAACACATATATGATAGATTGATAATCAACTTAACATAGTATTCTACATTCATCGGATCCCACCAAACACAACATGTAGCATTACAAATAGATGATCTTGATCATGTTAGGCAGCTCACAAGATCTAAACAATGATAGCACAAGCGGATAAGACAACCATCTAGCTACTGCTATGGACCCATAGTCCAAGGATGAACTACTCACGCATCAATCCGGAGGCGGGCATGATGATGTAGAGCCCCTCCGGTGATGATTCCCCTCTCCCGCAAGGTGTCGGAGGCGATCTCCTGAATCCCCCGAGATGGGATTGGCGGCGGCGGCTCTGGAAGGTTTTCCGTATCGTGGCTCTCGGTACGGGGGTGTTCGCGACGAAGGCTTTAAGTAGGCGGAAGGGCAACGCGGGGGCTCACGAGGGCCCACACCATAGGCGGCGCGGCCCCCCCCTGGCCGCGCCTTATGTCTGCCTCGTGGCCCCACTTCGTAAGATCTCCGGTCTTCGGAAGTTTCGTGGAAAATAAGACCCTGGCGTTAATTTCGTCCAATTCCAGAATATTTCCTTACTAGGATTTCTGAAACCAAAAACAGCAGAACTGGCGTTTCGGCATCTTGTTAATAGGTTAGTGCCGGAAAATGTATAATAATGATGTAAAGTATGTATAAAACATTCAAGTATTGTCATAAAAGTAGCATGGAATATAAGAAATTATGGATACGTTTGAGACGTATCACTACCGTCGCTAGGTGTTCGTACGAAATGTCCCATAACACAACAAATTCCGAAGCCAAAGGGGGAGTTGGGGCCGTACCTGAAGGGTCGAGGTTCTTGGCCGCGCTGAACTCCTTGGTGCGCTGCATGATGGGGATCGCTGATGTCGGGCCCTAGAGTCTGGCGCTCTTGCGGGTCGGGACCACCTGCACCGTCTTTGTGCGGCGCGAGCGAGGCACCGTGTCTCCAAGAGAACCCGCCGCTGTAGGCGCCGGTCACTCTCGTCGTCCACATCGTCCACCTCGCCCCCTTCCTCGTCCGCATCCCGGCCACCTGCCTTGTTCTTTGCCGGAGACCCAAGCGAGTCCTTGGAGTCGTAGTCCGACCCGGTGGTGAGGAGTGTGGATGAGTCCACTGGCGACGACACCGGCAGGTCCACCCTGGGTGCCATAGCAGATCCGGCCGGCAATGGCTGTCGCCCCCGCGCCTCCTCTGTAGCCCTGGCTTGCTCCAACACCACCAAGGGCACCGGCCAGGGCGCAGCCTTCCCTAGGTTCAACCCATACTGGTCAATCTGCATCGCCAGTTGGTCGGGAAATGGCGGTGGCTCACTGGCACCCCTGGCCGTCAAGGTGGCCACCGGTTCCGTGCCCGAAGCAGACGCATGCCCCCTGCCCTGCGAGGTCGCCGGCACAGATTTGTTGCACGCCGCCTTGGCTCTGTCCTTGTCGCCAAGGGCACGCCAGTCCTCCTCCGAGAGGGAGTTTGCGTCGTCCTCATCATCGTCCATGTCATCATCGTCTTGGTGCCGAGGGGAGGGAGGAGGCGGTGCCGGGGCATCCACCCTTGGCTCCTCGACGCGGATGCCCACATTGTACCCCAGACTTTTGTGGAAGAACTGAACGGTTGCGGCAGGCCACGCGCATCCGCACCGGGCCTCTCGCCTTGAGGGTGCTAGGATCCACCTCCATTGGTCTGCCTATCATGTGCATGCCCACCATGAGCCTCCTGGTGCATCTCATGCACCACGACAAGCCGAAGATCTTGAACCAGACCTCCTGGAGCTTTTCCACCGGCGTCGGCCAGCTTGATGTCCACCACCATGCTGCACAGGGTGAGGAACAACTTACCGCTCCGGGCGCTGACCATGAGCGTGTCCCTGGAAGGGAACACCACCAAGAACTTGCGCGCTCCCAAGGCACGGACTTGCCAGTCCCACTCGCCCTCGACCAGATGACGGAGCTCTTGCTCCAGGCCGGCTGCCGTCAACGCCACCCTGGGGAAGGTGATGATGGCCGCGTTTGAGAGGTTGTCCTCCTCATCTTCTTCGTCCTGGAAGTCGACATAAAAGAAACCCTCCCCGGAGATAGCATGTCCCATCATGGCTAACTCCGGTTCCTTGCCCTTGGATGGACACGCGGCGGAGTGGTGCCCCTCCTTGCCGCAGATGATGTAGATGGGCTCCGCCGTGCAGCTTGCCTGGAAGTGGCCAGGCCTGCCACACTTGAAGCGTTCCACCTGTGCCAGGCCGGACCCCGTCGCACCACCGCCGGAGGAGGGTGGGGAGCTCGCAGCTCCCTGCTGCTTTTTGGCCGAAGGCGCTAGTAGTTTCCCAGCCGGACGCGCGGAGCCATGGCCCCTACCGCGCTTCGCCACCCTACTATCCAACGCCTGCGCCGCGCGTTGGGCCTCCCGCTTCTTCTCTCGTTCGATCCACCATTAGGGTTGTTGTTGCTGCTACTGACCACCGCCGCAGCCGCTCGAGCCTCCCTGCCGGCGGTACCTCTTCTTGTCCTTGAGCAGGTTGGAGCGGGCGTTGGCCTCCGCCCTCGCATCCTCCACCGCCAGCCGCTTTCCATTCCCGTTGCCCCACCCTGGCCTTGGCCCTGGCCTGCCGGAGCCGCACCACGGGAGCTCATCACCGTTGTCGCGCAGGAGAGGAGGAGGGTGATACGTCCATTTTGCATCACTATTTTGTATCATAATTTGCTGTTATTCATTGATATATTTCATGTTTGGACATAATACTTATGTTATTTCATCTATTTTGCATGTTTCATCATTATTGGAGGATCGAGCACCGGAGCCAGGATTCTGCTGGAAAAAGCACCGTCGAACACCATATTTCGGAAGATCAACCGTGGAAGGAAATTATACCAAAAATCATATTTTTCCCGATGACGAAGGAAGCCGGAAGGGGAGCCAACTGGACCCAAGGTGGGCCCAGACCATAGGCGGCGCGGCCCATGGCTGGCTGCGCCACTGGTGAGGGGGCCCACACCCCTTTCGCCTCCTTTTCTTCGCGAAATCCTTCGTCCCGAAGACCTAAGCCACGAGGGTACCTCGCGAAGAGTTCCGCCTCTGCGGGGCGGAGAATACTAGAGAGAAAGAGCTCTCCGGGCAGGAATCCGCGGGAAATTCCCTCCGAGGGGAAAATCGACGCCATCACCATCGTCATCGAGCTGGACATCATCTCCATCATCATCATCATCATCATCTCCACCATCTACACCGCCATCACCACCGCTTCATCTCGTCACCGCTGTAACGATTTGGGTTGGATCTTGATTGTTTGATAGGGGAAACTCTCCCGGTGATTACTACTTGTTATTGATGCTATTGAGTGAAACCGTTGGACCAAGGTTTATGTTCAGATTGTTATTCATCATCATATCACCTCGATCATGTTCCATATGATGTCTCGTGAGTAGTTCGTTTAGTTCTTGAGGACATGGGTGAAGTCTAGATGTTAGTAGTGAATTATTGTTGAGTAGTATTCAATGTTATGATATTTAAGTTGTGGTGTTACTCTTCTAGTGGTGTCATGTGAACGTCGACTACATGATACTTCACCTTTATGGGCCTAGGAGTGCATCTTGTATTCGTTTGCTAATTGTGGGGTTGCCGGAGTGACAAACCTAAACCCCGTTAGTATATCGGTGCAGGAGGGATAGCAGGATCTCGAGTTCAAGGTTGTGGTTAGATTTATCTTAATTACTTTCTTGTATTTGCGATGCTTGCAAGGGGTATAATCACAAGTATGTATTAGTCCTAGGAAGGGCGGTGCATTAGCATAGGTTCACCCACACAATACTTATCAAAACAATGAAGATTAATCACGTATGAAGCGAAAGCACTAAACTAAAATCCCCGTGTGTCCTCAAGAACGTTTGGTCATTATAAGTAAACAAACCGGCTTGTCCTTTGTGCTAAAAGGATTGGGCCACTCTGCAATTATTTCTCTCGCATTTTATTTACTTGTACTTTATTTATCTGCAATATCAAAACCCCGAATACTTGTCTCGTGAGCATTTACAGTGAATCCTTCATCGAAACTGCTTGTCAACACCTTCGCTCCTCGTTGTTCGACACTCTTATTTATCGAAAGTACTACGATACACCCTATACTTGTGGGTCATCAAGACTATTTTAAGCCGGGGAGTGAAGCGCTATTGGTAAGTGGAATTGGTAAGGAAACTTTTACTGTACGTGCTGATTTTGTTTCTGCTTGTTACTATAAGTCATTATGGAGAGATCCTCCCTTGAATTTCTATTTTGGAAATCTACTACTACTGCAACGGTAGTGGATGAGGCGCCAGGTGAGGAAGTAATACCATATAAAATACCTATGAAAATTATTGAACGTGTTGTGGATAACCGCTATGAAGGGGATGGAACTGTGCATCCTGGAGATCATTTACTGTTTTTACATGAATTATGCGGGTTATTCAAATGTGCAGGTATTTCAATGGATGAAGTTAGGAAGAAATTATTTGTTATGTCGCTATCTGGTAAATTGGTATAAACTGCTGAAGGATGGGCATTCTCTTGATTGGAAGGATATTGTGCCTGTATTTTACTCTAAATTCTATCCTCCAAGTGAAATTCACAAAGACCGCAACCGTATATATAATTTTTGGCCTCATGATGGAGAGATTATTGCCCAAGCGTGGGGAGATTGAAGTCTTTAATGCTCAAATGCCCCATTCATGAGCTTCCGGTAATATTATTATTGATAATTTCTATGCAAGACTTTCTTTTCAAGATAAAACCTTGCTGGATACTTCTTGTTCTGGATCATTCACGCAATAAAGAAGAGTTTAAATGGGACCTTCTTGATCGAATCCAAGAAAATACTGAAGGATGGGAGAACGACAAAGGTAGAGTGTTAGGTATAAATTATAATTATGAATACATTGAAACTTTTATGGATACCGATGAATATCGTAATATGAGTGCTACATATGGTCTTGACTCTCAAGTTGTTGCAAATATTTATAAAGCCTTTGCCTCTCATTTTGAATTGCCTAGGAAGAATTTTGATAAGTATCATGAACCATATAAAGATAAAGTTGATTCACCTAAAGGTAAATGTATTGAAATTAAAACTGTTGATCATGTTCTTCCTGAAGCTTATATTGAAAAAACTCCTTTCCCTGCTAAAATGAAGGAGTATTCTGTTATAACTAGTGTAGTTAATAAAAGTGCAAAGAAACCCATAGAACCTAAAGAACAAATAAAAGTTGAACCTGCTGTTGCAATAGTTAAAGATCTTGTTAAAAATGTGGAAGATGGTCATATTATTTTTTGTGAAGATGCTTCTAATATTGTTTCGCATCCTAATAAGTCTATGAAAGCCAGTGTTCTTGTTCTCTCTGTTCGAATTGGTGATCATTGTTATTATGGTTTATGCGACATTGGTGCAAGTATTAGTGCCATTCCTTATGAGCTCTACACGGAAATTATGCATGAAATTGGTTCTTGTGAACTTGAAGATATTGATGTGGTTATTCGGCTAGCTAATAGAGAAACTATCTCTCCCATTGGTATTGTTCGAGATGTTGAAGTTCTATGTGGTAAGATTAAATATCCTGCTGACTTTTTGGTACTTGGTTCTGCTGCTAGTAAGTTTTGTCCTATTATTTTTGGTAGACCTTTTCTAAATACATGTGGAGCTATTATAGATTGCAAGAAAGAGAAAATTGTTACTAAATTTGCTGGTGAATTTTATGAGTTTAACTTCTCTAAATTTGCCAAAACTCCTTATAAAGCTGATTTGCCTAATGAAGATTTTAGAGTTGAACAATGTGCATCTATTGCTCTTGCTCCTAGTAATCCTCTGCAGCAACATTTGGAGAATAGTGAGAGTGAAGTTTTTAGGGAAGAAAGGGATGAGCTTGATGAAATTTTCCTTCGTCAACCTATTCTTAAACATGACTTACCGGTTGAAGATTTAGGTGTAACACCACCACCGAAGGAAGATCATGTATTTGATTTGAAACCATTTCCTGATAATCTTAAGTATGCTTATATTGATGAGAAGAAAACATATCCTGTTATTATTAGTGCTAAGCTTTCAGATATTGAGGAAGAAAGATTATTGTAAATATTGAAGAAGCACCGAGGAGCTATTGGCTATACTCTTGATGATTTGAAGGGGATTTCTCCCGCTATTTGCCAACATGCTATTAATATAGAAGATGGTGCAAAACCGTTGTTGAACATCAGCGTCGTCTAATTCCCAAGATGAAGGATGTGGTAAGAAATGAGGTATTAAAACTCCTTGAAGCAGGTATTATATATCCTATTGCTGATAGTAGATGGGTTAGTCCTGTGCATTGTGTTCCTAAGAAAGGAGGTATAACTGTTGTGCCTAATGATAATGATGAGCCTATTCCTCAAAGAGTAGTTGTAGGGTATAGAATGTGCATTGATTTTAGAAAAGTTAATAAAGTTACTAAGAAAGATCATTACCCTTTACCTTTTATTGATCAAATGTTAGAGAGGTTGTCTAAAAATACTCATTTCTGTTTTCTTGATGGATATTCTGGGTTTTCACAAATTGTTGTTAGAGCTAAAGATCAAGAGAAAACCACTTTCACTTGTCATTATGGAACTTATGCTTATAGGCGTATGCCTTTTGGTTTATGTAATGCTTCTGCTACTTTTCAAAGATGCATGTCTGCTATTTTTCATGGCTTTTGTGAAAAGATTGTTGAGGTATTCATGGACGATTTTTCTGTCTATGGGAATTCTTTTGATAATTGCTTGCGAAACCTTGATAAAGTTTTGCAGAGATGTGAAGAAACTAACCTTGTTCTTAATTGGGAGAAATGTCACTTTATGGTTAATGAAGGAATTGTATTGGGACATAAAATTTGAAAGAGGTATTGAAGTTGATAGAGCTAAAGTTGAAGCAATTGAGAAGATGCCCTATCCTAGGGATGTTAAAGGTATTCGTAGTATTCTTGGTCATGCTGGTTTTTATAGGAGGTTTATTAAAGATTTCTCTAAAATTTCAAAGCCTCTAACTAATCTTCTTCAAAAAGATGTACCTTTCGTTTTTGATGATGATTGTAAGGAAGCTTTTGAACTCTAAAGAAAGCCTTAACAACTGCTCCTATAGTTGAACCGCGATTGGAACTTACCTTTTGAAATTATGTGTGATGCTAGTGATTTTGCTGTAGGTGCTGTTGGACAGCGAGTAGATAAAAAATTAAATGTTATTCATTATGCTAGTAAAACTCTAGATGTTGCTCAAAGAAATTATGCTACAACTGAGAAAGAATTATTAGCCGTAGTTTTTGCATGTGACAAGTTTAGACCATATATTGTTGATTCAAAAGTCACAATTCATACTGATCATGCTGCAATTAGGTACCTAATGGAAAAGAAAGATGCTAAGCCAGGCTTATTAGATGGGTGCTTCTTTTGCAAGAATTTGATTTACATATTGTAGATAGGAAAGGTGCTGATAATCCTGTTGCTGATAATTTGTCTAGATTGGAAAATATTACTTATGATCCTATTCCTGTTAATGATAGTTTTCCAAATGAACAATTGGCTGTAATAAAGGTGAGCTCGAGAGAGCCCTTGGTATGCTGATTATGCTAACTTTATTGTTTCGAAGTATTTGCCTCCAACCTTTTCAGCTCAGCAAAGGAGGAAATTATTTTATGATTTGAGGCATTATTTTTGGGATGACCCACACCTATATAAAGAAGGAGTGGATGGTATTATGCGAAGATGTGTCCCAATATGAACAACAAGAGATATTGAGTAAATGCCATGGTAGTGTTTATGGAGGACATCACGGGAGATAGAACCGCACAAAAGGTTCTACAATCAGGTTTTTATTGGCCAACACTTTTCAAAGATGCAAGGAAGTTTATCTTATCTTGTGATGAATGTCAAAGAGTTGGTAATATCTCTAGACGCAATGAAATGCCTATGAATTATACTCTTGTTATTGAACCATTTGATTGTTGGGGATTCGACTTCATGGGTCCTTTCCCTTCTTCAGAAGGTAACACTCATATACTTATCGCTGTTGATTATGTTACTAAATGGGTAGAAGCTATACCTACAAAAAGTGCTGATGGTGAGACCTCTATAAAAATGCTTGTAGATGTTATATTTCCTAGATTTGGAGTACCTAGATATATTATGACTGATGGAGGTTCTCATTTTATTCATGGTGGTTTTAGAAAAACTCTTGCCAAATATGGTATTAATCATAGAATTGCTTCAGCTTATCATCCTCAAACTAGTGGGCAAGTAGAATTATCAAATAGAGAAATTAAAGCTATCTTGGGAAAGACTGTTAATAAATCTAGAAAGAATTGGGCTAGTAAGTTAAAGGAAGCATTGTGGGCTTATAGAACTGCTTATAAAAATCCTATGGGAATGTCTCCTTATAAAATGGTTTATGGAAAAGCTTGTCATTTACCTTTAGAACTAGAGCACAAAGCTTATTGGGCTGTAAGAGAACTTAATAAAGATTTTAAACTTGCCGGTAAGAAGAGGTTGCTACAATTGAGTTCTTTAGATGAATGGAGAAATGAAGCTTATGAAAGTGCTAAACTTTTTAAGGAGAAAGTTAAGAAGTGGCATGACAGAAGAATTATTAAAAGAGAATTTAATGTTGGAGATAAAGTCCTATTGTATCGGTCTCGTCTCAGATTTTTTGCAGGGAAATTACTCTCAAAATGGGAAGGACCATATGTTATTGAGGAGGTATATCGTTCAGGAGCAATAAAAATTAGCTCTTTGGAAGGTAACGCCACACAAGTAGTGAATGGACAAAGACTCAAGCATTATATTTCTGGAGATTCTTATAATGAAGATATTGATATTATCCAAGTGATAACTCCGAAGCTTTCATCAAAGATCAAATTGACAGTCTGCAGAGTCCGACTTTGAATAGGTAACAGTTTTAGTAATAAAAGTCTGCGTTTAGCTTTCCGAACAATATTTCTTGTTTTGGAAAATATGAAAAATTACGGGATCGAAACGGAGTGGAAGAGACGCGCGAGGGCCCGTCACCATAGGCCGGCACGGCCCCACCCGGCGGCCGCCCTATGGGGACAGCCCCTCGGCGTCCCGTTTCCACTCGTTTCCCTGGAACTTTCCTTTTGTCGTAAAAATATTTGCTATATAATCCCCGGACCCCGGAGGTCCGTATATCGTTTTCTCGTCGTGTTTTGTTTCGAGCTGTTTTCCAGGATCTGTTTTGATTTAGAAGCACCATGGTCTCCAACAACAAAGACAAGGGACCTTTGGAGGAAGATATTCAAGACCCTGAATTGAAGGAAGAAGTCGAGAGCGAGGATGAGGAAGAAGTGGAGGAGGTTCCGCAAGCACACCAGCGTGCCACCATTGCAAGCATTGGCGTGATATCAAATCCATCCAACACCAAGAGGAGTGCACGAATCGCTACCGGAGGAGCAGTTCCACGTCGCTTCTTAGCTCCAAGGACATCTTTGCAATTACCACCCTTTCCGCAATCTAATCTACAATCGTCAAACTGAAAGGACCCCCAAGGTAGTGTTGCCAAGTGGTTGGGATATAGATCGTTCTAACATTGCGAAGAGATGAAATCTGAAGCTGAAGGATGGGAAACAACTCTAGGAGTTGGGACTCCACCGACATGATTATGAGCCGTTGAGCACAACTCGGAGCTGATTCGCAACCTCACCTATGAGATTGAGGATTTAAAGGAACTTGTTAAGAAGCTTGTCGAGAAGAATCCACCATCACCGCCGAAGGAGTAATTCATCATCAGTATTGGCATCACCTTGGTTTGTTCCAAGCTTGGGGGAGTGCCGCGGTATCACATCATCACTACCTTTATCTTTACTATCAAGTAGTGTCATATCATGAGTAGGGAAGTTATCATATGAAATAGTTTGCAATGTGGAAGTATCTCTCTTAGTTGGTTATCTATGTATCCGTTGGTGTGAGTTATCGTTATGGAATATTAATGAGAAGTCTTATCATTTACCTTTTGCACACCTTATTTTAGTTTGCAATCTCCATTATATGATTGCTCTTGACATTAGTATTGATATCACTTTGGGAGCATTAAGTAAATCTATTTGGTCTTGGCAAACTTAGCATTGGTCAATAGCAACAACATCTAGATGTTTAAATAGAAGAGAGAAATACATGTAGATATATTACTCTATTATCTTTATGTTAGTGAGTTTAGTATTCTGAAGTTAAAATTGCTTGTGCTTATGAGAAAGATGCATGATTGTTTCTATCATATGTATATTTGTTTGTTTCCCTCAACCTTTATGCTTGCTATCAAACCTTGCTAGCCAAAGACCTGTATCGAGAGGGAATGCTTCTCATACATCCATAATCCTAGACCAAACCCATGCCATTTGTGTCCACCATAACTACCTATTATGTGGTATTTTGCGCCACTCCAAGTAAATACTTCATGTGCTACCTTTAAATAATTCAAACTATATTACTCTTTATTTTTGTCAATGTTTTATAGCTCATGAGGAAGTATGTGGTGTTTTATCTTTCAATCTTGTTGGGCGAACTTTCACCAATGGACTAGTGGCACATCCACTTATCCAATAATTTTGCAATAAGAGCTGGCAACGGGTTCCCAGCCCCAATTAATAACTTTCATTAATAATTCTCTTCACATGTTTTGCCCTGATTTATCAGTAAGCAACTTAATTTTGCAATAGACACTCCTCCATGGTATGTGAATGTTGGAAGGCACCCGAGGATTCGGTTATCCATGGATTGAGAAAGCCAAGGTTGGGAGGAGTGTCATCCATAATAAAACTAAAATACATGTGTAAACAAAAGAGAAGGGGGATGATCTACCTTGCTGGTAGAGATGTCGTCCCTCATGGGAGCCGCTCTTGGAAGGTTCGTTTGGCAAGGGGTTAGAGTGCCCGCTACCATTCGTTGACAACAACAAACACCGCTCAAAATCTTACTTTTATGCTCTTTATATGATTTCAAAACTTGAAAAGCTCTAGCACATGATTTAATCCCTGCTTCCCTCTGCGAAGGGCATATCTTTTACTTTTATGTTGAGTCAGTAAACCTATTTCCTCTATCTCAAGCAAGCAATTGAGTTGTTGTGAACCAACCATTTATGCTATGATTATTTAATCATGTCTTTTATACTTTCTTGTTTAGTACAAATTTTATCTGAATGAATATGACTTTGAAAGTTATCAATGATTATGAGGAGATTGTTATGATTGAGAATGAAAGCCCTGCTATATAAATTCTAATATGAAAGCCTTGCTTATTAAATAAGAGCAATCCGTTAGTAGTTCTCTGACCAAGAACAAAGTTTGCCATAACCATTTATGATTTCCTATGCACCTTTACTTGTGATTTCTCTTTACTTATTTCAAGTTGAGTTATATGAAGAGAATGTGTACTAGAATATCTTGTGTGAATCAATATGATGCTTCTTGTCCGTATTTTATTTATCGACTCTTCACTCCATAAACATGTGGTCTTGTTTATCGAGCTCAGTTTCGCTTGGGGACAAGCGAGGTCTAAGCTTGGGGGAGTTGATACGTCCATTTTGCATCACTATTTTGTATCATAATTTGCTGTTATTCATTGATATATTTCATGTTTGGACATAATACTTATGTTATTTCATCTATTTTGCATGTTTCATCATTATTGGAGGATCGAGCACCGGAGCGGATTCTTGGAAAAAGCACCGTCGAACACCATATTTCGGAAGATCAACTGTGGAAGAAAATTATACCAAAAATCCTATTTTTACCGATGACGAAGGAAGCGGAAGGGGGAGCCAATGGACCCAAGGTGGGCCCATAGGGCGGCGCGGCCCATGGCCTGGCCGCGCCACCTGGTGGTGAGGGGCCCCACAGCCCTTTCGCCTCTTTTCTTCGCGAAATCCTTCGTCCCAAGACCTAAGCCACGAGGGTACCTCGCGAAGAGTTAGCCGCCTCTGGCGGAGAACACCAGAGAGAAAGAGCTCTCCCGGGCAGAATCCGGGAAATTCCCTCTCGGAGGGGGAAATCGATGCCATCACCATCGTCATCGAGCTGGACATCATCTCCATCATCATCATCATCATCTCCACCATCTACACCGCCATCACCACCGCTGTAACGATTTGGGTTGGATCTTGATTGTTTGATAGGGGAAACTCTCCCGGTGTTGATTACTACTTGTTATTGATGCTATTGAGTGAAACCGTTGGACCAAGGTTTATGTTCAGATTGTTATTCATCATCATATCACCTCTGATCATGTTCCATATGATGTCTCGTGAGTAGTTCGTTTAGTTCTTGAGGACATGGGTGAAGTCTAGATGTTAGTAGTGAATTATTGTTGAGTAGTATTCAATGTTATGATATTTAAGTTGTGGTGTTACTCTTCTAGTGGTGTCATATGAACGTCGACTACATGATACTTCACCTTTATGGGCCTAGGGGAGTGCATCTTGTATTCGTTTGCTAATTGTGGGGTTGCCGGAGTGACAAAACCTAAACCCCGTTAGTATATCGGTGCAGGAGGGATAGCAGGATCTCAGAGTTTAAGGCCGTGGTTAGATTTATCTTAATTACTTTCTTGTATTTGCGGATGCTTGCAAGGGGTATAATCACAAGTATGTATTAGTCCTAGGAAGGGCGGTGCATTAGCATAGGTTCACCCACACAACACTTATCAAAACAATGAAGATTAATCAGCTATATGCGAAAGCACTAGACTAAAATCCCCGTGTGTCCTCAAGAACGTTTGGTCATTATAAGTAAACAAACCGGCTTGTCCTTTGTGCTAAAAAGGATTGGGCCACTCGCTGCAATTATTTCTCTCGCATTTTATTTACTTGTACTTTATTTATCTGCAATATCAAAACCCCCGAATACTTGTCTGTGAGCATTTACAGTGAATCCTTCATCGAAACTGCTTGTCAACACCTTCTGCTCCTCGTTGGGTTCGACACTCTTATTTATCGAAAGTACTACGATACACCCCCTATACTTGTGGGTCATCAGAGGGGTGGGGGTGGTTGCGCGAGAGAGATGGAATGAGCGGAATGTCTGTGCCGCCGAATGTCTGACTGGGACGCAGGGAACCCTAGGTCTAGGGATCTTGATCCCTTCGGGATCCACCACCACCATATGGGCTTAGGAGATGGGTCGCGGCCCACCAGACCAGTGGCAGGCCCACTGGTAGCCACCATCCCCGTTTCCAGGTCCACGCCTGGCTCCCTTACCAGATGGGCCGCGTAGGGCCCCATGGGTTGCGGGCCCACGTCCAGTGCGGGCACGGCCCACAGTGGGAGCGTCTTGGCCGCCGCCGGTGGCTCACGCACTGGTCGAGACCGCATCTCGGGAACTCCGCCCGGTGGCGCCACCGTGGATGCCGACACCAAGCAGGTCACCGCCGGCCGCTGGTCCGGAGATCCGCGCCGCGCAGGTCTTCGACCGCCCGCAGACGCACCGCTCCTCACCCTAGGTGCCACGGATGCGCCACCAGGGCGTCGATCTCCCCGGAATCTGGATCCACGGCCCCCTGGCGCGAACGCAGATCTCCGACGGCTGGAGCGCAGCGAGCCCCCGAGCTAATGTGCTGCGTCCAGGAACTCACCCAACGTTGTCGGGAGCCTGGCGGACGGCAGCGGCGGAACAGAGTCCTCCTCCGCGCTCTCCACGCTCACGACCTCATCATCGACCTCGAGGAGGGGCCGCCAGAACCTCCCCTTCACGCCGCCACCCGGGAGCGACGGCCGCGAGTAGAGGGTGCCGGGTTGGTGGCCGGCACGCCCGCCAGCCGGGCACATGGGCGCGGAGGCGCCGCCCGCCGCAATCGCCCTCGCGTCGCCTTCCTTCTCACTCATTCCCGTCAAGCTAGCTGCTCTTTCATTTCACGCAACTAGCTCAATGGTCAAAGTGTCAACGAGCCTTCCCAATATGATCTTTCTTAGTCAAACTAGCTGAAAACAATGCCGAGCGCGCCAGCCTCCAGCACTGGCAGGTACGATACAAAAATTGATGCTGGTATTCAAACATCTGCGACCAGTATCACTAGCTCAACGATACGTGGTAAAAACTCTAACGACTCGCATCTCCAACCTCTCCAACAAAATCTCCATCATCTTCAAGAGCCCACCCCCAAACTATGAGGTTGTGGAAGTAGATTTTCTATCCCTCGTTCATGCTATCAATGCTCTAGTGCTATATGAGCTGCCTAATATGATTATGGCCATCAATTTGTAATATATTTGTAGTGGATTTTTGGTTTTTGTGAGATGAGTATTGAGATTGTAATTTTCAGAATGTGTTTTATGTATAAGTAGATGTGTATTATGTAATCCTTCTAAGGTTTTTTACGTTTCCCATATACTTTGAGGTAGCATATTTGATATTCAACGATATTCAACACCATGTAATAGAAGCAAAGGCA
Organism: Lolium multiflorum; assembly: GCA_030979885.1. NCBI lineage: Eukaryota > Viridiplantae > Streptophyta > Magnoliopsida > Poales > Poaceae > Lolium > Lolium multiflorum. The sequence continues at coordinate 205,459,630 of CM061747.1, forward strand.
ATACTTTGTTTATCTTAAATGGATCATGCAGTTAAAATGAGCCATACAGACCAAAAAATAAATACTACATGCAAATGTAAATGATAATGAACCGCTGATGCATATAAAATGCATCAATGTACTTTGTAGTTTATTATGTTAAAATTCTTATTATTTTACAATTTTATTATATTTATTGGTACCAACGTACTAATAGTTGCAGAAGTGCAACATTTCTTGTATTACACTTTGTTGTGTGAAATAATACACAAATATGAAAGAAAGCCTCTAATTATGTTAATTCGGAGTTTCTTGAAATATGTTCCTACAAAAAGGTTTTCAAAGATATAGCCCATGAAGATGTCGTCAAACAAAAAACTTCAAAAAATGAAAGTTGTTGGACATTTTCATCTAATATTGACTGATACAACGTTCATCTAAAACAGAGTCCGGATGAACCCTAGAAAGCCTGATTACCGAAGGATACTGCAGTAGTTTCAGGTTCCAAAAGTTATGATCGGATTGACCATAACTCTTCCTGTTATTTGATGGATTTGACTACGGGTCGGTTTATTGTACTCATTGGACATAATTAAGGACTAGGAAGTTTCTAGAGATGCCCAAAATTCCTTTGGATCGAACGTGCATCTATCTCATGGCCTAGATTGCATTTCCACATCGATATATTGAGGGGAAAACTTATTTTTGGAGGCAACCATCCGCAGTCAAGAAAATTACTCTCCTTGGAAGCCGCCAGGGAGGGGTAGAATTTCGTCCACACTAGCTACATCTTCAAGGAAGAAGAAGGTCCAAGGGGTCGCCTCCTCCTTGGTTACCGCCACCTCCACTGTGGCCGCCATCTTCATCACCACCATGGGGCTGCTCTTCATCAATCTCTCCATCAAGATCTCCATAAACATATTAATGTGTGAATAATTCCCGATGTAGGTGTGGGGTGTAAGGAAATTGGATGTGATTGATTGTGTAATAATGCATAGATGCTAAGATTTGTAGTGCTAGCTAGTCTTGAAGGTATTCGGGTATGAGTGTTGATGCACTTTTGCTATGTTTAATGCTTGTTACTATGTCTCGAGTGATAAGATTTCATTACTGAACTTTATTGCCTATCATATATATGAGTTTGGTACTTATCTGCAAAATGTATTATCTGTTATCATGTTAAACTTGTGAACCCTAAAGTAACAGTTAGGGAAAACAAGGGGATATGTGACGGTCTGAGGATAATGTGTGCTCATGAAATGTTAATGCATTGTTCCGAGGTATTCGAAAGGGTAGTCCTTAATTACACGCAGTTCCAAGTTGAGCCCCATGAAATGCGCACATAGGACAATAGAAGTTATGCAAATTCTTATGATTTGTACATATATTTATATTTGAAACACATATACACACAACAAAGTTAGAGGCAAGTACTGTATTATTTATATGTGTATTATATGGTCAATCTTATGCATGCAACATGTTGTTGGTCACCCCATGCGTTCATTTTGACCCACTGCTTGCTCTAAACGACAACAATAAAGCTATCTTTAGTTTTAGCATTTTACTTTTCCGTTCTTTACTTCCTTGCATCTTTACTTTCAGTTTTACACTCCCCAAAACAATCATCCTAGTTTATTTTAGTTTGTTTAGTGACAAGAAAATATTCAACCGGGTAGGCCTATGGAAGCGAGTCGTTGACCAAGGCCAGGGTGGCAAAATCCAGTCACCATCCCGAGGAACCTGTTGGCAAAGGCCCAACATGATGAAGGAGCCCAGTCGATCCATCAAGATCATTGTGGATAACAAGCAAAGGAATCAACGGTGGTAGTCGACTAGGGTTTTAAGATGACTCGCCCGCATGATGCAATACCCTAGGTCAAGTCATCTATATAATGTTAGACCAGGATCACATAGGAAGTACAATCTGTTCATCCTCATAGCCTCCATAGCTTCCATCTATGCCGTCAACAACACTATAATCCGCATAGACATAAATATAATCAAGCAGGAGGTCTTTACCTCAACCGATAGGGGCCGAACCTAGATATATTGTGTTGTGTGCCAATTTTGTCCAGGTGGTTCGTTTGAGTCTTTCGGCATATGTCCCCAATTCTGTTGTACTTACATAGCACACGCGGGCAATGCTGCAGCGGGCGGACTAGCCTCCCAATCCAATTGGAGATCAGGTTAGCTCTTCTAAGGCCCCGACGTTGCATCAAGTCCTACAACCGGCTTTGCATGCCAGCAATAACCCCGGCGTCCTTAGGAGGGACCGTGGCATCCAGATTCCACACACGACTCATCACTGGCGAAAATGGCTTTGCATGTCACAATATGCCACGTGGTTGTGAGTTGCTCGAGCCATGGTAGGGCGTGCGATGACCAGTAAATATGACCCTCGTAGTTTACGTTAACTAAATCTCTAACCATATGTGTAAAGATGTTCATTTTGGACAATTAATATAAATGTTGCTAGAGTTTCAGGGCATCTCTAGCGGCACGATCAATTGCGGACACCAAAAGTATCCATTTTAGTCCGTTTGGATCGAGCTCCGAACACTAAATTAGCCTCATCACTTCAAATGTCTGTTTGGTTCGGGCCGCAAACACCATATTGGCATCATCACGTGAATTGTCCGTTTGGATCGGGGGAGGGGAGGTCCTAGCGGCCCGACACATTTTTCACCCACCGACCTAATATTAATTTGTGAATCAAAGTCACCAAGTGGCCACACAAAGTATGAAATAGTGGTTCGAAACTTAGCCAATTTAGTCAATCATGTAATGCAAATTAGTAGGTTGGAACGTTGCAAAAGGGACACAAGTTCGAATGAAATGAAGCAAAAGTAGATAGACTAGGAAATCACGCGTCATGCTCGCAGATGATGGCTTGGTTCTTATGGAACCATGCCCTTTGCCCCGAATCCATGATGCTCAAGTCGGCGAACATGATCGGGTTCTCCTCCGCAAGCAAACTGGTCGTGGCTTCCTCCTTTGGACCTATTATGGTCTGCTTTGTGAGGTCGATGAAGATGGCGGCGGCCGCCTCCTTCTCTCGGCGCCGCTTCTCGTTCCTCTTGACCAGGGCCTCTTGTGTCTCAGCAATGATCTTCTTCAAGGTCTCGCTCAACGCGAGGGCAGACACATCACGATTTAGATCGGGTTTGGTGGACTTGTGACCCCTTGGCTAAGATGGAAGGAAATTTTGGCCTGAGGCTTCGTCTTTGCCATCGATGTCCACTGCCACAGCGGCTCCGCCATTGTTCAGGCTGAACATGTGGCCGTGTAGCCTAGCTTCCATTTTGAAGCGTTCTTCACCACATGCCAACAATGGACCATGTGGTAACCCTTTCCCCATGATGCCTTGAAGCACTCCAAGGCCTGGGACACCTGCACATACACAATTTGTTAGGCCTTGGTGATATTCCAAGGCTTCTACATTGCAGGAACGAAGGTGGCCATGCTCTAACCAGCCGCTCACTTTGCGCGAAACGACACGATTGATCGACTGCAAAAAACTTGTTTGTCTCCTGTTGGATTTATGCCCACCTATTTTGTAGAGACTACTGGCTGCGGATGCTATGAACCCAATACATAGCTAGTTTTCGGCGTTCATGGAGATCTTGGGTGACCTTTCTCCAATACACTTGGTCTTTTTTGCTTGGAACCACATATAGGAACTTGGCTAATGAAGAGCCAAGAATGGAAGAGCACTAGGTCCTCTTTGTCGTTGTAGGCGATAGTCCTTTGGCTCGTGCGCTTCTTCTTTCCATCGAAGGAATTCTCGACCAGTGCCCCGCCATCGGCCTCACCATCCTCGTATCCTTCACCCTCGCCTTCTCCATTATCAAACACTGGAGTGTCTTGGTCCATTGATTGGCCAAATTGGGAGAACAATGGCACCCCATAGATGTTGTACCCTTGACTCTGGGATTTGGTCCCAAGGCTATCTTCTGGGATGAAACCGCCGCCATGGATCATTGCGTCCATGCTGGCCTCATCTTGGTCGGCGTAGTAAGCCTATAGATCACTCCACATGAGAGGGTTATAGCAAATGATAAAGGGGACCGAGGTGGGAAGACTATACTGGGTCAATCGACATCACAAGAGGCCCCGACATTTTTTTGAGAGCAACCACATATTTCATTAATTGAAAATCAAGTTACATGAAGCAACACATGTGGAAGCTAAAAAACAAACTAGGATAAAATGATTATCTCAAATTTGCAGATAAAATCCTAAAATATCGAGAATTACAAAACGATCCCTAGGGTTTCATGCAAACACCGAAGCCATCAGACACCGTCCAAATTTGTGGCGCCACCGAGACAGACACAAGAAGAGACGCCGAGCCTCCACCATTGCAAGATATAAAAAAGCACCATCGCCAATGAGGCTTTGCGAGGCACATGTCAATGTGGCACGTCGACCCGGGGACGTCCCCGTGCTATCTTGGACCAAGATACGCTGCCTCCCATCTACGAAGTCGGAGAAGAACAACATATCCACCACCTCCAGACCAACATCTTTGCTCCAGAAGAACCACCCAGCCCCGACCGCCTGAGTCGTCGCGGATAGCAACAAACGCTAGCAACACACTGAGAAACTGGTCTCGCTGGATCAAAAGAATGGCGAGAAGAACAAGCTTCCGATCTGAAGGACCAAACAATACACATTGCTATCAACTCCAAGACGCCGCCTAAAAGTTCTCCGCTGGTGTGGGAGTAGAGTTGAAGCAGATTCATTAGCCCAGACGCCGCTCCAACCACCCCAAATGGCGCACCACACCAGACAAAACCTAACCCTAACTACTAGGCCAGAACGGAGACACAAGCCCCCCTTCCTCCTACCGCTGTCGAAGTGGAAAGCAGAGGAAGAGGGGACCAAGGGCAACGCCCTGGTCGGTGGAGGAGATTGGGAGGAGTTGGAGCCGCCGGGAGGCAAAAACGAATAGGTTTTGGCTATGTTATTAGGCCCTGGCATTTCATTCAACAGGTTGAGGGGACCTGGCATGTTCTCAGGCAGGATTGCCCGAGTCTTCCTGATGGGGCCGTCTCCAAGATTGCCACATGGCGTGGGGTTTCGGTCCAAGCGAGGTCCCACCAGGAAGCTCTCATTGCATGGGTCATCCGGCAATGAAAACCGCGAGCCTCCTAGGTGAGAAAGTGGTGTCTGGACCTGCATTGTGGGACACGGTGTTGTCGACAGCTGATGTAATGGTCGTGGATGTAGGGGTGGTTGTACGACCTGGGAACTTACAGAGCTCGTCGAAGAGGCCTAGGTGTGGCCAATGATTGCCTAACGCTTCAACGTGACCATGGCCTCAGCCAAAGAAGGTAATATTCCGAGTTGGGCGTTGGCGTTTCCCTAGATCTCCAAGGCCATCTCGGTGGCCACCGTAGTTGTGGCTTCGGCAACTTGATGGGCTTTCCTTGCCCACATGAAGAAGCGTTGGTCCTTGCGTTTCCCTGTTTGTTTCGCCCTCTCGTCCGGCGTATTCCCCTTCTTCAGGACTTTGGCCTTCTCCCCATGGCTGGCGGCGGCCCACTTCGGGGTTGCTTTTGGGAGGGATGTGGAACTGTCGGGGAGCTAGGTGGGGTGGCTACGTCGACATTCATGGCGGCAGCGCCCATCGCTGGAATGGGCTTCACGCCGGCGAAATATGAGTTTTTGGGTGAGGGAGTGGGAGTGGTTGTTGTACCATGTAGGCATGAAGGCGAACATCAAGCCGCACGTGGACGTATTTGTTGCGTGCACCGGCGCATTTAGAGCCTGAATTTGGCCGCGAATACGTCAGTGCCAACACGACGATCACTTCACATTGGGCCACCGGGCTAAGGTTTTACCAGAGGAACCAAAATGGACATGTTTACTCCGTTTTCTTTTTGGGCATCTGGAGATGCCCATAGCAAAATGGACACAAAAGGTAGTTGTTTTGGTCCGTTTGGGGCGGACCGCGGACATGAAAATGGTTGCCTGGTCTCGTTTGTCCGTTTGGGTCAGGGTAGCCCAGCGGTCCGACGCATTTTTTTTGTACTTTTCATTGATAAAATAACACAATTTACATAGGTTAAAAAGGATAAAACATAAAAAATTAAAACAAGTCTCCAAGGCCACCAAACCCTGGCATACGCACCGACGACTACTGCTCGTCATCTTCGTCCCTGGTCTGGTGGACAAAGACCGGCGTCTCCCATGGCCAGTTGGGCATAAACAGTTGCATGTGGTATACCAGTGTAGGGGGAATGAGAGCGGACAACAACGGCAGGGCGGTGGAGGAGCATAAGAGGCCTTTAAGTCTAGCCTAAAATCCTCTTCCTCTGAGAGGCCTTTAGGCTTACACGTGGCGGCGTACCATGACAACGGTTGCGGCGGCTCCAACAACTGTGACATGAGGATGGCAAGCCTCATCGCCTTCTTCTCGGGAAGGTCGCCCGGCTGTGCGGGGAGGTGTTCCAGCCTTCCCTCCTCTCTGGCCTAATGCGCCTCATACAACACTAGGCCGATGTAGTCGTCGGCGTCGTCCCGGTTCTCCCTGATCGAGATGTCGTCGCCGATGAGCTCCTCTTCGGCCTCAGGCGGAGCTGCATCCTCCACCTTCACGTCCATCGGTGCCCGACCATGCCAAAAAATACCAAATTGACAAATTATGCAATACCAATGCCTTGAGAAAACAGTGCGTCCTTGGTATGGCGGCTGTACTGACCATGCAAATGGATAGTTCTTCGACTCCAACTACATGCAGTCTATGCTACCAATGATCCTCAAGAACCTAGGCAGGTGCTTTCACTCATTCGCAGATAGTTGACGAAGATATCGCTAACAAAAACATGCAAATAACTACGAAACACTTGAGGTGAGCCTTAACTTATTAGCTTACTAGCTTAAACACCTCTCTAAATAGTATCTTCCATTGTAGTACATGGCCTCATTGCTTGAAAAGAGCTTGACGTGTAACTGCATCTCGCGGCGCGACACATTTCGGACGTTCAAATAGACGCGTCGCGTCCGTTTGCATCGGCCCAAATGGTCGAAATCGTCCGGCCGTCCGTTTGCGTCGGGGGTGGCTCCAGCGGCACGATGCATAATTTTTTTCCATTGATGAAGCCATAATTTACATATCAAAACATAAAAAAAGCCATAAAGGCGTGGTAAAAGTAGGTGCTGCCTACTGCTCGTCCTCGCTGACGAGGTCAATGAACTCCGGCGTCGGCCATGGAAGCTCGTACGCCGACGGTGGAGGAGGTACCGCCGCTTGCGCAAGAGGCTGTGGCCAGGGATCCCACGCCGGAGCAGCAGGCGGAGCGCGGCCGTTGGAACGCGTCGGCGTGGCCGGACGAGTCGCCGGCCTCCCATGCGCGAGCGCGGACTCGCGGAGCTGGATTGCGAGTCCGTTCCACAAAGCGAGCTCGTTGAGCTCGTCCGCCGCTGTTTTGGTCGGTGGCAATGGCCTCCTCCTCGAAATGTCCGGCGGGGTCTCCGGATCCCACGTCGGCCCGCCGTCGTGGTCGTGTCGCCATGTCCACGTCCTCGGCCGCGTCCTCCTAGTCGTTCTCTTCTTCTTCTGCGGCGATCTCGCGGTCGAAGTAGTCCACGTCGCCGAGGTAGGCGGCGGCGCGAACTCCCACGTCCGAATGAAATTCAGTTGTAGGAGTTCAGCGCGTACGCCTGATCCTTCCGCAGATCCGGCGGCAAGATCGCTCGCCGGTGGCGCACCTCGTCCCGCCGCTCTCGACCCTCGCGCGGCACGGGGGGACCGGCACACGCCGCGAGTTTAAGTACCAGCCCCCTCCCGGCAAGTTCACGTCCGGCCATGGTACCGGCCGATTTTCCTCCCATAGCTACCGCACGAGGTCAACGCGAACGTACCGGCCGACCCGTGCCTTCTTGCCGGACCGCGAGCCGCTAGCCTCGTGGTCGTTCTTGGTCTTGCGGAACGACCAACATTTCTTCCCCATGGCGTCGGTGGGGTGGATAGTGTGGGATCTGGCAATGGTTTGGTCGGGAAATGGGCGCCTGCAGCGTCCCTTTAAGAGGCTCGGACGCCATCTCGCCTTCAATGGCCAACGCCTCAGCGCGCACGCTTAAAACGCGCGCCATTAACGCGCCCTGCAAAGGGCAGCGCGCCGCCCGCAAGTAATGCTACGGAAGTCGAACAGTTGTGCCGCAGGGGCCCGTGAGACCGAGCGGACACTTTACGCGTTCGATCGTCCCAGGCGGTCTTCGCGAACAGCCCGATCACTTTGCGTCGCGTCGCTAGAGGTAGTGCCAGATGCATTTTCGATGACAACGGACACAAACGGTTTACGTCGCGGTGCTGGAGTTGCACTAAACCGTCGCCGCTTCCTCCGAAGCAAAAGGAGACAACCGTGTCGTCTACCCTTCCCGAGCCAGCCCACCGCATCTCGGAGTTGGAGCTTTTGCATTATCCACTCGCCTCTTTTCTCTCCTGCACTATCTCTCCTCTCACCTACTCAGAGTAGGATAGAACGGCAGCATCTTTTGATGCTTTCTCTTGATGATGGCTACAGCGAGCAGCCAGTGTACGTGCCCAGCGAGTCAGTGCGCCGCTGCCGACCCAGTTCTGGCGTGGTGTCGATGCAGTTCTGGCGTGCGGGCCCGGTACCTCGGCAAGGTCGACAGGTCATGTCCTCTTCCTCTGGATCATGACATGGGCGTGCATGGGATGCCGCCGGAGAGCGGTGGAAATATCCGCTCTTGGGAGAGCGAATCCTGGCTCCCACTGCGGCCTGCGCGCGCGGGTACCGGCCCCGGCATCTGCTTTCGTAAAAAAAGCACACCACTGACTCTCGGTTCACCGGGGCTGATAGATATCGATGAACAAGGCAGTAAAAGTTACCGAGAATCTTACCGCGGGAAGAACGTGCTTGGGGTAAAGCGACGTCGGTCTCGCCGGTGAAATGCTCAGTGCCGAAGCACTGCACGAGCAATGTACGAATACACGCTTTTCTTTTCTTCAAAATGGTAACCGGTATGGTGTATCAAGACATCTACTACTATATAATATAACGCAAAATGCTTAGTGAGATGATAAGAAAAATAAGATGACTTTTTCTAACCACATGCGTTTATTTATAAACACAAGCGCCCGATTAGGCATTCTCTATTATCGAAAATAAGCACCCGTGGTCGAGGAAAAATCGGCTCGTGTCTGGAAAACACCTCTCTAAGCATCTCACATTACATATGGACTAAGCCGTTACATTTAGGTAAACTTTTTTTTGTTAACATGTCCCATCCTGGTGACTGGCCGACAGACGTCCAACGGTTTTGTCGTTTCGCTGCCGGAGCTAGGCAATGATTTCCGACATGATCCCCATAGGGTAACAACATCGGCACAGCGCGTAGCCGCCACGTGCCGCAAGCCAACCGGCAGACACGCAATTGCTTCAATAAGTGTGCTGCATTCATTCTTCCATTCATTCTTCCGAAGGTTCCTACCGCGTCATTGTCCCACGGCTTTGTCGTTTCGCTGTCGGAAATAGGTCCGACGTCCTCCGACATGATCCCCACGGGGAAACAACACCGCCACATGACCCCGAGGGGCGCAGCCGCCACGCGCCGCAAGCCAACTGGTCGATGCCCAGGTCCCCGAGGACTTAATTAACGCGTGCATGCTTAATTACGAAGGTTACCTAACTTATGATGCTAAAGTAAGAAATTGAAGACTACTTTATGTTTACCGCGTAAATGACACGAGTAAAGGTGTTGAAAGGATAATACTGCCGTTGAAAGGGATGAAGGACAGAGTTGGATGATAAAGGTGGAGCCTCAACTGAGCTCACTGCGTAATCTTATTAATGGATTGCTTCCACGTGCTACAACTGTGTTCGAGACCTAGACTAATCAGATTCTAGGAAATGGAAGCTTAGAATGCTGTAGCACCATTACGAAGTGGCAAAAAGGGATTGTAACTCGTGATTGCAGACCTAAGGCCAGCTCTCAATGGCTTCGGTCAGGTGTGTACGGTGCAACAGTTAAAGATAAGAGTAAATCAGTCACACGGACTAACACTAATTCTAGAATGTCTAATTTGTAATTTGCACTGCATTTTCATGCTAGACGCTGGGTTATATTCTAGTTTCTACTGCATTTCCTGCTAAGGTCCTCCTACCCACTCAGACCCACCCTAATTACTCTGGTGCCTGTGAACTGTGGATCAGACTGTGCTTGCCCAAGTACCAACAGACATAGCGGGACCATTCATTCACCCGTTAGATAGGGTAGCCACCCGTTTAACATGCGTCTAGTGCCTGAACGGTGGCACTGCAAGCCAAACACGTTAGCCAGCAACGGTTCACGAGCGTCCTGGCCTTTTCCCCAGGCGGGGCGGTGGCTTGCACGCGCTGGCGGGGCCGGCACGGCCCTATCGAGGACCGCTTTCTTTTTATGATACCAGTACCAATGATGCCAACTTCTCTCACTATTCAGTCTGCCCCAGCGCTACCGAATCCGATGATGCTTTCTTTTTTTATGATACCAATGACACCAAATTCACTCATTATTCATTCACGCAATTGCCATGGGAGGGCAAGAGGAGAGACTTTTATGGCCTTTTCAGTTCTGAGGTTTTATCAGTACATCAAATTGCTTGTTTTGATGTAGCACAAATTCGACCACACAGGAACCAAAAGAGAAACATTTATGATGACAACATCACAGCACAGATTCGACCAGACAATGTGTCCTGTCAGCATCCATTTCGAGTGCCATCTGCTTTTCACAGCAGAGACCGGTGAGCTACTTGCTCAAAAATACTCCGAGTAATTTAATTCAGATACACACATCTGGAAGCAGGGTTGGTTGGATTGCCCATCGGAATTGCTTCTTCTTCAGCTAAGGGAATAAACCATACGATCAGCCAGCTCCTTCCCAACAACCTTGGCATATCTGCTTAGCTGCCTTTCTAGCTCACTCAGGTGCTTCCTCTCGATTGGCCCGACCACGCTTTGAAGTTCCTGAAAGACAAGGCAGGCCAAATTACAGGACATTAGAAATCTGTTTCACAAAAGCCCAGACAGCCCAATAGGAATCGATGAAGCCATCAAAGGAGAACACCTTCACAAATCCAATATCTATTACAACAGCAGCAAATAAATACATTTCCTTACACATCAACTGTGCCATGATAATCATTATATGCAACAGAAATGGTTGCTAAACTAGATAAAACAAGAAAGGAAGCTGCAACAAGAAAATTCTTGTTAAACTAGATAGATCAAGAAAGAGAGCTTTGTATTACATGCTCCGTAGGGAAGACTTGAAGAAGGATTGATGGTTTAACGGCAGCAGAAATTGAAATTTCACATGCTAGAAAGGCAAAACTGATGCCCGTGCATCATCAACCAACTAGAACTAACAGCATCGTTTTGACTGGAGCTAAAATTTGTGTATTTACCTTATATTGAACTCGGGAACCACTCAGGTCCATGGTAACATTTTCTATACCATCTATGTTGGAACAATCCTCAGTTGTATCAGCACTGGATTCCGAATGAACCATCTCCTCATCAACCATCATGTCCGATTCGTCATAGTCCGAGTCTTCATCATCCTCGTCAATGGGAATCTCACTGTGGTCAATTTTTGCTGAAGGTTCATCACGAGGAACAGAAGCATGTGCCTGGGGCACTTCATCTTGTGCTGTGGAGAAATCAGATAGAACAGAATACAGACTCTTATCTAGTAAGGGTTTGGCAGCATCATAGTGTACCCACCTGCAAAATCAAGAGTTAAAGGATAATGTAGCTGTCAATAAATCAGTATACATAGAACACTTGCATAGATAGGGAGTGTTACAAAGCTCTGCTTTGATGAACAGACAAAACAAACAACTTGCATGCAAACCTATGATTAGAAAAGTATCTCTTTCAGATTAGAGGAAAAACAACTTACTCATAACGGACAGGACATAGAAGTTCTGATGGTCGATATGCAGCCTTGTATCTCATCTTATTGCAGGAATGTATGTAATAACCAAGGTAGTAGTACTGGAGGCTGGGGCAGCTTTCTTGTGCTGTCTTTACCCAATCTATTTCCCTCAGAGCTGTATACTTTCCAAGAGATAGGAAAGCAAGGTCAGGATCCCAGAACAAGTATTTGCTTGAGAGACATTTAGGAAGGATATCAACTACACCAACTGCCACAAGTTTTCCATCAATTCTATACTGCTGATGAAATGAACCAAACCCGCATGGCGGAACTGTATTATCACCACTCACTGGGGGAATGGAAACAATGGGTGTATCTACCAGAAATCTCTTGTATGAGCTTTCTGTAACTGTCTTCTCCTTGTGCACTTTTGTCTGATATCTCTTGTACAAAGCAAACTCCTCCGGGTCAAAATGTGATCTTGCCATACTAAATTCCAACTTTTTTGCTTTTTGATTATGTCTTGCATCATTTTTGTTTACAGCGCCTTGTTTTGAGCTGGAAGAGTTACCTGAAGCATTATGGTTCTGAACTGCTTGAATGGTGGCAGAATAGAAGTTCAGATGGCCGTTACAAGCTTTCAATGAAAAACCAGCTATTTCTCCATTCTGTGCCATTGCCGACACCAGCTTCTCTGCAATACAATTTGGAGAGAGGTCTCCTAGTACTGCACGCTTTTCTTCAGGCAATGCGCGTCTTATTGTTGCAGCAAGTTGGAAACTTATATTACACGTGTAGACTAAATCTTGGATTGTTCCACCTTTTTTTTCTTGTGCTGCTTCTCCTACTTTCTTTTTCACTTGAGGTTTAACAGTCTTCACAACAGCTTTAGGGAGTTGAACATCAGAACCTGCAATTCCACCTTGGAAGCACATGTCTATTGCCTCGTTTATTTTGCTAGACAGGCAACAGATAAACTCATCTTTTTGGTCCAAGCTTGGACATTTGTCTGTTCGAAATCCATATGTTGATACCCTAGATACTTTCAAGGTTGGTGAATTCATAGGTTCATTGAGTGAACGCTTTGTAGGGTTGGTCTTACACTGTGGACTTCCAACCTGTGGCTCAAGCTCTCCATCAAGAAACCTGCCCATAGGTAAGGTGAAGACACATTGTAAGGCATTTTAAAGATTGAACTAGAAAATATGCATTATATAATACACAAAACTGAGAGCAAACAGACCAACACAATATGTACCTTTGCATCCTTCTAAGCACACGGTCTTGCTCTTTGGAACAAGTGAAATCACTTGCCTTCAAACGTATAGTATATGAGGGACAGCATGTCCGTTCCATCTCAGGCTTGTAAAGAAAACTGCCAGACCTTCTCCATCCACGATCAAGAAGAGCTGTATAAGAAGTGAACATTCCAATCATGGTTACAAAACCATATCAACAAAAGCATTTTTTTAAGGAAAAAATTTAGAGCCAACATCACACGGAAGAATATGAACAAGTAATGCTTTAACAGACTAATGACCATAACAGACTAAGATTTTGCGCGGATTCCTATGGGTGGGCAGGAAGGATGTTGAGGGTGGACACTGCCACGTAAACTAGGACAAGGTGAGCAGGCCGCTGTGCTGTGGAGGCCTTGGTATACCAGACCTTGCACGCACGGCCATCAGCCTGAGGACCCGTTGGTTGTGGAGGATGCGTACAGACCCTTTGAGACCTTGGCGCGGGCTTTGACATGCAGTTCACCAGGAGTGGGCGCAATATTTTCTTCGCTTCCACGGTGATGTTGTTGGGCGATGGATCCTCCGCTCTTTTCTGGGAGGACAGGTGGGTGGATGGGAAGTCGATCGGGGAAATAGCGCCGGATTTACTAGCGCTTATTCCACGACGCCCCAGGAAGCGCCGTACGGTGTTACCGAACGCAGCTGGGTCACAAACATTTCAGGGGCTTTGAACCCTCTGGCACTTTGGCAATACATTCAGCTGTGGACCAGGATGCATGGGGTGCACCTGACAGATGAGCCAGACAAGCTTGTCAGGTGGTGGACGACCAATTGCCAGTACTCCTCTAAGACCTGCTACTATGCCCTTTTCCAAGGGTCGTTAGTCTCGGGGTCTTGGAAGTTGAACTGGAGATCTTGGGCACAACCCAGGGTGAGGTTCTTCATCTGGCTAGCTTGCCAAGACAGATGTTGGACGGGTGAGAGACACGCACGACGCCAGTTGCCTCATCGGCCGCGATGCGTGTTCTGTGACCAGTCGGAGGATACTATGTCACACATTCTTACAGGGTGCCCATTTTCACGGATTATCTGGCATGAGGTCCTATCCTGGATCCGATCTACTGCTGGACCTCCCGTTGCTGAAGGGGACTTCGCGGAGTGGTGGACGCTGGTGGTGAGATCCAACCCACATCATATGCGCAAAGGAACCTCATCGTTGATTATGCTCACGGCATGGTGGGTTTGGAAGCATAGGAACGCGATCGTCTTCAGCAACGAGCTGCCTTCAGTGGTCTCCGTAGTCGACACGAACAAAGCCGAGGCAATATCATGGGCGGATGCGGGAGCACGAGGGCTACGCCAACTTCTCCGTTAGACTAGGTTTCTTGGGTTGAGCTGTATGGCGTGGGTGTTGGCCCACTCTTCAGACTTGTAAATACAACTTCTTTTTCTATCAATGCATCGAAATGCAAAGCTTTTTGCGTTTTCGCGAAAAAGAATATTCCATCTCTTGGTTTCGCTCTCCTTTCTATAAAATCTCTAGTCAAATCCATAATTTAGCAAAATATTCTTGTTGTGAATATACTTGTTTCATGGTATAAATTTTCTTCCCTTTTGCAAATTGCCACAAGACATCATTATGAGTACACCTTACTTTTAAGTGATCTAATCTCATATTACCTTCCGTGTTTTCATGTGTGTTAAGCATCTTTGCATCACAGCCATAGCTATAGGCAGTCAGTGATAGGTTAGATGGATGAAAGTAAAATATAGTGGAGCTTAGTGTTGCGAAATGTTCATATCGTAGCATCCTGATCTCAACTGCAGATCCGCAGAGCTTAGATCCTTACATGCAGACTCATGTTAGTGTTCTGCCCATCGCACCCTGGCATGTTCTACAACTCGACCGTCACATTATCATGAACTTTCTTGAACTTATCCAGTAACTTTGGTTTCACTCAAACTGCATAAATAGTTTCTCCCTTGCCCAGGTGCATAGCCCCTGAATAACCTTTAGGAGGCCGTCTTACAACACTCCAGTTGGAGAAAAACGGTAGGTGCCACACAATTATACTGGCTTCCTAAGTTTTTGGCATACATTTTACACACTGTCTGACGCAATTTCTGTCGTGGCATGCAATGTTAGGACAGAATAACACTATATAGGTACAGTTTTATATTCTTGCATGCTTATAGTTATAGTTAATCAATCATCTGAAACTTCAATTCTCTGGATTAATTTTATATCGTCCGACGCATATAGGCTAACTTCAAAGCACATGCATGAACAGAACAAACATCTGGCCTCTACAATGCAAGGTGCTCAGAGAGATGCTTAGAAAAAAAAATGGTTTTTACTTAAGCACCAATGCTTTTTTACACAACCCAGATGCTTAACTAGGAAGCTCTGGTAAGAAATAAGCACTGTTGCTTAAGAAAAAAGCTGGTTTATTTCTATAAGCACCTTGCATTGTAGATGGCCTAAGTCCACATCAAACAATCTAACTTTACATACAGATGGATTTTAGGTAAGCATAAAATAAGATCTCCATACCTTGATAGTCATGAGCATTCAGACTGGTAGCCCACAGACCTGCAAAATTAATAGAATAAAAAAGGTGGCACCATAACTTTATTCCAAGAAAGCGAAAAAGCTTTGCATCTACTTGCATTTACAGAAAAGAATGATTTACGAGCCTAAGACTAGGCCAATACAACCTAACACAATCACGGCAAGACAAAATTAATGGCCACTACACGGAGATTCTATCTTCCAAAAGACACGCCGCGGTATCCCAAACTATTGCAATATGAGGCTTCTATAGACATGTACACAAAAGATTGATAAGGAAATGAAAAGTAAAAGCGAAGACGGATCATTAACCATCAGCATAAAGGTGAAACATGGTTATTTTCAATAACACGATGAACAGTAAGAGTTAACACAGCATGTTAATAGCCTATATTTCATTTCATTCAGTTTTTAGGGAGGCGGAATTTGGATGCCTCTTTCAAGTGTCGCGAGCCGAAGTACATAACCCAGGTGTCTCAAGAATTCATATACTGTACTCAATTATTTATAAAATCGCAGAAGTAACGATCAGCATTCATAGAGTACCTACAGTTGGCAAACAGAAGCCATTTCATTTCGATTTATTCCGGAGGATTTCGTTGCGACTGTAGGTCCAAAGAACAACGAAACTACACCACAACCCGATCTAAAGAGCATCGCACCTTGGTGGCTTGGTCCCCTTGGCAATAGAATCTACGCCAGTACGCCTAAATTTAATTTTTGGGGTGATCTAGGCGTCCTATGCATAACGCGTCGGCTCGACAGGTCAGAACTGACGGGCAATTCCAGACGCAACAAGAACCGATCCAGGTCGAACTAGAGCAAACTACAACGGAAGGGATTTCTGGGATGGTACCGTGGGAGATGCTTGTTGGGCCGGTGGATCGGCAGTAGCCGCAGGTTGTGCGCCGCCGGCCGTAGTCGATGACCACAGACTCGCCAACGCTTCCGGTTCCGCGTCCGCCGGCCCCGGCTCCGCTGCTGCTGGCGCCGTCCGCCATCACGCTGCGGCTGCGGGGTGTTTCGCCGCCGCCGCGCCGGAGGATGCTGTGGTTGGGCGGATTGGCTGGGTCCCCGGCCGGATCTGACTGGTAGGGCTGCAAGACTTACAGAGGGTTCCTTCGCCTGCTGGGTTGGCCCCTTGGTTATAGCAGAAGTCGTCAGTCTTCTGGTCATAAGATAAGTCTGTTCCTACGTCATCAGGTTTTAATAAAAGTTTTGTTCCTAAAAATAAGTTTTTTTTAAGTTTGTACTTCCATTTTCTTAGTGTCTAAGGAATACAGACTGCAGTTTTGTTTTACATGAGCTTCTCAGCGTCACTCTTTCTCGTAAAACGGAGGCTAAAACTTTGCCTCGAGCAAGTTAATTAAAAAGACTTTACAAAGAAAATAACTGGAAGCCAAGGGTCTATAAATGCAAAATGTCTACTCTCACGGTATTATATAATTTAAATGGTTGATGCCCGCCAAACCCCAATTAGTGGCTTCTTCTTTAATTTGACAATTATTGAGGTTGGCATTAAGTGCACATTTCTAAAAGAAACAATGTTTCGTGCATTCCAAAGTTTCCAAGAATTAACCATGAGCCTCTCTCATCTTCCGGTGAGCGTTGACCATCGGAAACGACCAATCCTTAGCTAAGAGGAAGCTTGGCCAGTTGGAGAGGAGGGGGGGTTGAGGTCAAGCCAAGCGATAACATCATTTCGTATCCGCACTGAATCCCGACACTTGAACATAATGTGTTCCACGGGTTCCGGCTCCGTCTTGCAAAGTTGGCATAGCCCAGTAAGGTCGTCTTCTCCCCTGCAACCTATATCGTCCACACCCTATATTGCAGAATGAGCAAAACAAAAAAAAACTGCACTTAGGTGCTCCAAACCTCCAGCTTCATGGCCTTCAAAATTGTTCCTTCAAATTGAGCAAGATATGCCAAGGCCACTGTGTATTCCCTTGAAGTGGATAGGTTCCACACAATATCATCTGATACATCCTCAGTGAGATGTACCTCCTCTAACGAACTCCATGGGTCAAATATTTCACTTGAGATCTCGGAGGCAATGTTAAACATTGTTGATCTAAAAGTCCAGTTGGAGCACTTTCTTGACAAACAAATTCTTTACCTTCAAGATGGTCAAACCGGGGAGGAGGTAGGCTTCTCCCCTACACACATAGGGTGTGCCGATAAACAAGCCTTCAGACCATCAATGATCGCAACCGTGGTAGCCGCATTGAAAAGATCCATGTCCTTGTCATCACACGGATAGCCTAAACCATCCCAACTGCGAGTATTATCCTTCCACAGTGGTCATGGGCATGCATCTAAGACGCATGGACATTTCAAATTTTCCCCAACTCAAGAATGCCTGTCCGCCCAAGAGTTGTGGGCTGACAAATAATCTGTCAGTTGATCTTGCACTCACCGGCCTCTGAGTTTCACCCCCACGGGAAGGCACATTGTACTATATGAACCGAGTGCATGGAACCACATGGAAAGCATCAAATGGGTTGATGTGATAGATAGCCCACGGCATGATGACATATTTGAGAAGTGTAGTCCTTTTAGCCATCGCTATGGATTTTCCATGACCTCTACCCCATTTTTCGGCCATCTTGTGAACTATATGTTAGAAGTTGATGCTCCTTAACTAAGAGGAAGCTTGGCCAGTTGGAGAGGAGGGGGGGCGGTTGAGGTCAAGCCAAGCGATAACATCATTTCGTATCCGCACTGAATCCCGACACTTGAACATAATGTGTTCCACGGGTTCCGGCTCCGTCTTGCAAAGTTGGCATAGGCCAGTAAGGTCGTCTTCTCCCCTGCAACCTATATCGTCCACACCCTATATTGCAGAATGAGCAAAAAAAAACTGCACTTAGGTGCTCCAAACCTCCAGCTTCATGGCCTTCAAAATTGTTCCTTCAAATTGAGCAAGATATGCCAAGGCCACTGTGTATTCCCTTGAAGTGGATAGGTTCCACACAATATCATCTGGTACATCCTCAGTGAGATGTACCTCCTCTAACGAACTCCATGGGTCAAATATTTCACTTGAGATCTCGGAGGCAATGTTAAACATTGTTGATCTAAAAGTCCAGTTGGAGCACTTTCTTGGCAAACAAATTCTTTACCTTCAAGATGGTCAAACCGGGGAGGGGGTAGGCTTCTCCCCTACACCCATAGGGTGTGCCGATAAACAAGCCTTCAGACCATCAATGATCGCAACCGTGGTAGCCGCATTGAAAAGATCCATGTCCTTGTCATCACACGGATAGCCTAAACCATCCCAACTGCGAGTATTATCCTTCCACAGTGGTCATGGGCATGCATCTAAGACGCATGGACATTTCAAATTTTCCCCAACTCAAGAATGCATGTCCGCCCAAGAGTTGTGGGCTGACAAATAATCTGTCAGTTGATCTTGCACTCACCGGCCTCTGAGTTTCACCCCCACGGGAAGGCACATTGTACTATATGAACCGAGTGCATGGAACCACATGGAAAGCATCAAATGGGTTGATGTGATAGATAGCCCACGGCATGATGACATATTTGAGAAGTGTAGTCCTTTTAGCCATCGCTATGGATTTTCCATGACCTCTACCCCATTTTTCGGCCATCTTGTGAACTATATGTTAGAAGTTGATGCTCCTTAACTAAGAGGAAGCTTGGCCAGTTGGAGAGGAGGGGGGGCGGTTGAGGTCAAGCCAAGCGATAACATCATTTCGTATCCGCACTGAATCCCGACACTTGAACATAATGTGTTCCACGGGTTCCGGCTCCGTCTTGCAAAGTTGGCATAGGCCAGTAAGGTCGTCTTCTCCCCTGCAACCTATATCGTCCACACCCTATATTGCAGAATGAGCAAAACAAAAAAAAACTGCACTTAGGTGCTCCAAACCTCCAGCTTCATGGCCTTCAAAATTGTTCCTTCAAATTGAGCAAGATATGCCAAGGCCACTGTGTATTCCCTTGAAGTGGATAGGTTCCACACAATATCATCTGATACATCCTCAGTGAGATGTACCTCCTCTAACGAACTCCATGGGTCAAATATTTCACTTGAGATCTCGGAGGCAATGTTAAACATTGTTGATCTAAAAGTCCAGTTGGAGCACTTTCTTGACAAACAAATTCTTTACCTTCAAGATGGTCAAACCGGGGAGGGGGTAGGCTTCTCCCCTACACCCATAGGGTGTGCCGATAAACAAGCCTTCAGACCATCAATGATCGCAACCGTGGTAGCCGCATTGAAAAGATCCATGTCCTTGTCATCACACGGATAGCCTAAACCCTCCCAACTGCGAGTATTATCCTTCCACAGTGGTCATGGGCATGCATCTAAGACGCATGGACATTTCAAATTTTCCCCAACTCAAGAATGCCTGTCCGCCCAAGAGTTGTGGGCTGACAAATAATCTGTCAGTTGATCTTGCACTCACCGACCTCTGAGTTTCACCCCCACGGGAAGGCACATTGTACTATATGAACCGAGTGCATGGAACCACATGGAAAGCATCAAATGGGTTGATGTGATAGATAGCCCACGGCATGATGACATATTTGAGAAGTGTAGTCCTTTTAGCCATCGCTATGGATTTTCCATGACCTCTACCCCATTTTTCGGCCATCTTGTGAACTATATGTTAGAAGTTGATGCTCCTTAACTAAGAGGAAGCTTGGCCAGTTGGAGAGGAGGGGGGGCGGTTGAGGTCAAGCCAAGCGATAACATCATTTCGTATCCGCACTGAATCCCGACACTTGAACATAATGTGTTCCACGGGTTCCGGCTCCGTCTTGCAAAGTTGGCATAGCCCAGTAAGGTCGTCTTCTCCCCTGCAACCTATATCGTCCACACCCTATATTGCAGAATGAGCAAAAAAAAACTGCACTTAGGTGCTCCAAACCTCCAGCTTCATGGCCTTCAAAATTGTTCCTTCAAATTGAGCAAGATATGCCAAGGCCACTGTGTATTCCCTTGAAGTGGATAGGTTCCACACTATATCATTTGATACATCCTCAGTGAGATGTACCTCCTCTAACAAACTCCATGGGTCAAATATTTCACTTGAGATCTCGGAGGCAATGTTAAACATTGTTGATCTAAAAGTCCAGTTGGAGCACTTTCTTGACAAACAAATTCTTTACCTTCAAGATGGTCAAACCGGGGAGGGGGTAGGCTTCTCCCCTACACCCATAGGGTGTGCCGATAAACAAGCCTTCAGACCATCAATGATCGCAACCGTGGTAGCCGCATTGAAAAGATCCATGTCCTTGTCATCACACGGATAGCCTAAACCCTCCCAACTGCGAGTATTATCCTTCCACAGTGGTCATGGGCATGCATCTAAGACGCATGGACATTTCAAATTTTCCCCAACTCAAGAATGCCTGTCCGCCCAAGAGTTGTGGGCTGACAAATAATCTGTCAGTTGATCTTGCACTCACCGGCCTCTGAGTTTCACCCCCACGGGAAGGCACATTGTACTATATGAACCGAGTGCATGGAACCACATGGAAAGCATCAAATGGGTTGATGTGATAGATAGCCCACGGCATGATGACATATTTAAGAAGTGTAGTCCTTTTAGCCATCGCTATGGATTTTCCATGACCTCTACCCCATTTTTCGGCCATCTTGTGAACTATATGTTAGAAGTTGATGCTCCTTAACTAAGAGGAAGCTTGGCCAGTTGGAGAGGAGGGGGGCGGTTGAGGTCAAGCCAAGCGATAACATCATTTCGTATCCGCACTGAATCCCGACACTTGAACATAATGTGTTCCACGGGTTCCGGCTCCGTCTTGCAAAGTTGGCATAGCCCAGTAAGGTCGTCTTCTCCCCTGCAACCTATATCGTCCACACCCTATATTGCAGAATGAGCAAAACAAAAAAAAACTGCACTTAG
Source organism: Lolium multiflorum (assembly GCA_030979885.1). Taxonomy (NCBI): domain Eukaryota; kingdom Viridiplantae; phylum Streptophyta; class Magnoliopsida; order Poales; family Poaceae; genus Lolium; species Lolium multiflorum. The sequence goes on from CM061747.1 coordinate 205,481,217, forward strand.
GTGCTCCAAATCTCCAGCTTCATGACCTTCAAAATTGTTCCTTCAAATTGAGCAAGATATGCCAAGGCCACTGTGTATTCCCTTGAAGTGGATAGGTTCCACACAATATCATCTGATACATCCTCAGTGAGATGTACCTCCTCTAACGAACTCCATGGGTCAAATATTTCACTTGAGATCTCGGAGGCAATGTTAAACATTGTTGATCTAAAAGTCCAGTTGGAGCACTTTCTTGACAAACAAATTCTTTACCTTCAAGATGGTTGATACGTCTCCAACGTATCGATAATTTCTTATGTTCCATGCTACTTTATTGATGATACCTACATGTTTTATGCACATTATATGTCATATTTATGCATTTTCTGGAACTAACCTATTAACAAGATGCCGAAGAGCCGCTTGCTGTTTTTTTGGTTTCAGAAATCCTAGTAAGGAAATATTCTCGGAATTGGATGAAATCAACGCCCAGGGTCCTATTTTTGCACGGAGCTTCGGAAGACCGAAGAGATAACGAAGTGGGGCGACGAGGCGCCGCCACCATAGGGCCGCGCGGCCAGAGGGGGGCCCGCGCCGCCCTATGGTGTGGGCCCCTCGCGCCGCCTCTTGACCTGCCCTTTCTCCTACTTAAAGCCCCCGTCGCGAAACCCCCAGACCGAGAGCCACGATACGAAACCTTCCAGACGCCGCGCCGCGAATCCCATCTCGGGGATTCGGAGATCGCCTCCGGCACCCGGAGAGGGGATTCATCTCCGGAGGACTCTTCATCGCCATGATCGCCTCCGTGATGAGTGAGTAGTTCACCCCTGGACTATGGGTCCATAGCAGTAGCTAGATGGTCGTCTTCTCCTTGTTGTGCTTCATTGTTGGATCTTGTGAGCTGCCTAACATGATCAAGATCATCTATCCGTAATACTATATGTTGTGTTTGTCGGGATCCGATGGATAGAGAATACTATGTTATGGTGATTATCAATCTATTGTTTATGTGTTGTTTATGATCTTGCATGCTCTCCGTTATTAGTAGAGGCTCTGGCCAAGTTTGTACTCTTAACTCCAAGAGGGGGTATTTATGCTCGATAGTGGGTTCATGCCTTCATTGACACATGGGACAGTGACAGAAAGTTCTAAGGTTGTGATGTGTTGTTGCCACTAGGGATAAAACATTGATTCTATGTCTAAGGATGTAGTTGTCGATTACATTACGCATCATACTTAATGCAATTGTCTGTTGCTTTGCAACTTAATACTGAATGGGGTTCGGATGATAACCTGGAGGTGGACTTTTTAGGCATAGATGCGGTTGGATGGCGGTCTATGTACTTTGTCGTAATGCCCGGATTAAATCTCACTATATTTATCATATCATGTATATGCATTGTTATGCCCTTCTCTATTTGTCAATTGCCCGACTGTAATTTGTTCACCCAACATGCTTTTATCTTATGGGAGAGACACCTCTAGTGAACTGTGGACCCCGGTCCTATTCTTTACATAGCATACAATCTCTGCAATACTTGTTTTACTATTTTCTTGCAAACAATCATCTTCCACTCGATACGCTTAATCCTTTGTTACAGCAAGCGGTGAGATTGACAACCTCATTGTTTCGTTGGGGCAAAGTACTTTGGTTTTGTTGTGCGATTCCACGTTGGCGGGAATCCCGTTGTTGCGCCGCATCACATTTCGCCACCATCAACCTTCAACGTGCTTCTTGGCTCCTACTGGTTCGATTAAACCTTGGTTTCTTTCTGAGGGAAACTTGCTACGTGCGCATCATACCTTCCTCTTGGGGTTCCCAACGAACGTGTGAGTTACACGCCATCAAGCTCTTTTTCTGGCGCCGTTGCTCAAGACACGCTGCAAGGGGAGTCTCCACTTCTCAATCTCTTTACTTTGTTTTTGTCTTGCTTTATTTTATTTACTACTTTGTTTGTTGCACCTAAACAAAACACACACAAAAATTAGTTGCTAGTTTTACTTTATTTACTGTCTTGCTCTCTATATCAAAAACACACAAAAAAATAGTTACTTGCATTTACTTTATCTAGTTTGTTTTATTTACTGTTGCTAAAATGAATACCCCTGAAAATACTAAGTTGTGTGACTTCACAAATGCAAATAATAATGATTTCCTATGCACACCTATTGCTCCACCTGCTACTACAGCAGATTCTTTGAAATTAAACCTGCTTTACTAAATCTTTTCATGAGAGATCAATTTTCTGGTGTTAGTTCTGATGATGCTGCTCTCAATAATTTTGTTGAACTTTGTGAAATGCAAAAGTATAAGGATGTAGATGGTGATATTATTAAATTGAAAGTGTTTCCTTTCTCATTAAGAGGAAGAGCTAAAGATTGGTTGCTATCTTTGCCTAAGAATAGTATTGATTCATGGACTAAATGCAAGGATGCTTTTATTGGTAGATATTATCCTCCCGCTAAAATTATATATTTGAGAAGTAGCATAATGAATTTCAAGCAATTAGATACTGAACATGTTGCTCAAGCATGGGAGAGAATGAAAACTTTGGTAAAGAATTGCCCAACCCATGGACTGACTACTTGGATGATCATCCAAACCTTCTATGCAGGACTAAATTTTTCTTCGCGAATTTATTGGATTCAAGCTGGGAGGTACCTTTATGTCCATCACATTGGGGCGGCTACAAAACTTCTTGATGATATGATGATAAATTACTCTGAATGGCACACGGAAAGAGCTCCACAAGGTAAGAAGGTAAATTCGTTGAAGAAACCTCTTCCTTGAATGATAAGATTGATGTGATTATGTCTATGCTTGTGAATGGTAGATCTAATGTAGATCCAAATAATGTTCCTTTAGCTTCATTGGTTGCTCAAGAAGAAAATGTTGATGTGAATTTCATTAAAAACAATAATTTCAACAACAATGCTTATAGGAACAACTCTGTAATAACTATAGGCCATATCCTTCGCTAATGGTAATGGTTATGGTAATTCTTATGGGAATTCTTACAATAATAATAGGAGTGTACCCTCTGGTCTCGAAGCTATGCTTAAAGAATTTATTAGTACACAAACTGCTTTAACAAATCTGTTGAGGAAAAGCTTGATAAAATTGATACTATTGCTTCTAGAGTTGATAGACTTGCCTCTGATGTTAATCTTTTAAAATTGAAAGTTATGCCTAATAATGATATTGATAATAAGATTACTACTACAGCAAATGCCATCCAAGTTAGAATTAATGAGAATATAAGATTAATGGCTGAATTGCGTGCTAGGTGGGATAGAGAAGAAAATGAAAAACTAGCTAAAGAGAATAATGTAGCTAAAGTTTGGACTATTACCACCACTAGTAATGCTAATTCTTCACATGTTGCTGCACCTCCTACTATCAATGGTAAAATAATTGGTGTTGGCAATGTTTCTACTCCTAGTGCAAAGCGTACAAAACTGCTGAAATTGCTAAAACTGCTGAAACTTGTGATAAAACTGCTGAAATTTTTTCCAACCTTGGGAACAATGATCCCATTGCTGTAGCTCATAATGATTTAGATTTTGATGATTTCCACATCTCTGAAGTTATAAAGTTCTTACAAAAACTTGCTAAAAGTCCTAATGCTAGTGCTATAAATTTAGCCTTTACAAAACATATTACAAATGCTCTCATAAAAGCTAGAGAAGAGAAACTAAAACTTGAAACTTCTATTCCTAGAAAGTTAGAAGATGGTTGGGAGCCCATCATTAAAATGAAATTCAATGACTTTGAATGTAATGCTTTATGTGATCTTGGTGCAAGTATTTCTGTTATGCCTAAAAAGATTTATGATATGCTTGACTTGCCACCATTGAAGAATTGTTATTTGGATGTTAATCTTGCCGATAATGTTAAAAAGAAACCTTTGGGGAGGATTGATAATGTGCGCATTACGGTTAACAATAACCTTGTCCCGTTGATTTTGTTGTCTTGGATATCGAATGCAATGCATCTTGTCCTATTGTGTTGGGAAGACCTTTTCTTCGAACCGTTGGTGCTGTTATTGATATGAGGGAAGGTAATATTAAATATCAATTTCCTCTCAAGAAAGGTATGGAACACTTCCCTAGAAAGAGAATGAAGTTGCCTTTTGATTCTATTATTAGAACAAGTTATGATGTTGATGCTTCTACTCTCGATGTTACTTGATTTGCACTTTCTGCGCTGAAAGGCGTTAAAGAAAAGCGCTTATGGGAGACAACCCATGTTTTTACTACAGCAATTTTTTGTTTTGTTGAGTCTTGGAAGTTGTTTAATACTGTAGCAACCTCTCCTTATCATGTTTTTGTGCCAAGTAAAGTTTCTATGTCAAAGTTGATGTTATATTTGGGATCGCTGCGCGAAACAGCATTGCTGTCTGTCACGAATCTGGGCACAGTTCTCTGTAGAAAATTCGAAAAAATCTGCCAATTTACGAGCGTGATCCTTAGATATGTACGCAACTTTCACTAGTTTTGAGTTTTTCCATTTGAGCAAGTCTGGTGCCATCTTTAAATTCGTCTTTACGGACTGTTCTGTTTTTGACAGATTCTGCCTTTTATTTCGCATTGCCTCTTTTGCTATGTTGGATTTATTTCTTTGATCCATTAATGTCCAGTAGCTTTATGCAATGTCCAGAAGTGTAAAGAATGATTGTGTCACCTCTGAATGTGTGAATTATTAATTGTGCACTAACCCTCTAATGAGTTTGCTTGAAGTTTGGTGTGAAGGAAGTTTTCAAGGGTCAAGAGAGGAGTATGATATACTATGATCAAGAGGAGTGAAAGCTCTAATCTTGGGGATGCCCCGTGGTTCACCCCTGCATATTTTAAGAAGACTCAGCGTCTAAGCTTGGGGATGCCCAAGGCATCCCCTTCTTCATCGACAACAACATCAGGTTCCTCCCGAAACTATATTTTTATTCGGTCACATCTTGTGTTCTTTACTTGGAGCGTCGGTTTGTTTTCGTTTTTGTTTTTGTTTGAATAAAATGGATCCTAGCATTCACTTTGTGGGAGAGAGACACGCTCCTGTTGCATATGGACAAATATGTCCTTAGGCTTTACTCATAATGTTCAAGGCGAAGTTTCTTCTTCGTTAAATTGTTATATGGTTGGAATTGGAAAATGCTACATGTAGTAACTCTAAAATGTCTTGGATAATGTGATACTTGGCAATTGTTGTGCTCATGTTTAAGCTCTTGCATCATATGCTTTGCACCCATTAATGAAGAAATACATAGAGCTTGCTAAAATCTGATTTGCATATTTGGTCTCTCTAAGGTCTAGATAATATCTAGTATTGAGTTTTGAACAACAAGGAAGACGGTGTAGAGTCTTATAATGTTTACAATATGTCTTTTATGTGAGTTTTGCTGCACAGGTTCATCCTTGAGTTTGCTTCAAATAACCTTGCTAGCCTAAACCTTGTATCAAGAGGGAATACTTCTCATGCATCCAAAATCCTTGAGCCAACCACTATGCCATTTGTGTCCACCATACCTACCTACTACATGGTATTTCTCCGCCATTCCAAAGTAAATTGCTTGAGTGCTACCTTTAAAATTCCATCATTCACCTTTGCAATATATAGCTCATGGGACAAAATAGCCTTAAAAACTATCGTAGTATTGAATATGTACTTATGCACTTTATCTTTTATTAAGTTGCTTGTTGTGCGATAACCATGCTTCTGGGGAACACCATCAACTATTGTTGAATATCATGTGAGTTGCTATGCATGTCCGTCTTGTCTGAAGGATCTATCACCTTAGTGGTTGGAGCATGCAAAATTGTTAGAGAAGAACATTGGGCCGCTAACTAAAGCCATGAATCATGGTTGAAGTTTCAGTTTTGGACATATATCCTCAATCTCATATGAGAATAATAATTGTTGCTACATGCTTATGCATTTAAGAGGAGTCCATTATCTGTTGTCCATGTTGTCCCGGTATGGATGTCTAAGTTGAGAATAATCAAAAGCAAGAAATCCAAAATGCGAGCTTTCTCCTTAGACCTTTGTACAGGCGGCATGGAGGTACCCCTTTGTGACACTTGGTTGAAACATGGCATGCAAAGATCCGGTAGTCCAAGCTAAGTAGGACAAGGTGCGGGCACTATTAGTATACTATGCATGAGGCTTGCAACTTGTAAGATATAATTTACATAACTCATATGCTTTATTACTACCGTTGACAAAATTGTTTCATGTTTTCAAAATAAAAGCTCTAGCACAAATACAGCAATCGATGCTTTCCTCTTTGAAGGACCTTTCTTTTACTTATATTGTTGAGTCAGTTTACCTATCTCCCTCCACCTTAAGAAGCAAACACTTGTGTGAACTGCATTGATTCCTACATACTTGCATATTGCACTTGTTATATTACTTTATGTTGACAATATCCATGAGATATACATGTTATAAGTTCAAAGCAACCGCTGAAACTTAATCTTCCTTTGTGTTGCTTCAATACCTTTTGTTGACGTCAGAAACCCACCGGTGGGCAGTGACTGGTCAACACCGTAGAGCCGGGAACAACTAGGGCTGCGGCTGGCCCCAGTCCCGTTGACGTCGGAAACCCACCGCGGCGTGACTGGTCAACACCGTAGAGCGGAACAACTAGGGCTGCGGCTGGCCCGTCCCTCGAGCGACGGCCCGCAAAGCCTCTCGCGCGCCGATGCAAATTGTGAGGGCGTGCCACCTGACCTATACCTGGTCGAAGGTGTGGATGATGCCTCGCTTAGTTTCCTGCGGGCACACACGTACACGTTAAATACGAGCCTCGATCGGCTCTCGGGTTATCCTGTGAATCGGCTCATGGAGCCGATCCACCCATGATTCGTCCAAGGTGGCCGAATATATGGTGGTCCTGCTTGATCAAGATAAAGCATGAGATCCACGATCTAGGGTTTTCACCGCATAATCGGATCATCCTACTCACGATTGGGCCTCGCGCGCACGCACGGTGATTGTAAGCCAACCCTAGACAAGGCCTAAAAACCAACACGAGGTTGATCCTCGGAACATCCTGTCTAGGGCCAGCAAACTACACCCTACACGCCGCTGGATCCTCCAACCCTTTGTAAGGCCTAACTATTGCAGATATTAAACTAATCCTTGATAAATCAAGGAGCAATCGTAACGGATCAGATCTACTAAATAATGATCAAGCGGGGTGCCGCCCTGCACCCATGATGAGGTACAAGGACGGCTAGATGCGCGAGGGTTGCACTACGACAGCATATGATACTAGGAACAATGCTAACCCTAACACATCTATGATAACTACGTTGCTCGCCATCAAAAGGCTTCAGTACGAGCAACGCATGAACAACGTGGGCGTGTGCTGCCAAGATCGCGAGATGCGATCTAGGCAGCATGGTGCTACCAGAGAAACCCTTGAGACGAAGGGGTTGGCGATGCGCCGAGATTGGTTTGTGGTGAACGTTGGTTGTTGTTTATTCCATAAACCCTAGGTACATATTTATAGTCCAGGGACTTTCTAATGTGGGCGTGCACTAAACCGTGCACGAGATAGATTCTAACTTCTAAACTGAGATGCGATCTAATATGTTACAAATACACGGGCAGTTTAGCCCAACTTGGTATAAAAGGCCGATTCACGTATTTCCTCCATGTCTAATCTTCACGTCCATCTCGATCGCGGCACCTCGGCTTGGTCAAATTCTGGTGATAACACATGCCCCCTGTTTTGGAAATGACATTTCCAAAATCATTATGCTTCCTTTCGTCGGGTCATGTCGTGGCAGAGCAGAACTGTTGCAGCATCCGTCATCATGACACCTTGTCTTCCCCACTTCTTTGTGAAATTTGACAGCTTTAGCATTACTTCCTCGGAAACTGCAATGGCATTGAATCTCCACTAGGCTCCTCATTATTTAACCATGCCAACTGACCTGTCCTCTTCATCCCCTTCCTCTCTCCAGCCAAAAAACCCTCTCCTCCTGTAGCAATGTCTTCCTCTTCCTCCTCCGCTTCACTCTTCTCCCTCCAATCGGCGCCGAAGAACAAGGAAGAAGATGATCCCTGCTCCGGGGCGAATCCCATCTCCTCCGACAAGGAGAAGAAAGAAAAAAGAGCGGAAAGGACTGAGGCTTCCCCCTCCACCAAGTTCCCGCCGAAGAAGCGCTCCCGCATGTGGGCGGACAGCGAGGACGACGATGATGACGAGGAAGAGGAGGATGAGGAGGAGGATGATTCCTCCTCCGCGGGATATCCTCCAACGAAGCGCCTCCGGGCGGATAGCGAGGATGATGATGACGAGAGGAGGAGGAAGCACAGACACTGAACAGCATGCGAGGAGCTTCCTGGGAGCAGCGCCGACGACTCCAACGACGGCGATGATGAAGACGGCGACGACTAGTGAGTAGGACTAGTAGTTAGCAGTGGCACTAGGCACCAGATCCCTCTTTTGGGAGCCCTCGGCTCTTCTTGTAAAGCCGTTTCTTTGAATTAATAAGAATTGTTCGTTCGATCTTTCTTCCATTAATTCAATCTCCATCTTCCCGCTAATCTGAGCAATTCCACAGCCGAAATCTTCATCGGCTAATCTGAGCAACCAGTCCCCTTCCCTTTCTTGCAGCAACCCCAATCGGCTCCTGAGAATATAGAGCATCCACTAGATTAGCTGCCCCCCGAGCCTTAGTCAAGGCGAGGACATCAACAAGGACGTGCTCGAGGGAACTCATGAAGCTAAACTGAACACCATCTTGGCGCAAATCTGAGCTTCGTGGGTCTCGTATAATTGTTCTAGAGTCGATGGCGGCGACATCGGCTTTTTTTTCCGATTGCATCGGCCCCTTTTACGGCCGATTGCATCGGCCCCCATACTTTGGTACCCATCATCCCACATGCTTGGGAAATACTTTTTGAGGTGTTTACCATTTACGGCCACTGGGAACTTCTGCCCGTCCAACTCTTCCAACATGTATGCATTACCTTTCAAGGCCTGAACGACTTTGTACGGACCGTGCCAATTAGGAGACCACTTGCCATATGCCTTGTCCCTGGTTCCTAACGGCAACACAGCTTCCCATACCAGGTCACCAACCTGAAACTCCTTTGGCCTAACCTTCTTATTGTAGGCCCGAGCTACCCGGGCCTTGTTTTCCTTGATCTTTTCCAACGACCAAAGCCTAAGCTCTGTTGCGTCCTCAATGGTGTCACTCATCAAAGTGCATATTCGTCTGCCGTCAGGTCGTCCTGAAACGTGACACGCCTTGATCCAGCCGTAATCTCCCAAGGTAATACGGCTTCTTGCCCATAAACAAGCTGGTACGGCGAAGTTTTTATAGCTCCATGGCATGACATGCGGTAGGCCCATAATGCCTCTGATAACTTCTCATACCAATCCCTTGGGTTTTCTTCAATCTTTCTCTTGATCAGCTTGATTAAACTCTGATTGGACGCCTCAGCTTGCCCGTTCGCCTGAGCATAGTACGGAGATGATCGGATCAGCTTAATCCCCATGTCATCGCAGAATCCCCTGAACTCTTTAGACACAAAGACCGAACCTCCATCGGTCGTGATGGTTTGGGGAATCCCGAACCTATGAATCACGTGTTCTTTCACGAACTTAATCACATCTTCTGATTTTACCTTTTTCATAGGGACGGCCTCCACCCACTTGGTGAAGTAATCTGTGATGGCCAAAATCCATTCGTGTTTCTTACTCGAAGCCGGATGGATTTTTCCGATCATGTCCATGCCCCACCCTCGGAATGGCCAGGGTTTGATGATCGGGTTCATCGCCGATGCTGGTACCATCTGAATCTTCCCAAACATCTGGCATGCCTGGCACCCCTTGTAGTAATTGAAGCAATCTTCAAGCATGGTGGGCCAATAGAACCCTGAGTGCCTAATTAGCCACTTCATCTTGTGAGCCGACTGATGAGTTCCACAAGCACCTTCATGCACCTCATGTAAGAGCCGATTAGACTCAGTTGGTCCCAGGCACTTGAGTAGTAACCCTTCCAACGTCCTGTAGAACATGTCGTCCCCTATGAGGACATACTTCATGGCTTTGTATCTTATCCGCTTAGGTGCCCCCGAGCCGAATCTTTTAAGTATTTGAAGATTTCGGCTCTCCAATCATCTTGTTCCAGGAATTGGACCTGAACTTCTGACCCTTCAGGTGTATCTATGTAGCCTGACGCCATTTGCGCGAGATTGTTGGCCTCGGTATTCTGGGATCTTGGAACCCAATTGAAGTTGATGTATCAAAACTGTGTCATTAGCTCACGGCATTCCATCCAATATGGGAAAAGCGATTCACTCTTGCACTTATATTCATCCGTGAGCTGGTTGATCACCAACTTGGAGTCTCCAAAAAGTTCTACTGCTTCCGCTCCAGCTTCTAGTAGCAACTCCATCCCCTTTCGTACCGCTTCATACTCCGCCACGTTGTTGGTGCAGGGGGTCGACAACCTGATGGAGAAGGAGTACTCCGTCCCCCTAGGCGATACGAGAAGAATGCCGATGCCGCAACCACCGTCGCAAGCCGATCCATCGAAGAACATAGCCCATGCACGTATGGATAGTGCTGCTATATTGGTACCGATTCGCTCGGCTATGAGATCGGCTAATGCTTGTCCTTTGACTGCTTTCGCAGGCTGATACGAAGGTCGAACTCCGACAACGCAAGCATCCATTTACCCAATCGTCCTTTCAACACGGGGGCCGACAACATGTGCTTGACAACGTCGGACTTGCATATGACGAAGATCTCTGCCGTCAAAAGGATATGGTGCAGCTTGGTGCGGTGAAGACCAGACAGAGGCACATTTTTCGACCTCAGGGTACCTCGTCTCCGCGTCCAACATCCTTCTGCTGAGGTAGAAAACGACCCTTTCAACGCCCTCGTAGAGTTGCACCACCACCGAGGCGATGGATGTGTCAGCTACTGACAAGTAAATGTAGAACGGCCTGTCTTGTTGGGGCGGCACTAGCACGGGTGGTGTCGTCAGATACCGCTTGATGTCATCGAACGCCTGCTGCTGTTCTGCCCCCCAGTGAAATTCGTCATCGGACTTAGTCTTCACTAAACCCATGAACGGCTCGATCCGTCCTGACAGGTTAGAGATGAATCGGCGAACGAAGTTGATCTTGCCGATAAGACGTTGTAGTTCCTTCTTGGTGGGCGGCTGCATGGTACGCACTGCCTCCTGACTCTTCAGCCGATCTCAATTCCTCGCTCATGGACCAAAAATCCTAGGAACTGACCGGCCGTCACCCCAAAGGCACACTTCTTTTGGGTTCATTCTCAGAACTTTCGAGTTCGGTCTAGTACGTGTCGTAAATCTTCCAAGTGTCCCTCCATGGAGACAGATTTGACTACCACATCATCGATGTAGATTTCCACCAGCTTGCCGATCAGATCGTGGAATATATAATTCATGGCTCTTTGATACGTCGCGCCGGCATTCTTCAACCCAAAGGTCATGACCACATATTCAAACAAGCCTACTGCCCCTGGTACTCTGAATGCAGTCTTGTGTATGTCTTCTGGGCCATGAAGATCTGGTTATAGCCGGCGTTGTCATCCATGAAGCTTAAAACCTTGTGGCCAGCAGCTGCATTGATCAAAGTTTCTGCCACAGGCATCGGATATTCATCTTTTGGAGTAGCTCTGTTAAGGTCTCGGAAATCGATAGCCACACGCCACCGGCCGTCCTTCTTTTCCTGGAACGATACTGGATATCCATTCCGCATACCTGCATGGCTGATGAATCCGGCAGCCAACATCTTCTCGATCTCTTTCTTGACCTCCTCTAGGATTTCGGCCTTCATTTGTCGTGCTCGTTGCTGGAAGGGCCGAAATCCTTTCTTCAGGGGGAGTCGATGCTCGATGATGCTCCTGTCCAGCCCAGGCATCTCCGTGTAGTCCCATGCGAAGCAACTGGGTATTCTTTCAATAGAGCAATCATCTGACTCCTGAGCTGTGGGTCTAACTTCCTGCTGATAAAAGTTGGCCGCGGCTTATCCCCGGGGCCGATGTCGACTTCCTCTAGCTCGTCAGCCGAGGTGAACCCGAACCCCAGCTTTCCGTCACCTGTGAGGTCGACGCCGAATACTGGGAGAGCTGGTGGTGCGTGTAATATGGTCCGATCGCTGGGATCGGCTTCTTCTTCATCCTTGCTGTGAGAGCAGCCGCCCTCATCCCTACCCTCACCAGGGTGGTACCCCAGCTCCACCACATTGGTGCTGACGCCATGGGAGCGGGTGTCGTGGGAAGAGCCGATGAGATCGGCTTCGCGGAGGACCTTGACTTCGCCATTCCGATCCTCGTACTCGACCGGGAGTGCCTTCCGCCATCTCGATGTGGGTGGCGAGGTGGTTGATGTTGAAGATGCGTCCCACCGCGTGCAGAATGTGTTGACGTCGAAACCCACCGGCGGGCAGGATCGGTCAACACCGTAGAGCCGGGAACAACTAGGGCTGCTGGCCCCTCCTCGGAGCGACGGCCCGCAAAGCCTCCCGGTCGCGCGCCGATGCAAATTGCAGGGGCGTGCCACCTATACCTGGTCGGAAGGTGTGGATGATGCCTCGCTTAGTTTCCTGCAGGGCACACACGTACACGTTAAATACGAGCCTCGATCGGCTCTAGGTTATCCTGTGAATCGGCTCATGGAGCCGATCCACCCATGATTCGTCCAAGGTGGCCGAATATATTGTGGTCCTGCTTGATCAAGATAAAGCATATGAGATCCACGACGATCTAGGTTTTTCACCGCATAATCGATCATCCTACTCACGATTGGGCCTCGCGCTCACGCATTGTGTCAAACCCTAGACAAGGCCTAAAAACCAACACGAGGTTGATCCTCGGAACATCCTGTCTAGGGCCAGCAAACTACACCCTACACGCCGCTGGATCCTCCAACCCTTTGTAAGGCCTAACTATTGCAGATATTAAACTAATCCTTGATAAATCAAGGAGCAATCGTAACGGATCAGATCTACTAAATAATGATCAAGCGGGTGCCGCCCTGCACCCATGATGAGGTACAAGGACGGCTAGATGCGCGAGGGTTGCACTACGACAGCATATGATACTAGGAACAATGCTAACCCTAACACATCTATGATAACTACGTTGCTCGCCATCAAAAAGGCTTCAGACGAGCAACACATGAACAACGTGGGCAGGCTCGTGCTGCCTAGATCGCGAGATGCGATCTAGGCAGCATGGCTTACCGGAGAAACCCTTGAGACGAAGGGGTTGGCGATGCGCCGAGATTGGTTTGTGGTGAACGTTGGTTGTTGTTTATTCCATAAACCCTAGGTACATATTTATAGTCCAGGGGACTTTCTAATGTGGCGTGCACTAAACCGTGCACGAGATAGATTCTAACTTCTAAACTGAGATGCGATCTAATATGTTACAGATACACGGGCAGTTTAGCCCAACTTGGTATAAAAGGCCGATTCACGTATTTCCTCCATGTATAATCTTCAGGTCCATCTCGATCGCGGCCCACCTCTGGCTTGGTCAAATTCTGGTGATAACAGTCCCTCAGAGCGACGGCCCGCAAAGCCTCCTGGTCGCGCGCCGATGCAAATTGCAAGGGCGTGCCACCTGACCTATACCGGTCGGAAGGTGTGGATGATGCCTCGCTTAGTTTCCTGGGCACACACGTACACGTTAAATACGAGCCTCGATCGGCTCTCTCCTGTGAATCGGCTCATGGAGCCGATCCACCCATGATTCGTCCAGGTGGCCGAATATATGGTGGTCCCGCTTGATCAAGATAAAGCATATGAGATCCACGACGATCTGGGGTTTTCACCGCACAATCGGATCATCCTACTCACGATTGGGCCTCGCGCTCGCGCACGGTGATTGTAAGCCAACCCTAGACAAGGCCTAAAAACCAACACGAGGTTGATCCTCGGAACATCCGTCTAGGGCCGGCAAACTACACCCTACACGCCGCTGGATCCTCCAACCCTTTGTAAGGCCTAACTATTGCAGATATTAAACTAATCCTTGATAAATCAAGGAGCAATCGTAACGGATCAGATCTACTAAATAACGATCAGCGGGGTGCCGCCCGCACCCATGATGAGGTACAAGGACGGCTAGATGCGCAAGGGTTGCACTACGACAGATATGATACTAAGAACAATGCTAACCCTAACACATCTATGATAACTACGTTGCTCGCCATCAAAAAGGCTTCAGCACGAGCAACGCATGAACAACGTGGCAGGCTCGTGCTGCCTAGATCGCAAGATGCGATCTAGGCATGGTGCTTACCGGAGAAACCCTTGAGACGAAGGGGTTGGCGATGCGCCGAGATTGGTTTGTGGTGAACGTTGGTTGTTGTTTATTCCATAAACCCTAGGTACATATTTATAGTCCAAGGGACTTTCTAATGTGGGTGTGCACTAAACCGTGCACGAGACAAACTCTAATCTCTACGTAACCTACTATATAAAGATACACGGGCTAGCTAGCCCAAACTTGATAAACAAGGCCGATTCACACATCTCTCTACGCATATATCTTCAAGTCCATCTTGATCGCGGCCCACCTCTCGACTTGGTCAAATTCTGTGATAACACATGCCCCTCGGTTTTGGAAATGACATTTCCAAAATCATTATGCTTTTCTCTCGTAGGGTCATGTCGTGGCAGAGCAGAACCGTCGCAGAGTCCTTCATCATGAATCTTGCCTTCTCAACTTCTCCACACGATTTGACAGTTTTGGCACTACTTCCTCGGAAACTGCTGTGGCATTAAATTTCCAATATATCCCCTTTTATTTAACTGCTACAAACAGTTCTCCTCTGCATCTTCTTCGCATTAGCATCCCAAAAGCCCTCCTGCACCACAATGTCTTCTTCTTCCTCTGCTCCATCGGATCTTTCCAGCCACCCACATCCCGAGCCGACGCCGAGTACAACCCGGCGGAGTCCACGCGGCCAACATCCGTCGCGCCATTGCGGCCGGGAGGAGTCGACCATGACTTCTCCATCCGGTCGAGGACGACAAGTCCCCGACCGATGGGGAGAGCGATCTCCGCTTCCTTGCCGACAAGGAAGCGGTGGAAGAAAGCGAGGATGATCGCTTTCTGGGATGGGGCCACCTCCGAGGAGGTGAAGAGGAGGAAGAGGAGAGGACACACGACAGCCTTCCCGAGAGCCGCCGGCCAGCGCCATTGCCCCTGGCCGGGGAATCTGAGTGACTTCGACAGGCACGACGACGACGATGAAGAAGATGAGGACAATGAAGGTCCTGCCGGCCCGGAGAAGCGACGACGAGCCGGCCGGGAGAGCAACGACAGCGGGACGGCGACGACGAGGGCAGCAATGGCCCGTAGATAGGGCCCTTAGCATAGGATCCGTAGAAGTAGACGGGGCAATGTACCCCTTAGTATTCCCTTTTGAGGGCAATCAGCTCTATTATGTAAGAAATCTCTTAATAAAGAACTTTCCCCAATCTGATTTTGCCGATTCCTTTAGCTTATCTTAGCCGATTCCCTCTTCTATTGACCTTGCCGATGCATAATGAGCCGATAGCAACGTATCGGTCCTTCGACTTTGCCCTTTCATCCTTCAACTGATGATTCTCTTTCCGGTAGATGATGTGGGATCTACAGGAGAGCCCTTAAAATTCCCCCTGCCGGTTTCAACGATCCCTTTAAGCGAGCGCTCATCATTTTGCGAAGAAGGTTGCGACGAAAGATCAGCCGATGGTACCCCAATCGGCTCCTTAATAGAACATCTACCAGGCCTGTCGCCCCCCAAGTCTTAATGTTAGCTTAAATCGGCAAGACTCCAGAGTCAATGCCTTCAGGAGAATTTTAGGACCACTGCTGCAAACCTTGACCGCTTACGCCTTTCCTTGTGACGCCCTTTTCTTTGCAGCAACGAACTTGTCCAAAGCCTGTCAATTATGACGACTATCTCTTTGAATTAGCGGTTCTATTCCGCAAGAACCCGCCACCTTTAGCCAAACTGTGATGATTCCAACAATACTGGCTCCTCAGAACGAAAACCTTTCAGGGCGAGCTGCCCCCCGAGTCCCAGTCAAGGTGAGAATAGTGATGAACCAAGCAGATGCGTCAGCATTGGTTTCCCCGTTATACTGCAGAACCAGCCGATTTCAATGAAATCGGCTTCTCGTGGTAGGGATATTCCAGGGCAAGCTGCCCCCCGAGCTTCTCTGGTTCAATGCGGGAGCTTCTTGACGAGAGTGTTGCTGAAATTGTCGCCCTGATCATTGGCTGATCGTTGCCCTGATGAGAATTCCGCAGCCGATTGGTTATTCTCATAATCCTAGCCCGATCAGCATGTTCACGATGGGGCTGCAGTCCTCCGTCTTGCAAACTACTAGTGGCTCTAATGAACTAAAAGTGGCCCTGGACTTCCATTTGCAACAGTTGTATTCCTTGAGTCGATGGCCATGCATCGGCTTCTTCGTATCCTTAAGTCGATGTCTGCGCATCGGCTGTGCTCAAAATGTGCTCAAAATTTTCAATTTTTTACGGCCGACTTGTGCGCCGGCCCCAATGCTTGCCTCATATGTATTTAATCCATCTAGATTTTCACGGCCGACTTGTGCGCCGGCCCCAATGCTTGCCTCATATGTATTTAATCCATCTAGATGCCCCCGAGCCGATTCTGTCAAGAGAATTGATGGTATCGGCTCTTTAGGTAGTCCCTGCTGGGTCGATGTCGATCCCAGGCGAAATAGATGGTGGGTATAATTCTGGCCGATTGCTGGAATCGGCCCTCATTGCTTGCTCGGTGAAGGTTTTATAATGTTCCTCCACGAATTTTGGGGCCGATCGCAAGGATCAGCCTCAACACATTTGTCCATCGATGTTGTTCTCGTTATACGGTCAATCAGGTGGATAGAACCAGCCTTACCCCGTTCTTTGTCACATCAATGCGTTCGCAGTCCAAATTGATGCCCGAGAGCGGTTCTTGACCTGATGCCTCCCAAATGCCCATGCCGGCTGTTGAGATCTCGGCTGAATCATCGGCGTGGACGACCTCCACTTCATCTCCATCCCACTCGTATTAGGCATTGGTGCATCGTGGATGGATGCAACAAATGGCGTGGATCCAATCCCTCCCTAATATTACAGCATAGGTGCTTTTGCTGTCGACAACAAAGAACGTCGTAGGGATGGTCTTCCTTCCCACGGTCAGATCCACGTTTAAAACACCTTGCGCATCAGATGCTTGGCCGTTGAAATCGCTCAATGTCACATTGGTTTTGATTAAATCCGAGCTGGAGCGTCCCAACCGCCGTAGCATGGAGTATGGCATAATGTTGACTGCCGCTCCGTGTCCACCAACATCTTATTGACAAGCTGCCCATTGATGTAACCTCGTAAGTACAGGGCCTTCAGATGCCTGTAACCTTTCTCGCTTTCGAAGATGACCGGCCGTGGGCCGCAGTCAATGTGCCACAGGTGCTTCAAATAACCTTGGAGCGCTAAATTCCGCAGGAAGGATGAAGACCATGTTTGTGCCACCCGATGTTTCATCATCGGTTTTCCTTGCCTAGGGCGCCACTCTTTCTTTGTGGCCGACCTTCTTCATCTAGGGTTCGCTGAATTTTGGCGGCCAGGTCAGGCCGCCCTTCCTCCGCGTGCATATAACCTTTCGGCTTCTTCCAACGCACGTAGTCGCGAACCCTTCGTTTTTGGGAGCGGCTGAGCCCGTCAGGACACCATCTTGGCCGATGATACTTATCCTCTTCATCACCGTCCTCTAGTTCCTCGTGATCTTCCATCTGAACGGACTCGGTATGCTTGCTCCAAGGCGGGAGAGGCCCTGGCGCTCGAACACGGATACCTTAGCTGTACCCTTCCCCTTTTGTTTACATTCGGCAATTGCCGATTGTTGGTAGTCGGCTCATTCCGGAATCCCAGCAGTGTCTGAAGAAGGGGCAGTCCCAGTGCCTATCCACGTTGTCCGGCTCCTCAGACCTTCCTCTGGCGCGACGATCGTACCCGTCGTTGTGGCCGTTGTTCTGACGATACCTCCCGTCTGCATCAGACCGATGATCTCTTTGATCGCCCTCGCCGTAGCGGCGACGTCGGTCGTATGGCTGGTCGTATTTGCTGAGGAGATGCTCGGGAAATGGGCGTGGATGCCGTGGGTTTCTCACCTCCTCCTTGGCCAGGTACCGTTTATTGTCGTCTTGGGGCCGGTCACGTGGACCGGCTCCTCTTTCTCTTTGCCACGAGAGTGGCTGCTCTCTGCTTGGTCCGCGTTATGGCGAATCACGAACCCCGCCATATTGGCATCGAAGAAGAACCCTGGTTCTCTTATGGAGTGGCTGAGGTCGACCGTGTTGACACCAGGCAACGGACGTGTGCCTCCGTTGAGCTTGATGCCGTGCGAACGGGTCTTCCCACAGAGCCGACGAGTTCGGTTCCGAGGACCGCCTTGGCCTTGTTATGCTTCTTCTTGAGCTTGCCAGGCCCTCGTGCTTGACCGGAGTACTTTCCGCCATCTCAGATGTAGATGGCGATGTGGTGGATGTCGAAGATGGTCCCACCGGGCGTGCCGAATGTGTTGACGTCGAAACCCACCGGCGGGCAGGACTGGTCAACACCGTAGAGCCGGGAACAACTAGGGCTGCGGCTGGCCCAGTCCCTCGAGCGACGGCCCGCAAAGCCTCCTGGTCGCGCGCCAATGCAAATTGCAAGGGCGTGCCACCTGACCTATACCTGGTCAGAAGGTGTGGATGATGCCTCGCTTAGTTTCTGCAGGCACACACGTACACGTTAAATACGAGCCTCGATCGGCTCAGGTTATCCTGTGAATCGGCTCATGGAGCCGATCCACCCATGATTCGTCCAGGGTGGCCGAATATATGGTGGTCCTGCTTGATCAAGATAAAGCATATGAGATCCACGACGATCTGGGGTTTTCACCGCACAATCGGATCATCCTACTCACGATTGGGCCTCGCGCTCGCGCACGGTGATTGTAAGCCAACCCTAGACAAGGCCTAAAAACCAACACGAGGTTGATCCTCGGAACATCCTGTCTAGGGCTAGCAAACTACACCCTACACGCCGCTGGATCCTCCAACCCTTTGTAAGGCCTAACTATTGCGATATTAAACTAATCCTTGATAAATCAAGGAGCAATCGTAATGGATCGGATCTACTAAATAACGATCAAGCGCCCACTGATGAGGTACAAGGACGGCTAGATGCGCAAGGGTTGCACTACGACAGCATATGATACTAAGAACAATGCTAACCCTAACACATCTATGATAACTACGTTGCTCGCCATCAAAAGGCTTCACGAGCAACGCATGAACAACGTGGGCAAGGTTGCCTAGATCGCAAGATGCGATCTAGGCAGGGTGCTTACGGAGAAACCCTTGAGACGAAGGGGTTGGCGATGCGCGAGATTGGTTTGTGGTGAACGTTGGTTGTTGTTTATTCCATAAACCCTAGGTACATATTTATAGTCCAAGGGACTTTCTAATGTGGGCGTGCACTAAACCGTGCACGAGACAAACTCTAATCTCTACGTAACCTACTATATAAAGATACACGGGCTAGCTAGCCCAAACTTGATAAACAAGGCCGATTCACACATCTCTCTACGCATATATCTTCAAGTCCATCTTGATCGCGGCCCACCTCTGGCTTGGTCAAATTCTGGTGATAACACCTTTACTTTGATTTATTGCTTTATGAGTTAACTCTTATGCAAGACTTATTGATGTTTGTCTTGAAAGTACTATTCATGAAAAGTCTTTGTCATATGATTCAGTTGTTTTCTCATGTCATTACCTTTGTTTTGATCGCTGCATTCATTACATATGTTTACAAATAGTATGATCAAGATTATGATGGCATGTCACTTCAGAAATTATCTTTGTTATCGTTTTACCTGCCGGGACGAGGAACTAAGCTTCGGGATGCCGATACGTCTCCAACGTATCGATAATTTCTTATGTTCCATGCTACTTTATTGATGATACCTACATGTGTTATGCACATTATATGTCATATTTATGCATTTTCTCGAACTAACCTATTAACAAGATGCCGAAGAGCCAGTTGTTGTTTGCTGTTTTTTGGTTTCAGAAATCCTAGTAAGGAAATAATATTCTGAATTGGAAATCAACGCCCGGGTCCTATTTTTGCACAGCTTCCGAAGACCGAAGAGATAACGAAGTGGGCGACGAGGCGCCGCCACCATAGGGCCGCGCGCCAGAGGGGCCCACGCCGCCTATGGTGTGGGCCCTCGCGCCGCCTCTTGACCTGCCTTTCGCCTACTTAAAGCCCCCGTCGCGAAACCCCCACTCCCGAGAGCCACGATACGGAAAACCTTCCAGAGACGCCGCCGCCGCGAATCCCATCTCGGGGATTCGGAGATCGCCTCCGGCACCTGGCGGAGAGGGGATTCATCTCCGGAGGACTCTTCATCGCCATGATCGCTCCGAGTGATGAGTGAGTAGTTCACCCCTGGACTATGGGTCCATAGCAGTAGCTAGATGGTCGTCTTCTCCTTGTTGTGCTTCATTGTTGGATCTTGTGAGCTGCCTAACATGATCAAGATCATCTATCTAATACTATATGTTGTGTTTGTCGGGATCCGATGGATAGAGAATACTATGTTATGGTGATTATCAATCTATTGTTTATGTGTTGTTTATGATCTTGCATGCTCTCCGTTATTAGTAGAGGCTCTGGCCAAGTTTGTACTCTTAACTCCAAGAGGGGTATTTATGCTCGATAGTGGGTTCATGCCTTCATTGACACCGGGACAGTGACAAAGTTCTAAGGTTGTGATGTGTCGTTGCCACTAGGGATAAAACATTGATTCTATGTCTAAGGATGTAGTTGTCGATTACATTACGCACCATACTTAATGCAATTGTCTGTTGCTTTGCAACTTAATACTGAATGGGGTTCGGATGATAACCTGAAGGTGGACTTTTTAGGCATAGATGCAGTTGGATGGCGGTCTATGTACTTTGTCGTAATGCCCGATTAAATCTCACTATATTTATCATATCATGTATATGCATTGTTATGCCCTTCTCTATTTGTCAATTGCCCGACTGTAATTTGTTCACCCAACATGCTTTTATCTTATGGGAGAGACACCTCTAGTGAACTGTGGACCCGGTCCTATTCTTTACATAGCATACATCAATACTTGTTTTACTATTTTCTTGCAAACAATCATCTTCCACTCGATACGCTTAATCCTTTGTTACAGCAAGCCGGTGAGATTGACAACCTCACTGTTTGTTGGCAAAGTACTTTGGTTTTGTTGTGTAGATTCCACGTTGGCGCCGGAATCCCTGTTGTTGCGCCGCATCACATTTCGCCACCATCAACCTTCAACGTGATTCTTGGATCCTACTGGTTCGATTAAACCTTGGTTTCTTTCTGAGGGAAAACTTGCTACTGTGCGCATCATACCTTCCTCTTGGGGTTCCCAACGAACGTGTGAGTTACACGCCATCAATGGTCAAACCGGGGAGGGGGTAGGCTTCTCCCCTACACCCATAGGGTGTGCCGATAAACAAGCCTTCAGACCATCAATGATCACAACCGTGGTAGCCGCATTGAAAAGATCCATGTCCTTGTCATCACACGGATAGCCTAAACCATTCCAACTGCGAGTATTATCCTTCCACAGTGGTCAAGGGCATGCATCTAAGACGCATGGACATTTCAAATTTTCCTCAACTCAAGAATGCCTGTCCGCCCAAGAGTTGTGGGCTGACAAATAATCTGTCAGTTGATCTTGCACTCACAGCCTCTGAGTTTCACCCCCACGGGAAGGCACATTGTACTATATGAACCGAGTGCATGGAACCACATGGAAAGCATCAAATGGGTTGATGTGATAGATAGCCCACGGCATGATGACATATTTGAGAAGTGTAGTCCTTTTAGCCATCGCTATGGATTTTCCATGACCTCTACCCCATTTTTCGGCCATCTTGTGAACTATATGTTAGAAGTTGATGCTCCTTAACTAAGAGGAAGCTTGGCCAGTTGGAGAGGAGGGGGGGCGGTTGAGGTCAAGCCAAGCGATAACATCATTTCGTATCCGCACTGAATCCCGACACTTGAACATAATGTGTTCCACGGGTTCCGGCTCCGTCTTGCAAAGTTGGCATAGCCCAGTAAGGTCGTCTTCTCCCCTGCAACCTATATCGTCCACACCCTATATTGCAGAATGAGCAAAACAAAAAAAAACTGCACTTAGGTGCTCCAAACCTCCAGCTTCATGGCCTTCAAAATTGTTCCTTCAAATTGAGCAAGATATGCCAAGGCCACTGTGTATTCCCTTGAAGTGGATAGGTTCCACACAATATCATCTGATACATCCTCAGTGAGATGTACCTCCTCTAACGAACTCCATGGGTCAAATATTTCACTTGAGATCTCGGAGGCAATGTTAAACATTGTTGATCTAAAAGTCTAGTTGGAGCACTTTCTTGACAAACAAATTCTTTACCTTCAAGATGGTCAAACCGGGGAGGGGGTAGGCTTCTCCCCTACACCCATAGGGTGTGCCGATAAACAAGCCTTCAGACCATCAATGATCGCAACCGTGGTAGCCGCATTGAAAAGATCCATGTCCTTGTCATCACACGGATAGCCTAAACCATCCCAACTGCGAGTATTATCCTTCCACAGTGGTCATGGGCATGCATCTAAGACGCATGGACATTTCAAATTTTCCCCAACTCAAGAATGCCTGTCCGCCCAAGAGTTGTGGGCTGACAAATAATCTGTCAGTTGATCTTGCACTCACCGGCCTCTGAGTTTCACCCCCACGGGAAGGCACATTGTACTATATGAACCGAGTGCATGGAACCACATGGAAAGCATCAAATGGGTTGATGTGATAGATAGCCCACGGCATGATGACATATTTGAGAAGTGTAGTCCTTTTAGCCATCGCTATGGATTTTCCATGACCTCTACCCCATTTTTCGGCCATCTTGTGAACTATATGTTAGAAGTTGATGCTCCTTAACTAAGAGGAAGCTTGGCCAGTTGGAGAGGAGGGGGGGCGGTTGAGGTCAAGCCAAGCGATAACATCATTTCGTATCCGCACTGAATCCCGACACTTGAACATAATGTGTTCCACGGGTTCCGGCTCCGTCTTGCAAAGTTGGCATAGCCCAGTAAGGTTGTCTTCTCCCCTGAAACCTATATCGTCCACACCCTATATTGCAGAATGAGCAAAACAAAACAAAACTGCACTTAGGTGCTCCAAACCTCCAGCTTCATGGCCTTCAAAATTGTTCCTTCAAATTGAGCAAGATATGCCAAGGCCACTGTGTATTCCCTTGAAGTGGATAGGTTCCACACAATATCATCTGATACATCCTCAGTGAGATGTACCTCCTCTAACGAACTCCATGGGTCAAATATTTCACTTGAGATCTCGGAGGCAATGTTAAACATTGTTGATCTAAAAGTCCAGTTGGAGCACTTTCTTGACAAACAAATTCTTTACCTTCAAGATGGTCAAACCGGGGAGGGGGTAGGCTTCTCCCCTACACCCATAGGGTGTGCCGATAAACAAGCCTTCAGACCATCAATGATCGCAACCGTGGTAGCCGCATTGAAAAGATCCATGTCCTTGTCATCACACGGATAGCCTAAACCATCCCAACTGCGAGTATTATCCTTCCACAGTGGTCATGGGCATGCATCTAAGACGCATGGACATTTCAAATTTTCCCCAACTCAAGAATGCCTGTCCGCCCAAGAGTTGTGGGCTGACAAATAATCTGTCAGTTGATCTTGCACTCACCGGCCTCTGAGTTTCACCCCCACGGGAAGGCACATTGTACTATATGAACCGAGTGCATGGAACCACATGGAAAGCATCAAATGGGTTGATGTGATAGATAGCCCACGGCATGATGACATATTTGAGAAGTGTAGTCCTTTTAGCCATCGCTATGGATTTTCCATGACCTCTACCCCATTTTTCGGCCATCTTGTGAACTATATGTTAGAAGTTGATGCTCCTTAACTAAGAGGAAGCTTGGCCAGTTGGAGAGGAGGGGGGGCGGTTGAGGTCAAGCCAAGCGATAACATCATTTCGTATCCGCACTGAATCCCGACACTTGAACATAATGTGTTCCACGGGTTCCGGCTCCGTCTTGCAAAGTTGGCATAGCCCAGTAAGGTTGTCTTCTCCCCTGAAACCTATATCGTCCACACCCTATATTGCAGAATGAGCAAAACAAAAAAAAACTGCACTTAGGTGCTCCAAACCTCCAGCTTCATGGCCTTCAAAATTGTTCCTTCAAATTGAGCAAGATATGCCAAGGCCACTGTGTATTCCCTTGAAGTGGATAGGTTCCACACAATATCATCTGATACATCCTCAGTGAGATGTACCTCCTCTAACGAACTCCATGGGTCAAATATTTCACTTGAGATCTCGGAGGCAATGTTAAACATTGTTGATCTAAAAGTCCAGTTGGAGCACTTTCTTGACAAACAAATTCTTTACCTTCAAGATGGTCAAACCGGGGAGGGGGTAGGCTTCTCCCCTACACCCATAGGGTGTGCCGATAAACAAGCCTTCAGACCATCAATGATCGCAACCGTGGTAGCCGCATTGAAAAGATCCATGTCCTTGTCATCACACGGATAGCCTAAACCATCCCAACTGCGAGTATTATCCTTCCACAGTGGTCATGGGCATGCATCTAAGACGCATGGACATTTCAAATTTTCCCCAACTCAAGAATGCCTGTCCGCCCAAGAGTTGTGGGCTGACAAATAATCTGTCAGTTGATCTTGCACTCACCGGCCTCTGAGTTTCACCCCCACGGGAAGGCACATTGTACTATATGAACCGAGTGCATGGAACCACATGGAAAGCATCAAATGGGTTGATGTGATAGATAGCCCACGGCATGATGACATATTTGAGAAGTGTAGTCCTTTTAGCCATCGCTATGGATTTTCCATGACCTCTACCCCATTTTTCGGCCATCTTGTGAACTATATGTTAGAAGTTGATGCTCCTTAACTAAGAGGAAGCTTGGCCAGTTGGAGAGGAGGGGGGGCGGTTGAGGTCAAGCCAAGCGATAACATCATTTCGTATCCGCATTGAATCCCGACACTTGAACATAATGTGTTCCACGGGTTCCGGCTCCGTCTTGCAAAGTTGGCATAGCCCAGTAAGGTCGTCTTCTCCCCTGCAACCTATATCGTCCACACCCTATATTGCAGAATGAGCAAAACAAAAAAAAACTGCACTTAGGTGCTCCAAACCTCCAGCTTCATGGCCTTCAAAATTGTTCCTTCAAATTGAGCAAGATATGCCAAGGCCACTGTGTATTCCCTTGAAGTGGATAGGTTCCACACAATATCATCTGATACATCCTCAGTGAGATGTACCTCCTCTAACGAACTCCATGGGTCAAATATTTCACTTGAGATCTCGGAGGCAATGTTAAACATTGTTGATCTAAAAGTCCAGTTGGAGCACTTTCTTGACAAACAAATTCTTTACCTTCAAGATGGTCAAACCGGGGAGGGGGTAGGCTTCTCCCCTACACCCATAGGGTGTGCCGATAAACAAGCCTTCAGACCATCAATGATCGCAACCGTGGTAGCCGCATTGAAAAGATCCATGTCCTTGTCATCACACGGATAGCCTAAACCATCCCAACTGCGAGTATTATCCTTCCACAGTGGTCATGGGCATGCATCTAAGACGCATGGACATTTCAAATTTTCCCCAACTCAAGAATGCCTGTCCGCCCAAGAGTTGTGGGCTGACAAATAATCTGTCAGTTGATCTTGCACTCACCGGCCTCTGAGTTTCACCCCCACGGGAAGGCACATTGTACTATATGAACCGAGTGCATGGAACCACATGGAAAGCATCAAATGGGTTGATGTGATAGATAGCCCACGGCATGATGACATATTTGAGAAGTGTAGTCCTTTTAGCCATCGCTATGGATTTTCCATGACCTCTACCCCATTTTTCGGCCATCTTGTGAACTATATGTTAGAAGTTGATGCTCCTTAACTAAGAGGAAGCTTGGCCAGTTGGAGAGGAGGGGGGGCGGTTGAGGTCAAGCCAAGCGATAACATCATTTCGTATCCGCATTGAATCCCGACACTTGAACATAATGTGTTCCACGGGTTCCGGCTCCGTCTTGCAAAGTTGGCATAGCCCAGTAAGGTCGTCTTCTCCCCTGCAACCTATATCGTCCACACCCTATATTGCAGAATGAGCAAAACAAAAAAAAACTGCACTTAGGTGCTCCAAACCTCCAGCTTCATGGCCTTCAAAATTGTTCCTTCAAATTGAGCAAGATATGCCAAGGCCACTGTGTATTCCCTTGAAGTGGATAGGTTCCACACAATATCATCTGATACATCCTCAGTGAGATGTACCTCCTCTAACGAACTCCATGGGTCAAATATTTCACTTGAGATCTCGGAGGCAATGTTAAACATTGTTGATCTAAAAGTCCAGTTGGAGCACTTTCTTGACAAACAAATTCTTTACCTTCAAGATGGTCAAACCGGGGAGGGGGTAGGCTTCTCCCCTACACCCATAGGGTGTGCCGATAAACAAGCCTTCAGACCATCAATGATCGCAACCGTGGTAGCCGCATTGAAAAGATCCATGTCCTTGTCATCACACGGATAGCCTAAACCATCCCAACTGCGAGTATTATCCTTCCACAGTGGTCATGGGCATGCATCTAAGACGCATGGACATTTCAAATTTTCCCCAACTCAAGAATGCCTGTCCGCCCAAGAGTTGTGGGCTGACAAATAATCTGTCAGTTGATCTTGCACTCACCGGCCTCTGAGTTTCACCCCCACGGGAAGGCACATTGTACTATATGAACCGAGTGCATGGAACCACATGGAAAGCATCAAATGGGTTGATGTGATAGATAGCCCACGGCATGATGACATATTTGAGAAGTGTAGTCCTTTTAGCCATCGCTATGGATTTTCCATGACCTCTACCCCATTTTTCGGCCATCTTGTGAACTATATGTTAGAAGTTGATGCTCCTTAACTAAGAGGAAGCTTGGCCAGTTGGCGAGGAGGGGTAATGGCGTGTAACTCACAAATTCGTTGGGAACCCCAAGAGGAAGATATGATGCGCACGGCAGCAAGTTTTCCCTCAGAAAGAAACCAAGGTTTATCGAACCAGGAGGAGCCAAGAAGCACGTTGAAGGTTGATGTGATGGCGCAACACCGGGATTCCGGCGCAACGTGGAACCTGCACAACACAACCAAAGTACTTTGCCCCAACGAAACAAAGGTTTGTCAATCTCACCGGCTTGCTGTAACAAAGGATTAACCGTATTGTGGAAGATGATTGTTTGCGAAGAAAACAAGTAAAACAATTGCAGAGATTGTATGCGATGTAAAGAATAGGACCGGGGTCCACACCACTAGAGGTGTCTCTCCCATAAGATAAAAGCATGTTGGGTTACAAATCGGGCAATTGACAAATAGAAAAGGGCATAACAATGCATATACATGATATGATAAATATAGTGAGATTTAATTGGGCATTACGACAAAGTACATAGACCGCCATCCAAAGATGCATCTATGCCTAAAAAGTCCACCTTCAAAGTTATCATCCGAACCCCTTCCATATTAAGTTGCAAGCAACACAATTGCATTAAGTATGGTGCGAATGTAATCAACAACTACATCCTTAGACATAGCATCAATGTTTTATCCCTAGTGGCAACAACACATCCACAACCTTAGAACTTTCTGTCACTGTCCCAGATTTAATGGAGGCATGAACCCACTATCGAGCATAAATACTCCCTCTTGGAGTTAAGAGCAAAAACTTGGCCAGAGCCTCTACTAATAACGGAGAGCATGCAAGATCATAAAAAACACATAGGTAATAGATTGATAATCACCATAACATAGTATTCTCTATCCATCGGATCCCGACAAACACAACATATAGTATTACGTATAGATGATCTTGATCATGTTAGGCAGCTCACAAGATCCAACAATGAAGCACATGAGGAGAAGACGACCATCTAGCTACCCTATGGACCCATAGTCCAGGGTGAACTACTCACTCATCACTCCGGAGGCGATCATGGCGATGAAGAGTCCTCCGGAGATGATTCCCCTCTCCGCAGGGTGCCGGAGGCGATCTCCTGAACCCCCGAGATGGGATTCGCGGCGGCGTCGTCGGAAGGTTTTCCGTATCGTGGCTCTCGGTAGGGTTTCGCGACGAAGACTTTAAGTAGGCGGAAGGGCAATGGGGGCCACACGAGGGCCCACACACCAGGCCGGCGCGCCAGGGCCGGGCCGCGCCGCCCTAGTGTGGCGGCGCCTCGTGGCCCCACTTCCTTTCCCCCTCGGTCCGGAAGCTTCGTGCAAAAATAGGACCCTGGGGCGTTGATTTCGTCCAATTCCGAGAATATTTCCTTACTAGGATTTCGAAACCAAAAACAAGAAAAAGAATCGCTCTTCGGCATCTTGTTAATAGGTTAGTGCGAAAATGCGTAAATACGACATATAATGTGCATAAAACATGTAGATATCATCAATAATGTAGCATGGAACATAAGAAATTATCGATACGTCGGAGACGTATCAAGGGGGGGCGGTTGAGGTCAAGCCAAGCGATAACATCATTTCGTATCCGCACTGAATCCCGACACTTGAACATAATGTGTTCCACGGGTTTCGGCTCCGTCTTGCAAAGTTGGCATAGCCCAGTAAGGTCGTCTTCTCCCCTGCAACCTATATCGTCCTGTTATCACCGGAATTTGACCAAGCCAGAGGTGGGCCGCGATCAAGACGGATTTGAAGATATACATATAGAAGAGATAGGTGAATCGGCCTTGTGTATCAAGTTTGGGCTAGTTAGCCCGTGTACCTTAATATAGTAGGCTACGTAGAAGTTAGAGTTTATCTCGTGCACGGTTTGGTGCACGCCCACATTAGAAAGTCCCTGGACTATAAATATGTATCTAGGGTTTATGGAATAAACAACAACCAACGTTCAACACAAACCAATCTCGGCGCATCGCCAACCCCTTCGTCTCAAGGGTTTCTCCGGTAAGCACCATGCTGCCTAGATCGCATCTTGCGATCTAGGCAGACGAGCCCGCCTACGTTGTTCATGTGTTGCTCGTATTGAAGCCTTTTGATGGCGAGCAACGTAGTTATCATAGATGTGTTAGGGTTAGCATTGTTCTTAGTATCATATGCCGTCGTAGTGCAACCCTTGCGCATCTAGCCGTCCTTGTACCTCATCATGGGTGCAGGGGACCCCGCTTGATCGTTATTTAGTAGATCTGATCCGTTACGATTGCTCCTTGATTTATCAAGGATTAGTTTAATATCTGCAATAGTTAGGCCTTACAAAGGGTTGGAGGATCCAGGCGTGTAGGGTGTAGTTTGCTGGCCCTAGACAGATGTTCCGAGGATCAACCTCGTGTTGGTTTTAGGCCTTGTCGTGGTTGGCTTACAATCACCGTGCAGCCGAGGCCCAATCGTGAGTAGGATGATCCGATTATGCGGTGAAAACCCCAGATCGTCGTGGATCTCATATGCTTTATCTTGATCAAGCAGGACCACCATATATTCGGCCACCCCGGGACGAATCATGGGTGGATCGGCTCCATGAGCCGATTCACAGGATAACCCGAGAGCCGATCGAGGCTCGTATTTAACGTGTACGTGTGTGCCCTGCAGAAACTAAGCGAGGCATCATCTACACCTTCCCGACTGGTCATGTGGCACGCCTGCAATTTGCATCGGCGCACCAGAGGCTTTGCGGCCGTCGCTCCAGGGATGGCCAGCCCCTAGTTGTTCCCGCCTACGGTGTTGACCAATCACGCCCGCGGTGATTCGACGTCAACACATTCTGGCACGCCCGGTGGGACGCATCTTCAACATCAACCACCCACATCTGAGATGGCGGAAGGCACTCCGGTCGAGTACGAGGATCGGAATGGCGAAGTCAAGGTCCTCCGCGAAGCCGAACTCATCGGCTCTTCCCACGACACCCGCTCCCATGGCGTCAGCACCAATGTGGTGGAGCTGGGGTACCACCCTGGTGAGGGTAGTGATGAGGGCGGCTGCTCTCACAGCAAGGATGAAGAAGAAGCCGATCCCAGCGATCGGACCATATTACACGCATCACCAGCTCTACGAACGTAGGAGCCGATTCTAGGAGTCGGCTAAAATCGTGTTTCCGGTCCGGGCTCAACGTCGATCTGATGAACAATGGGATGCATCGTCTATGGCGCTGGAGGGAATCCACGTTGTTCCTAATGAAGCCGACGTTCGCACCACAATACCTTGGCTAAACATAGAGCCGATTTCAGTCACCTGGCAGCTCGGGGGGCACCTAATCAGGGAGCGCGCGCGACGTTGGTAGCTGAATATAAAAACAAAAATTCGGATGCAACCGGAGCCGATGCGTGGCAGTTGACTTGACAAAAGACAGAAAGCAAGTTTACAAGTATCAGTTCACACACAGGAGCAAAGAGGCCCTCGAAGAAATGCATTAAGAGCGTGAAGAGCATCGGCACGGATTCGATCCACCTCGGCGATCTCACCTCATCATCCTCGTCTCTCCCCATCACCAGCTGGCTGCTTAGGGCACGGATTTCAGCTAGGTCGGTCTTCAGATCAGCAGTGAGACCTTGTGCTTCCTCTTGGGAGCGAGCAATGAGGGATTCCTCGTCTTGGATGAGTTGTTTGGTCTCTCTGGCCCTCCTTTCGAGGTCCTCCAGCTCCTTGCGTAAGGTCTCAAGTCTGACACTATGAGTGGAAGCGGGTCTTTGCGTCTAAAGCGCCTTCTTCTCGTTGAGCCGCTGGCATTTTTCTGCAATATCGGCTCTCGGCGGGAGTTGGGCGCGGAGAGTAATCCTTTGACGAGCCGACGCACCCTTGACTTGAAAACCGACAAAGTCACTGTCGGCCGAGTTTAGCTACCAGCACCACTGGGAGACGAGGCTGGATGTCCACGAGGATGCCCCTGATCGTCTCAGGGTCCTCAACCAGAGTATCAACTGGGGAGGAGAGCAGGACTTTGAGACGCTGGAGCGGACCGTCGACTGCACCCAGGTTTGGCTCTTCACCTATTTTAGGGGCGGCTGGCTCGATGGAATCGGGGTCGAATGTCAGCAAGCTTGAAGGATCGCACCCCTGGCAAAAGAACAAGAACGGTATGGGCATGCGGCAGATGAAAAAAGTAGGCTCGAGAGAGAAAAGAGAGTGTACCTCTCCCAAGAAAGGAAGGGAAGCCGAGGTGGTAACAATCGGCTTTGCAGTATGCTGGTCAGACGATTGGTCCGTCACGCGTGGCGAGTTGGAGGGACCAGGGGCAGTAGATGGCATCGGCACCTCTTCAACGACCCCGCTGGAAGTCTCATTAATCTGCAAGGGGAATGGTAAAGTGGTCCAGTTAGTGACAAGACAACAGGGAACACGAGCTGTCAAGAGGGTTACCTTTGAAACTTCTTGGCTAGGAGAAGAGGTTTGTGG
The DNA here is from genome assembly GCA_030979885.1 of Lolium multiflorum. Lineage (NCBI taxonomy): Eukaryota > Viridiplantae > Streptophyta > Magnoliopsida > Poales > Poaceae > Lolium > Lolium multiflorum. The sequence continues at coordinate 205,512,749 of CM061747.1, forward strand.
GCCCGTGCGAGCCCTTTGGGTACATCGGCGCTTTATGCGCGACCTCGTTTGGACTGAAGACTGAAGAGCGGCAGGCTCGGGAGTCGACCTTTTCTAGAAGCCGGGTTTGGCGAGTCCGTCTGCTCTGTGTGGTGGATCTGTCCGTACCGCGTGGGTAGGAGTCCCTGGACTGGACTGTTCTCCCTCACTGAGTTCTCTTTCGGTGGAAGTCTGAAAGAAGGGGTACGACCATCTTACAAAGGTTGGGAAGGCAAGTGCGATCGATTGGAATATGGTACAACTTACCTGCGAACTCGCTTGGGCAGGAGTTCTGCGCGTCGGGTTTTCCTGACAGCCACCTTCACCGCCGTCCTCGCCGGGTCGAGGCTCGGGGGCAACCGGCCCCAAGGATGCTTTGCTTTTGGGCCGATTTCGGTGAAATCGGTTGGCCTTCCATTATAACTTTCTTCGAGGTGGCGAACTCTGACGAAGAGGACCACTGGGGCCGGAGGAAGGAATACAAAGGGAGAACCATCAGCTTGCATGGGAGCTGGGCCGTCTTGTTCCTGCCAAGAGGTGAAGTCAGTTCACAGGCAAATCACCATTAAGTGGTTACGGGAAATATTTTAAGGTATCGTACCTGGTCAGCGGAGACGTCATGCGCGGCGTCAAGTTGTTTCAATTGCGGTCCTAACGCCCTCCTAAAAACATGGGTCTTCCACATGGACCACCAAGTCTCGAAGCCATCGGTAGTGGAGGAGAAACGGAGGTTGTGAGGAATTTGAAGGGCCAAAGCATCAAAGAAGGTGTAGCACCTATGACTAGTAAGGATGTCAGGAGTTCGGCCGCTTGCGGTCGGTGGTGTAAGAATAAGTGCGGAGGCACTTGCCCGAGACCGAGCTGACGGGCTACCACTACCGGTTGATAACACTCATAACCAGGTTTGATGATCCGGTTTGAGGTGCTCATTCCAACAGGGAGAAAGCAAGGACGAATCATGATGGAATACAGATGCCGAGTGCTATCGTCATCGGCAAAGCTACCCAATCGAAGGAGACTGGATTTTCAAAATCTTCCGTTTCGGTATAAGGAAAGAACAGGGGGTTGTCCAAACCTTGGAAGAAGATCTTGAACCACCCCGCTGCTTCCTTAGGGATCAGCGCGCTCGGGACCGTACAGGCTTGACCATAACTCTGTCGAATATCCTTCCCGTTAACATCTGGGAAGGTGCAGGAGGTCAAAGGTGGGAAGTCCGGATCTGGTCCCGAAAGTATAACTGCGCCCATAGCTGAATAAACCACCAGGGGCGCCGCTTTAATCGTCTTCCGAGAGAATGACGACATCAGTTGATCGATATACCTCTCCAAGGAACAGTTTGCCGATGCCGAGATGGGTACCTTTGGCCAGTTCATAGGCTAAGGAAAGGTAGTTCTTGGTAGGGGCAAGTGATGGGCCGTAGAATATGAAGTGTTCCAACCAAAAGTTTAGGAAGGCTGTGTGTTCTCGCTCTGTCACGGGCCTTTGGTTTTATATGAGATCGGCGCAGGCGGTACACTCACTTTAGAAGAAAGGGTGAAAGGGACTTTCGGCAGGCTAGGGACGCAATGTCTAGGCCTGTGATCATGACCACGTCCAGAGGTTGGTGTCATCGGGCCATGGCCGAAAATGAAGCAGTTCAGCTCAGACCAGAAGTAGCCGATGGTTTTCAGAATATTTTCATTCTTCTCAAGAGGACAAGTGATAATGATAAGGCATCGGCTATCCCTATAGATTCCCAGGTGGCGTAATGGGTTTTGGATACTCTATTGTACCATGGCACCCAACCTTCAGGGGGATTAGGCCAGGCTCGTAGGCGTCGGCCCAGGAGGTCAGATCTAAGTGCTGATTCACGAAGGGATTCGTTAGCTTCACAGGAGATTAAATGAGCAGGACTCTCGGAAGAGCGGGGGCCAAGACACATGGAATTTGGGAGAGAAGGATGCGGCAATAGGATGTCGGAGACCTAAAATCAATGACGGAGTAGAACATTAAGCCAGGTGTTCTTCTGTTCAACCCTGATATTGGCCCTAATGGCGGAGAAGCGGTGGAGTATTACCTTCAAGCCGGAGACCATGGTGTCGGCGTTGGACGATTCCGCCATTTGATGCGCTGCGGAGTTGGGGCGGTGCGGTTGAGATATGAAGCTCGCGAGATCGCGTAGGTGGCGGATTTTGGGGATCTGAGTTTGCTTTCTCAGACGGAGGTTGCAGGTGACCGTTTGGAGGGGTAACCAGGTTTGCCCTTGTTTGTTATATGATAGGGACCGGTGCGACGCCATCGGCTCTGTTGAGGTTTGTTTGACTTTGACTATCGGCTAAGTTAACTAGAAGCCGATCACGTGGAAGAAAAGAGCCGATTGCTCAAAGACTGCCGGAATCCAAGTCATGCTAAGAAGTAGTAATAGACAAGATCGCGACCTGCCTCTCCCGCTACGACATGACCCTTTGAAGAATGCACATGGTTTTGCAATTATCATTATCAAAACCAGGGGGCATGTGTTATCACCGGAATTTGACCAAGCGAGGTGGCGATCAAGACGGATTTGAAGATATACATATAGAAGAGATAGGTGAATCGGCCTTGTGTATCAAGTTTGGGCTAGTTAGCCCGTGTACCTTAATATAGTAGGCTACGTAGAAGTTAGAGTTTATCTCGTGCACGGTTTGGTGCACGCCCACATTAGAAAGTCCCCTGGACTATAAATATGTATCTAGGGTTTATGGAATAAACAACAACCAACGTTCAACACAAACCAATCTCGGCGCATCGCCAACCCCTTCGTCTCAAGGGTTTCTCCGGTAGCACCATGCTGCCTAGATCGCATCTTGCGATCTAGGCAGCATAGCCGCCCACGTTGTTCATGCGTTGCTCGTATCGAAGCCTTTTTGATGGCGAGCAACGTAGTTATCATAGATGTGTTAGGGTTAGCATTGTTCTTAGTATCATATGCTGTCGTAGTGCAACCCTTGCGCATCTAGCCGTCCTTGTACCTCATCATGGGTGCAGGGCACCCCGCCTGATCGTTATTTAGTAGATCTGATCCGTTACGATTGCTCCTTGATTTATCAAGGATTAGTTTAATATCTGCAATAGTTAGGCCTTACAAAGGGTTGGAGGATCCAGCGGCGTGTAGGGTGTAGTTTGCTGGCCCTAGATGGATGTTCCGAGGATCAACCTCGTGTTGGTTTTAGGCCTTGTCTAGGGTTGGCTTACAATCACCATGCGCGAGCGCGAGGCCCAATCGTGAGTAGGATGATCCGATTATGCGGTGGAAACCCTAGATCGTCGTGGATCTCATATGCTTTATCTTGATCACAGACCACCATATATTCGGCCACCCCGGACGAATCATGGGTGGATCGGCCCATGAGCCGATTCACGGATAACCGAGAGCCGATCGAGGCTCGTATTTAACGTGTACGTGTGTGCCCTGCAGAAACTAAGCGAGGTCATCCAAGCGATAACATCAGGTATCCGCTTGAATCCCGACACTTGAACATAATGTGTTCCACGGGTTCCGGCTCCGTCTTGCAAAGTTGGCATAGCCCAGTAAGGTCGTCTTCTCCCCTGCAACCTATATCGTCCACACCCTATATTGCAGAATGAGCAAAACAAAAAAAAACTGCACTTAGGTGCTCCAAACCTCCAGCTTCATGGCCTTCAAAAATGTTCCTTCAAATTGAGCAAGATATGCCAAGGCTACTGTGTATTCCCTTGAAGTGGATAGGTTCCACACAATATCATCTGATACATCCTCAGTGAGATGTACCTCCTCTAACGAACTCCATGGGTCAAATATTTCACTTGAGATCTCGGAGGCAATGTTAAACATTGTTGATCTAAAAGTCTAGTTGGAGCACTTTCTTGACAAACAAATTCTTTACCTTCAAGATGGTCAAACCGGGGAGGGGGTAGGCTTCTCCCCTACACCCATAGGGTGTGCCGATAAACAAGCCTTCAGACCATCAATGATCGCAACCGTGGTAGCCGCATTGAAAAGATCCATGTCCTTGTCATCACACGGATAGCCTAAACCATCCCAACTGCGAGTATTATCCTTCCACAGTGGTCATGGGCATGCATCTAAGACGCATGGACATTTCAAATTTTCCCCAACTCAAGAATGCCTGTCCGCCCAAGAGTTGTGGGCTGACAAATAATCTGTCAGTTGATCTTGCACTCACCGGCCTCTGAGTTTCACCCCCACGGGAAGGCACATTGTACTATATGAACCGAGTGCATGGAACCACATGGAAAGCATCAAATGGGTTGATGTGATAGATAGCCCACAGCATGATGACATATTTGAGAAGTGTAGTCCTTTTAGCCATCGCTATGGATTTTCCATGACCTCTAACCCATTTTTCGGCCATCTTGTGAACTATATGTTAGAAGTTGATGCTTCAAAGCATGTGCACAGATAGTAGGAGACCCAAATATCCAAGTAGGAAGCTTATGGGTCTCAGTGGAAAGTCCTGAAGCACCTCATCGAGTTTAATGTATGAGCATCTGACTGCCACCACTAAGCTTTTTTGCACATTTTCCACAAGCCTAGTTATCTCTGTGAAATCATATAGGATGGTGGAAGAGTTTGATATGTCATCTTTGAATGGGGGAAAAAATGGCCACGTCATCTGCATATAGCGAAGTAGGGATGCGTGATGATGCCTTAGTTATTGAGTATTTGCCTATTATATCTTTTCGTGAGGCTACATAATACACATATGGGTTTTACCATCCAAAAATTTAACCCTCAATTTCTCCGCAAAAATATTTGACCATTAATATTCATATCTTCAAATAGGTTGTGAGATTGCAAAATGGTCCTAGATGATATGTGTACTTCCTTGATTGCCACATCATCTCCTCATCTCCAAGATAGAGAAAACATAAGATGACAGATTTGTAGAAGTCTAAACCTTTTTAGAAAAAACCTGAAGGTGTCATAAACTAACGAAATGTTTTCAACATTACAACATAATATAGCTCCCACAATGCTCAGGTGTAAATGTGGACGAATTTCTATTTTTGAAATAAAAATAGGAACTTTGCCTAAATATTCATTATATGTTTGTTAAGTTCATAGCTAACGTTGAATGACATGGTGGTGATGTGGCAGCACACTTTATTTAAAATCACTCTAAAATGGTTAAACCCACCTGGACCGGTGCAATATGGGTATTCTATATGGGTTTGATAGTTGAAAGTATGGTTCTTCTTTTTTGAATTTCAGGAATATGATATGTATCTGGACACATGCACCAATTGATACTAAATGAAAATATTTTTTCCTTGATGTATGTTTGGATATAGGTGTCCCGAGGGGGAAAAATCCAAAACAAAACAACAATCGAACAAGTCTATTAACTACTTTAGGTCTTCTATTTAAGGCGTCTTGGGGTTGGGGGTGACTAGAAAGTTAAACTATTTTCTCTTCAACGCGGATGCTTACTTATAAAAGATCTGATCCTTAACTAACAAAAGAACACCCTTCAACACCAAAGTGTCTTGGGCCTAAATAGGCACCCCTATTATAGAATAAGCACCGGAGCTTAAGAATAAACTACAGTAGTATGAAGCATCTATCGAAGCACATAACATTGTGGATGGCCTTGCATAGGTCGCCTTAAGTTTGTCTTTTTATTATAGCACCTTAGTATTTCATATGAAATTCCTATATGGGATATTCACCCTTAAAGTTGTGTATGGTTTAGGGACAGGGAGTTTTTGCACTCAGATGCATATGCTCCAGATTTTTTAATTCATTTTAAACTTATTTTTAAATGTAAAAAACATTTGACAAAAATGTAGCACATACAACTCGACGTTCTATGTGCTTGCAAAGTCGTTTCATAAAAAACTGACTTTTTTTATGTCATACATAGAAATGACAAAGTCCAGTGCTACAAAGACTCTTTATGAGACTTTTTTAATCTTTTATGCACAGGACATAACAAAAATTTGATTGTCCGTGAAACTTGGCGTGTCCACATAGAATGCACATATGTACGCGCAAAATTTTTGTTCATAATTTTTTTGACATTTAAAATTATTTTTAAGGTGGTACAAGCATATGCAAATGGGTTCAAAAGTGCATTTCCGATGGTTTAGTTTCTTCTTTTGAGATGCTTTCCTATACTCGCAAAATGACATGCAAGTGCGCAACTCCAACATATCTTTGATGAGTTGGACCATAAAGTAATTCGATATTGTTTTTTGGTGGAGGGAGCATATGCACCGGGGAGCAGAATTGAATTTCGATATTGTTGTGATACTTATACTAATAATCCACAACTCGTTAGATACCAGGTATGATACCATTGCACAATCCAAGTTGGGTTAAAGGACTTAAGGAGCCCCTAACTTAGCGGTAGAGCACACAGTCTGTGATTGACCCAGTGAGGTCAAGGATTCACATTTGCAATTTCCTTTCTTTGCAAGGCAGGTAATTCCACCTTCCTACTCTCACTTTTATTGGGTTCAAGTCTACATATGTTTTCTTTAAATCAAAGATCTTACCTCCATATTCTCTTTTTGAAACGAGTTAAAGAATGGTTTTGCATACACAGAGTGGGAAGAAAACATCAAAAAGTTTTATGAACACACGTTACAAAAACTAAGTCATACACATTTCCTTTTCCGCGTTCTGATTGTCTGGCTTCCTCCTACGCCTATTCTCACTTGCAACCTGGAAGATCTCCAGGATCACGATAGGTCCAACCACCGTGAGCTCCATCGGAAAAGGCAGCTTTGAAAAGGTGTTACAGAAAAGATTAAGACATGATACCTTTTGGAGTAGGACGATCAAAGGGAACAAAAGTGCTGATTGCGCAGGTCTTTTGCAAATTACTCACAGCTTAGAGCAAGTACAATAAGGTACAGTCAGCTGGCTATAAGAGTTAAAATATTATATGTTTGCTTAGTTGGAGAGAGACAGAGAGAGAGGAGGTGGGCTACTATCTAATAAAAGAAGACGCGTCCTAGCACTATGAGTCTAAAATGTGGGCATGTATTGTAAAAGACTACACTTTTATAGCTTACTATTGTAGTACATGCTAGCTATAAGTTGACTATAGATGATGTGGCAAATTATTATAGCCGACTGCCGGCTACACTATTGTTCTTGCTCTTATGAGTACAGCAGCATGTGAAACCTGTGTCTAGGCTATATCTGGCCATGGGCAGCCCGGCCCGACGGCCCGGCGGCCCGGCCCGAAAAACTCGGGCTTGGGCCAGAAATGTTGGCCCGACTGCCGGGCCTGGCAGCCCGAAACGCACATTAACACTACGCGGCCCGCGCCCAACGGCCCGACGGGCTTGGTGGGAATTTGGTCGGGCCGGGCTGGGCTTGGGCCAGTTTTTTTTGCGTCGGGCCTACCTCGGGCCGGCCCGAGGCCCGGCCCGACACATGCCCAGGTATAGTCTAGGCTCTAGATTAAGTTATTTTTTTCCCTAGAAAGCTATAGATTGAACAGAGCAGTGGAGCACAATTGTTACACGAATGTTCTGTAATCATGTTCCGAACATAATTTCCTTCCAGAAATCTATAGGATTCAGTAACATCCCTAGCAAAGGATGGTAGTAGCAATCTTCATCAGGTTGAAATGGGATGCTTCAGTATACTGACAACAAACTGATGACTTATTGATAACTGGTTCCTGTTCTTTAGCAAATACTAGCATCTCTCCAGAAGAAACTATTTACACACAATGGAGTGCCGCAACAATACCCAGCAGCTGCTACCTGCTAACATTTTCTATTACATCCTTCAAAGGAGCAGGACGCCATCTAGACTCGACGAGTCCATGCATACATATATAGCAAGCAGTACCAGATGCATCTTTCATGTTGTGTCCATTTTGAAGCCTAGAAGCTGCTGCAGGGACTTCCAACCCCAAAGCAACTCACGTTCAAAAGCTCTGGTCCACTCATTCCTGACCAGAACACCATCCTTGGACAAGATACTGTCATCGTTGGCACTTTCCCCGTAATCATCATCAGCATAAGTCGCGGCGCTGTCATTCTGCGGTGCTGTGTCTACTTCATCAGGAAGGTCATCTTGAATGTTCTGTTCATCCATCACTAACTGATTCAGAATAAAAAAAAGGGTTGTGTGAGTCCAACAATAGGAGGGAACTTATGAAATGATAACGAGCCTTATGAACTATTAGTAGCCATGGCCATTGGACGAGATTTATGCAGCTTTTCAGCTAAAAAAAGATTTATGCAGCTTCCACTACACATTAAAAGCACCAGCATTTTTCAGAATACCCGTGAACTGTTCCACTTTGCACACATGTTTTTACACCTTCTAATGAAACAAGTGATCTAATGCTGGATAGAGAGGTCACCTCAGGCTGATACTTCTTAGACGTTCTACTGTAATAGGACTACAAAACATGTGAGTGCTTCAGTAAACTAAAATAGCTCATAATTTTGAATAATGTTTCAGAAGTCAGATCAGTCAAAAGCAACTTGCACCATCAATCCCTCTCAATCTAATCAAGCTATGGTCTCTGTACCAGAAAATCGAATGATAACGAAATCGATAGATGCTAGATTTTACTCAGCAAGCATTGAGGCATACAAGACACACAAAAGAACAACGTAGTCACAGCAGAAGAGGTGATAAGATCTCCGGTATTTCAGTAGTAAAGAGTGTTATCGCCTTCCACACCAAGGTAGTGATGGATATCCTAATAAACCATTTACCTCTGATTGGTCAGCTTCACACGCCTTCACCGATTCCCCTCCGGCAGAAGCGATATCAGCAACCGCTGAACTCTCATCATCGCCTACACTTGATTCATCTTCTTTGATCTCTTGACTGCCATCCAGTTGTAGCTCATTTGCCGCAACAACGTCGTTTATGCTTTTATCGTCATCGTCTGTAGCAATTACCTCCGCCATTATTTCAACCGGCACGTCTCCCTCCTCCGCGAGTTTCTGATTCTTCTCGTCGCCCCAATCTTCGTAGACCACCAATGTGTTGGTGGTTTTGCCTGTCTGCAGTCTCCTGTTAGGCCCATTCTGCCACTGGAACTCTCCCGAGGAATCTCGCAGCAAGAACTTGAACTCAATCAACCTGTTGGCCGGCAAATCCTGGCCAAGACGGAAAATATATGATTGAAGTAACTCAACGTAGGTTATATCATACAACATTGTGCATAATCCGAGCCTCACTCCCTCGACTGTCCAATCGTGGCCAAAACAGAGAAGCTGGTGAAGTTAGTCGGAAGAAGCTAAATCAGCAAACAATGTGCAGGAAAGGATTCTCACTTTCTGGACTGTCCAATCGTGGCCCTCCGACCACTCCAAGGCGGCCGCGCTCGCCGGGTCCCAGAGGCCGAGCGCCGGGTCGTCGCCGACCAGGTGGAAGCTGTGGCCGAAGGTGCACTGCTCTCTCAGCACGAATCTGACGCGCACCGTCGTTTCATGAACTGGAGGCGGCAGACAGGAAGACGGTGAGACCAGAGATCCATCACCACCAAAACAAGTACTCCACGGGGAGGAACTCACCAGCAGGGGGCAGCTCGATTTCGGCAGAAGCCGCGCCGCTCTGGACCTCATCAGCCTGCAGCAGCAACCATCCAGACCCTAACCATCAGCCAAACACAGTGGAGGAAATGAAACACGGAAGATGACCACGCCACATTTGCCCATTTCGATTTGAGGCGACTAACCTCCGGCGCTGGTGCTGCGGGGCCCTCCTGCGCGAGCAGGAGGTGGTCGAGCGGCTCCGGGAGCGCCGCGACGAGCAGGCTCGGGCGGCCCGGGCCGGGCCGAGCGAGGCCGGCGCCCACGACGCGCCGCGGCACCCGCGTCGCGCCGCAGGCGACGCGGACCCGCCCGAGAGCTCCGCCACGGGGTATCGGCGCCGCCGCGGCGGCGGGGTCCAGGAATGGGGATTTCATCTCGGCCCTGAGGCTAAAGCCCTGAACCCTCGGCGCGCGCAGGTTCAGGAGGTGGCAGCGGGCGTGGCGGCTTCCGGTGCGCAGATCAGCAGGTGGAGGTATCCGCTTGGGCCGGGGGTTTCGGCGGCTTCTTCCGGCGGTGGGGCACTCGTGTTTGCTCCGGTGGACTGCCGCGGGCGGGATGGCGACGAGGACAGGTGCGGCTCCGGCGTTGGAGGAGTGAGATCAGAGATGGGCCCTGGTATCGTAGTCGTATGGCTGCCGCGTTGGCCGTTGGATCTGGCGCGCGCGTCTCGGTGTTCGGGAGACTTCCGCTCCTGCCGCTACGTTGGTACTGTGTTTTGCCACCGTCCAGCCGTGGCTTCCAGAGATGGAGTGCGTCGACAGCAAAGAGCAAATGTGATAAAAAAAATACCTCTGTTTATCAAACAATGTGATAATTTTATCTAAATTTAGTTGCATCTAGATATTATGTAGTGTATATATAGATCCGAATTTCGATAAATCTTCGATATCATTTTATGGATAAAGGGAATAATACTACCACTCTTGTAAAAAAACTCCTTCCATACCTGTTCAATAGGCTATTAACATTTCAAGAAATTGTTTATATATTAATTTAGTTAATACTCCATGTCACTGAAAATTTAAGACATATATCATAAATTATATACCATTGAAAATTTCTTTTAAATATGACGGATGGTATAATTTTCTTTATGTTGTATATCTCATATTTTATTAACTAAATTAATGATTTTGTTTTAAAATATGTGTAATACCATAGTAGACCGGTATGGAGGTAGTAGTACATGCCAGCTAACGAAAATACCGATGCACACACTTGGTCTCATGCCCAGCAAACATAGACAGAAAGTGTGACCTAATCTATTGGTTAAGAAGAAGAGATATGCCTAATTAATTAACAAAAGACTAGAAAAAAAACCTTACAACAAAATCACCTGCAAACAACAATAAATGCATGCAACTTCTCGACCCAACAACTAATGCATGCAACTTCTTCAACCAACTACACAAATCAACAAACTCAGTCAAGTACTTCATCCCATAATTGATCGCGAATTGATGAAATGCAACATTCCAAACTAGGTCTATCAATCAGCTGCAAAAACTTTCCTTGCGACGCCCCCTTGTTTATTTTGGAGTTAAATCCATGAGCGATCATGAAACTTGTCAAGCAAAATCAGTTTGATCACCGTACAATGAAAATACGAAATTACGATCATTGAATACGCGTGGAGCTTTCACTCACGGTCGCCGCTCGTGCCGTAGCGCTGTATTGGCTGATGTGGCCCTGAGTGAGACCCACTGCCACGTCGTGTTGTTTTGAAAAAAGACCCCTCAAGTTGCCTTCGTCATCGCCGGTGACTGTGTGTGAAGCTCTGACGCATATTCAATGACCGTAAATTCGTATTTTCATTGTACAATGACCAAACTGAATTTGCTCGATAAGTTGGATGACTACTGATGAATTTAACTCTTTATTTTGCTCCTCCCGGGAGACTTCTCCATCTTTCTAATCATGCACTGAATTTTGGGCGAAAGCACGTTTCACCGGAAAGAGGGCTGGACGTGTTTACTCAACCCAGTCTTTGGGGTACTGAGATCCAATGACATTCGATCTAAAATAGACGTACAGGATTAAACACTGTAGCGCACTTACTGTGGATGAACTGTAGCGGGGGTACTGTTCAAATACACTGTAGACAGTTCCTGTAGCGGTAAACATCTGGCCATTAAATCTAAATCCAACGGTTAAAAAAAGAGTGCATGTCACGGTACTGTTCACCGGTGACATGCCCACACCATGTCACTGGATCTCAGTCCGTCTTTGGGTGCTTCGATGCAGTTGGGAATGGAGCTAGAAAGGGACTGTCGAATATAGCCCACGAAAAAGGCAGTCTACCCGAATATTACTATAGCTAACATAGAATGCGCGCAGGTTCTACAAATAATTTGAGCGCTGCTACGCAGCCAGCCCCTAGCGTGATTCCAACGCTACGATTTTCCAGCGAGTCTTCTCCATTGCCGGCTTGCCGTCCTGCACCTCGTCCACAGCCATCCTGCCACGTTGGCCAATCTAACATATCGACCGTGGCGAGCATCAAACGTTCAGCACTCCGATATTCAGCATGCGTACGAAAAACTGAACAATGAATATGACTTACGTTTCACATGACATGATAACGATGCTGTTAAATGAAGCTTCGGACTCTGAATTTCACCAGTACAACCAAGACGTTCTTTCTCATCAGAAGAACAAAGCTCCAATTCAGTTTAAACCTTTTCACTGTAACCTCAGGTGTGGATGCAGTCCATATAACTAAAACTCTACTTAAAAGTCGAATCATCAATATGTTCAAGGTGCAGATGGGCATGGAGTTCTTTGGGTGCCGTGCTACTTTTTTTTAAAAAATTTAGCACATCACAGCGAAGTGGCTGAATATTTAGGATGAAAATGCTGCTAATATACAATATCTATTTGGTACCGAACAGCTAAAAAGGAAAATATTACCATCTTGCTTCAGAATCAACAAAAGAGTAACAATTCTTCCTAGAAGAGGGTCCCGTTTGGAAATGCATGTACATAAACAGCTTTGTTAACAAAGAGACAAATGATACCAAGACACCAGTTCAGAGTATTAAACACCAGAACTATATTAGTAGTTGAACTGGAGTAAGAGAGTATCAGTGGCCACCCTTTAGCATGGCAAGGATGTTAATCAAAACATATTTGTGGACCGAACAGCAAAAAAAGGAAATATTACCATCTTGCTTCAGAACAAAAGAGTAACAATTCTTCATAGAAGAAGTTTCAGACTTGGAAATGCGTATACATAGAACAACTTTGTTACCAAAGCGACAAAAGATGCAAGACACCCACCTCAGAATAATTGAACACCAGAACTATATTAGAAGTAGTTGAACTAGAGAACATGAGTATCCCGCAAAACTTACATGGGTTGTGTAACCGCATCTAGGAAAGTTCAACTTCGGGGTACAACTATGAGTTCCTCACAAACAAATAGGTTTCAATCAATACGAGCATCAGCTCAGAGCAGAAAGAAACAATGCCGAAATTCCATAGATATTGATTGAATATGAATACAGATTAGCAGTATAAGGGGACCACAATGGAACTGGCACTCCATCATAACATCAGAGAAATGCCTTAACTGTCAAATATTATAAGGACATCTTTTCATCAACGCAAGGGGCCTAAAGATTTTGAGATTCAAGTTTGAGAGCTATTTGATTTGAACTCACGAGTAATTTCACATACACCACAAAACAACGAATAACCCCACTTGATCATGAACTTATGGTTAACAATACAAAGAGGTTAGCAGTCAAAGTTCGATATTGAAGGTTGCACCAAGCCAAATTGTGCCTCAGAAAGATCAATTGAAGAGTATCAATTGACATTTAGGCATAATTGACTACAGATGAAGATTACATTCCCTTTATTGTACCGAGTAATGACTGATGATGGGTAATGGCTATTGTACCTTTGCAAATACTTTCTCTTTTGAACGAATGAATAGGCAGGGGTATTGCCAGTTGCTCTTAAAAGATAGTAACCATTGTACTCACCTGAACATGACAAACATTGCCAGTTAGGCAGAACCACTTATATACTCTTATGTAGGAAAACTTTCCATTTTAGTCTTCAGATCGCAACGTTAAACATAAGGGTTGTTCCACTTTGCTAATAAGCTAGTAAGCATACCACTGGACATTGGCCACGCTCCAAACTTTGATGGTACTACTGCCACTGTAGTTCTCATAAATTTAAGTAGTAACTCGACGACACAAACTTGTCAAAAACAGTGAGGTACATCTATCAACTGATAGTTACGTGGTTAGTTTTGTTTGCCAAAAGGAGTTATTCATGGGAAAATGGCTTGTTTGTACCAATCTCTTTTGTACACAAGCTTGTAGGCACCAAGCAAATAGGTGGCAATTCAGGTACGATCCCCTGAAGTTCAACCTAAATGCATTTCAATCATAAGCAACCTGAACTAACAGATCAAAACAGAAAATTGCGTGATTAACCTAAGCTAGAAAATCACATAGTACAGGATTAATAGCGGACAAGCAATTTGCAAATCATGATACGCACAACCAATCCAAAATGTCAATTAACTTTACACCGAAAACCAGTTATTCCGATACAGCAGTCAATAATAGAAGTACGATCAACAAATAGAAAAACTAGAATCACAAATTCACACCCACTTAAGTTGATACAACTGAGAGGCATATCCTGCTCTGACAATATAGGGGGGACGCAATTCGCCAATTATGATACGCACAACAGATCAAAAGTGCCAATGAACTGTACACTTAAAACCAGTTATTCCCATACAGCAAGCAGTCAATAATATACATACGATCAACAAATAATAACTAAAATCACACAGATTCACAACCACTTCTTAAGTTGATACAATAGAGAGGCATATCATATCGGGAGTTCACCGCAATAAATCTTACTCTGAGGGCTCACTCTTGGACTTGGGCGAGGGTTGTGGGCGGCTGTCGTAGTCAACGACCTCGCCGTCGGTGACGGAGCGGGAGTGCTGGACGATGGATCGGCCGATGGAGTTGATCCACTCCTCCTTCTCCTTCTCGGCGTCGGCGATGAAGTACATGGTCTCTGTCGGGGTGGAGAGCTCGAAGGCGAACTGGCGGTTGAGCACGTCCTCGGCGCCCTTGACGGTGAGGCAGGAGGAGACGGGGATGACGCCGCGGGGCACGGACGCGCGCGTGACGGCGGGGTCCTTGAACCAGAAGAGGCGGCCCTGCTTGAGCACGAACCAGCGCCGCCGCCACGTCTTGATGTACTCGCCCTGCTTGGTCAGCCACCCGGCGCGCTCCGCCCCGTGCCAGAACTCCACGCCGCCCAGCGCCGGGTCGTCGGCGCCGGAGGAGGAGGAGCCCATCACCGCGCGCCATAGGCTGGCCGCCATCACCGCCGGGGGAATTGGGGATCCGGGATCGGGTGGGGCGACTAGAGACAAAGTGGGCGAGGAGTAGTGCGCCGCTGGATTCGCTCGGACGGCGTTTTTGATGCGATCGGGATGGGAGCAGTTTAATTCGCGTTTATCCAGCTATAAATTGATTTGGCCACGAAGTTAAAATTCGACGGCTTAAATCCAATATTTGCCCAACCGAAAACCATAGGCTCCGCAAAATCCGGCTATTAAGGTAACCCCTATAGCTTTTTTCTTTTTCTTTGAGGCAAACTGTATCTTTTTTTTTTAGGCTAATTGTATCCATTTTTTGGTGGAGCTGATAAGCTTTAGGAAAAGCCCATCTTTAACGTAGTTTCTTAGCTGGGCTCATTACTTTTCTATGAGAAGCATAAATTTCGTGGGAGTTATTGGGCTTGATCTCATCACTCGTCACACGAGGGAAGGTTTGTAGCGACCAGCCCAAGAGCAAACCAAGACCCTCGAAATGGCTTCTTCTCTATTAATATTGAATGCTTTGGAGTGCTCAAGGAATCCAATTGCTCAAGGAACGATTCTCTCCTGGTAGCCGCCGCTTGGAAAAAACCACTCCGTCTCCGCCTTCGCCTCCACCATAGATCAGTTCCCCTCCTCCGGCCGGCCTCGCCGGCGTCAGGAGGGGTGGGGAACCCGATCTATGCGTGGAGTTTTTAATAAAGTAGGATTTTCAACAAATTAGGTTAGGGTTTGGTAGCCGTCTTCTTGTTGGTCTTCGCCACATTGGAGATGGCATCGTCTACAATAAGTGTTCTTCAGTCCCTCGTTCGACGACAAGATCTCAATCGTGGAGTCAATGGTGGTGTTGGAGGATTGCAATTTTTTAGGTATGGATCTTCAGATATTGCTTCGCCAGATCGATTTTGGATATTTTCTCATGGTTGCCGCGAGGAGGATTGCCCTCGCAATATTTGTCCCGGCTACTACGTCTTCGACAATGGTGATTCGTACTCTCGGCTCTCCAGCGACGTTGATCAGGCTGTTCGGTTATTTTTTCCTGATATACTGGTGCTGGTACTCTTGCCGATGTTGATTGACTACTTCAATGGTTGCGCGCGTGCACGTAGCCTTGGCATTGCGGCTCAAATTAAAACAATGGGAGAACCTTCATTGGTATTTTTAGGTCTATGGTTTGGTATGTGTGTTTGGCTGCCTTCAGAGAAGTACAAGATTGTGTCATGGAAGAAAGAAGAATTTGAAGATCTCAGTGATTTGCTCGTTTCTTTTATATTTTATTTTGTAATTGTTGGAGTCAGCTTATGTATCTCTACCATGTACTATTTGTTACTATAAATATATGTGGTATTGATTGTCAAAAAAAAATGAATGCTTTGGAGATTCAACACATCTACGAATTTAAATTCCTCCGCTATTTAGTGATCCCCTCTTAGTTACAGTCACATACTTATCTCCTAGCAAAAGGAGTGCCACCGTCATGAGCCGAACAACACTACCATATGATTTGCGCCCGCTAACATTCGGAGCCTTGCCGATGATGCTTCCGACCGTTCTTGTTTTGCTACATGTTTCTAGTTTCTACCATATACTTTGATCTGATGATACAACCATAGAAAATCCTAAATGCGTTCGTTTCGCAGAACACCCTCTCCATATTGGGGTCCAAAAAAATACAACTAGCACATTGTAAGAACGGCATAATAGTCATGGCAAGAGAACGGTATCAACGGTTATTTAAAAAAAGCAGAGTTTTGTCTTTACCATAGTGAAATGACGAGCTGTCGCCTAGGGGGGGTGAATAGGCGTTTTCGGATTTGGTCTGTAAGAATACGGAATTAAACTAACATTTATTTTATAAGCAAAAAACCTAAATATGCTAGGCTCAACTAAGTGCAACCACAACAACTAGATCTAAACAAGATAGCCACAGGATATATGTAGCACAAGTGATAGCAAGATATATGTACTTCAAGCACGATGACTATCACAAGAAAAGTAAGCTCGGGTATAGAAATGACCGAGGCACGCGGAGACGAAGATGTATTCCTGTGTTCCCTTCCTTTGCAAAAAGGTACGTCACGTTTGGAGAGGTGGAGGTCCCACGAAAGATTCCCTAATGCCACAAAGGCTCATCTTCTTCTTCTCCTGAGCCTATCCCACGAAGGAATAGCTCTTTCCTTATGGCTAGCTTTTCCTCCACTCCGGAGATGGCAAGCTCCAAAACCACTTCACAAGCTCCACGAAGGAGAAGCCCGGCCTCTTCACAATCTTCTTTGAAGAGATCACCGGAGCACCAACCGCCAAGCCAACTAGGAGGTCTCCTCCAAGAGTAACAAGCTCACGGTCTCTCACTCGAACTAATCGTGGTGGAGAGCTCAACACTATGCAATAATGCAAAGCAAAAACACTAGAGGTGTTCAAATCCTTCACACTCAAATCTCACCAAAGCAACAAATGCTAGGATGAGATTAAAGAGGAAGAACATGGAGGAAATCAACAAATGACTCCAAGATCTAGATCCCAAGAGTTCCCCTCACTTAGAGGAGGAATGGATTGGATGAGGTTGTAGATCTAGATATCTTCTTTCAAATCCCCCAAAAATATGCAAGAATCATAGGAGGGAATGGAGAGGAAGCAAGCTCAAGAAGGTCAACAATGGTGGTAAAAAAACATGCATAAGAACACGAGGAACAATGGGGAAGAAGGAACCTGGCAGGACCGGAATTTTCGGTAGCCAACCTGGCAGGCCGAGCCAGCTACCGGGCTGCCCGGTAGCAGCACTCGGTATACCGAGCCATATGCCGAAAACGCGATAACTTTTGCATCCGAACTCCGATTTCGATGATCTTGGGCTCGTTGGAATCACAACAACAAGCTCTACAACATTATGCATAGAAACATCATAGTCCAACCATTGAGTAAGAAAAATAATATAAAAGGTTTGGCCTATCTATAAAACATCAAACCGACAAAACCTCCAACCATGAAAATGCAATAGAAGATGCATACGAATTCCGTTTTCGATGAACTTGGGCCTGTTGTAAAGCTAGCAACAATCTCAAGAACCCCACACAGAGAAACACTAAGAAGCAACAAGATTTATGGAATGCAAAACATGCAAAGGGTTGAGCTCACTAAGACGATGTGATCAAGTTACCCAACCAAAAGCCCCTTTTAATAGTGCGGCTATCTATCCTATAACCCGGTCTCTCAACAACCACCTTGAGACCGGTAAAAGAAAAACCTAGTAAGGTCATACCTTTTCCTTGCGCATCCCTCTTGATCTTGATGATAACTCTTCAAGCTCCACTCAAGCCGGAATGCCTCACTTGATCATTGTTGCTTCGTGAAGACTCACAAATGCTCCCCATACACCATGATGGGAAAACTCTATTGATGCACATCTTCACATGTCCATTATCACCAAATAGACAACAAGTTTCAAGTATGTGATCCTCTTGAGATTCTCATCTTGAACTTGTCCAACTCGACCTTGATGACGATCACCACTTGATGTTATCCTCTCATGGGCTATATGAGATCTCACTTTTGATGCATGCCCATGAAAAGATACCTAACCCACATACACAACACAAGGGCACATATATGATGGGTTAGTTAATAAAGCATAATTGACAAGACTTACTATACCACATGACTTCACGTGGCACATTCTTCATGCTTCATGTGCTCACCAATCTTGAATCTATTCTTCACTCTTTGTATTGGTCAACCTTGTATCTTCTCATGCTCTATCATACTATCTTGAGGTGTATAAAGAATTCATCATTTGTTTGCATTCTCTAAATCTTAGTCAACCATAGCTCAACTTATGAGACTATCATGACACCGACTTAGAGCCATAACTTGAATTCTTCACTTGGAATCAAGCACTCAAGATCTTGATCATTCATTGCTTATCACATAAGCTAGAGCATGGCTAATATTGAGTTCCACATAAGAACTCCATCTTCATTTCCTCTTCGTGATCATATCACATATATGTCTTCAAATCGATGATCTTGATGCCAACACTCAAGGTATATATTTATCTTCATGGCATCCATACTTGAATCCAACACACGGACTACAAGTAGTACCTATGGAATATTTTTTCATATAAAATCAATGAAAACATTAGTCCATAGGGGTTGTCATTAATTACCAAAATCACACATAGGGGCAATGTACCCTTACAATCTCCCCCATTTTGGTGATGACAACCACAATAAGAGGGTTTATATAATGAATATTAGAAACAAGTACGTAACTTATTCGAGAATAAGTTGTATACAATAAGTTGTATAAAATCAATGAAAACATTAATCCATAGGGGTTGTCATTAATTACCAAAACCACACATAGGGGCAATGTACTCTTCCAAGTCGGCTTATGAGGCCTTTTTCGCCGGCTCGGTGCGGGCTGCGGTCTCCGAGGAGATATGGCGCTCGAGAGCGCCTTATAGCTGCAAGTTCTTCGGGTGGCTCGCCTCGAAGAACTGTTGTTGGACTGCGGATAGGCTGCAGCGTCGAGGACTCCCTTGCCCTGCAGCATGCCCACTGTGTGATCTGGAGCCGGAATCCTTGCAACATTTGCTTCTTGGTTGTGTGGTAGCCCGTGAGGTTTGGTCTTGGGCGCTGAGGCGATGGGACAAACTAGATTGGCTCCCAGGAGTAGACACGAAGTTAGTGCACTGGTGGACGTCTCGTTCGTGCCCGGCGACGTAGAAGCGGGACTTGTGGACGACGCTCATCCTTGTCTTCTAGTGCATTTGGCGTCACCGGAATGACATCGTATTTAATGGAGCGGTGGCATCCCAAGTGGCCATCAAGGAGAAGATCAAGGAGGAGTACGAGAGTTGGCGCCGGGTGATGCGCGTAAATGTACACGTCCGTTGGGAACCCCAAGAGGAAGGTATGATGCGCACAGTGGCAAGTTTTCCCTCAGAAAGAAACCAAGGTTTAATCGAACCAGGAGGAGCCAAGAAGCACGTTGAAGGTTGATGGTGGCGAAATGTGATGCGGCGCAACACCAGGGATTCCGCGCCAACGTGGAACCCGCACAACACAACCAAAGTACTTTGCCCCAAAGAAACAGTGAGGTTGTCAATCTCACCGGCTTGCGTAACAAAGGATTAACTGTGTGGAAGATGATTGTTTGCAAGAAAACAGTAAAACAAGTATTGCAGAGATTGTATGCGATGTAAAGAATAGGACCGGGGTCCACAGTTCACTAGAGGTGTCTCTCCCATAAGATAAAAGCATGTTGGGTGAACAAATTACAGTCGGGCAATTGACAAATAGAAAAGGGCATAACAATGCATATACATGATATGATAAATATAGTGAGATTTAATTGGGCATTACGACAAAGTACATAGACCGCCATCCAACTGCATCTATGCCTAAAAAGTCCACCTTCAGGTTATCATCCGAACCCCTTTCGGTATTAAGTTGCAAAGCAAAGACAATTGCATTAAGTATGGTGCGTAATGTAATCAACAACTACATCCTTAGATATAGAATCAATGTTTTATCCCTAGTGGCAACAGCACATCACAACCTTAGAACTTTCTGTCACTGTCCCAGTGTCAATGAAGGCATGAACCCACTATCGAGCATAAATACTCCCTCTTGGAGTTAAGAGCAAAAACTTGGCCAGAGCCTCTACTAGTAACGGAGAGCATGCAAGATCATAAACAACACATAAACAATAGATTGATAATCACCATAACATAGCATTCTCTATTCATCGGATCCCGACAAACACAACATATAGTATTACAGATAGATGATCTTGATCATGTTAGGCAGCTCACAAGATCCAACAATGAAGCACAATTAGGAGAAGACGACCATCTAGCTACTGCTATGGACCCATAGTCCAGGGGTGAACTACTCACTCATCACTCCGAGGCGACCATGGCGGTGTAGAGTCCTCCGGGAGATGAATCCTCTCCGGCAGGGGCCGGAGGCGATCTCCTGAATCCCCGAGATGGGATTCGCGGCGGCGGCGTCCGGAAGGTTTTCCGTGGCTCTCGGTGCGGGGTTTCGCGACGGAGGCTATTTGTAGGCGGAAGGGCAGGTCAAGAGGCGGCACGAGGGGCCCACACCATAGGTCGGCGCGCGGGGCCCGGGCAGCGCCGCCTGTGGTGTCGCCACCTCGTGGCCCCACTTCGACTCTCCTTCGGTCTTCGGAAGCTTCGTGCAAAAATAGGACCCTGGGCGTTGATTTCGTCCAATTCCGAGAATATTTCCTTACTAGGATTTCTGAAACCAAAAACAGCAGAAACAACAACTGGCTCTTCGGCATCTTGTTAATAGGTTAGTTCCGAAAATGCGTAAATACGACATATAATGTGCATAAAACATGTAGATATCATCAATAATGTAGCATGGAACATAAGAAATTATCGATACGTTGGAGACGTATCAATCCCCAAGCTTCCTTTCAGGTAAAACGATAACAAAGATAATTTCTGAAGTGACATGCCATCATAATCTTGATCATACTATTTGTAAACATATGTAATGAATGCAGCGATCAAAACAATGGTAATGACATGAGTAAACAAGTGAATCATAAAGCAAAGACTTTTCATGAATAGTACTTCAAGACAAGCATAAATAAGTCTTGCATAAGAGTTAACTCATAAAGCAATAAATCAAAGTAAAGGTATTGAAGCAACACAAAGGAAGATTAAGTTTCAGCGGTTGCTTTCAACTTATAACATGTATATCTCATGGATATTGTCAACATAAAGTAATATAACAAGTGCAATATGCAAGTATGTAGGAATCAATGCATAGTTCACACAAGTGTTTGCTTCTTAAGGTGGAGAGAGATAGGTAAACTGACTCAACAATAAAAGTAAAAGAATGGTCCTTCAAAAAGGAAAGCATCGATTGCTATATTTGTGCTAGAGCTTTTATTTTGAAAACATGAAACAATTTTGTCAACGGTAGTAATAAAGCATATGAGTTATGTAAATTATATCTTACAAGTTGCAAGCTTCATGCATAGTGTACTAATAGTGCCCGCACCTTGTCCTACTTAGCTTGGACTACCGGATCTTCGCAATGCCATGTTTCAACCAAGTGTCACAAAGGGGTACCTCCATGCCGCCTGTACAAAGGTCTAAGGAGAAAGCTCGCATTTTGGATTTCTCGCTTTTGATTATTCTCAACTTAGACATCCATACCGGGACAACATGGACAACAGATAATGGACTCCTCTTTAATGCATAAGCATGTGGCAACAATTATTATTCTCATATGAGATTGAGGATATATGTCCAAAACTGAAACTTCAACCATGATTCATGGCTTTAGTTAGCGGCCCAATGTTCTTCTCTAACAATATGCATGCTCCAACCATTAAGGTGGTAGATCCCTCTTACTTCAGACAAGACGGACATGCATAGCAACTCACATGATATTCAATAAAGAGTAATTGATGGCGTCCCCAGAAGCATGGTTATCGCACAACAAGCAACTTAATAAGAGATAAAGTGCATAAGTACATATTCAATACTACGATAGTTTTAAGGCTATTTTGTCCCATGAGCTATATATTGCAAAGGTGAATGATGGAATTTTAAAGGTAGCACTCAAGCAATTTACTTTGGAATGGCGGAGAAATACCATGTAGTAGGTAGGTATGGTGGACACAAATGGCATAGTAGTTGGCTCAAGGATTTTGGATGCATGAGAAGTATTCCCTCTCGATACAAGGTTTAGGCTAGCAAGGTTATTTGAAGCAAACTCAAGGATGAACCGGTGCAGCAAAACTCAATGAAGACATATTGTAAACATTATAAGACTCTACACCGTCTTCCTTGTTGTTCAAAACTCAATACTAGATATTATCTAGACCTTAGAGAGACCAAATATGCAAATCAAATTTTAGCAAGCTCTATGTATTTCTTCATTAAGGGGTGCAAAGTATATGATGCAAGAGCTTAAAACATGAGCACAAAAATTGCCAAGTATCACATTATCCAAGACATTTTAGAATTACTACATGTAGCATTTTCCAATTCCAACCATATAACAATTTAACGAAGAAGAAACTTCGCCTTGAACATTATGAGTAAAGCCTAAGGACATATTTGTCCATATGTGATACGTCTCCAACGTATCGATAATTTCTTATGTTCCATGCTACTTTATTGATGATACCTACATGTTTTATGCACATTATATGTCATATTTATGCATTTTCTGGAACTAACCTATTAACAAGATGCCGAAGAGCCAGTTGCTGTTTTCTGCTGTTTTGAAAATCCTAGTAAAGAAATATTCTCGGAATTGGACGAAACTTTCGCCCAGGGTCCTATTTTTGCACGCTCCAGAAGACCGAAGAGATAACGTGGGGCCACGAGGCGGCCAGAGGGTGGCCGCGCGGCCCAAGCCCGCCGCGCCGACCTACCCCTGGGCCTCGTGTGGCCCTCGCGTTGACCCTCCGCCTACTTAAAGCTTCGTCGCGAAACCCCCGCCCGAGAGCCACGATACGGAAAACCTTCGAGACGTCGCGCCGCGAATCCCATCTCGGGGATTGAGATCGCCGGCACCCTGCCGAGAGGGGATTCATCTCCCGGAGGACTCTACACCGCCATGGTCGCCTCCGGAGTGATGAGTGAGTAGTCCACCCCTGGACCATGGGTCCATAGCAGTAGCTAGATGGTCGTCTTCTCCTTGTTGTGCTTCATTGTTGGATCTTGTGAGCTGCCTAACATGATCAAGATCATCTATATGTAATACTATATGTTGTGTTTGTCGGGATCCGATGGATAGAGAGTACTATGATTATGGTGATTATCAATCTATTGTTTATGTGTTGTTTATGATCTTGCATGCTCTCCGTTACTAGTAGAGGCTCTGGCCAAGTTTTTACTCTTAACTCCAAGAGGGAGTATTTATGCTCGATAGTGGGTTCATGCCTCCATTGAATCGGGACAGTGACAGAAAGTTCTAAGGTTGTGGATGTGTTTGTTGCCACTAGGGATAAAACATTGATGCTATGTCTAAGGATGTAGTTGTTGATTACATTACGCACCATACTTAATGCAATTGTCTGTGCTTTGCAACTTAATACTGGAGGGGGTTCGGATGATAACCGAAGGTGGACTTTTTAGGCATAGATGCAGTTGGATGGCGGTCTATGTACTTTGTCGTAATGCCCAATTAAATCTCACTATATTTATCATATCATGTATATGCATTGTTATGCCTTTCTCTATTTGTCAATTGCCCGACTGTAATTTGTTCACCCAACATGCTTTTATCTTATGGGAGAGACACCTCTAGTGAACTGTGGACCCCGGTCCTATTCTTTACATAGCATACAATCTACTGCAATACTTGTGTTTACTGTTTTCTTTGCAAACATCTTCCACTCGATACGTTTAATCCTTTGTTACAGCAAGCCGGTGAGATTGACAACCTCACTGTTTCGTTGGGGCAAAGTACTTTGGTTTTGTTGTGCAGGTTCCGTTGGCGCCGGAATCCCTGGTGTTGCGCCGCATCACATTTCGCGACCATCAACCTTCAACGTGCTTCTTGGCTCCTACTAGTTCGATTAAACCTTGGTTTCTTTCTGAGGGTAACACTGTGCGCATCATACCTTCCTCTTGGGGTTCCCAACGGACGTGTACATCTACGCGCATCAAGCACTTTTTCCGCGCCGTTGCCGGAGATCAAGACACGCTGCAAGGGGAGTCTCCACTTCTCAATCTCTTTACTTTGTTTTTGTCTTGCTTTATTTTATTTACTACTTTGTTTGCTGCACCTAAACAAAATACAAAAAAATTAGTTGCTAGTTTTACTTTATTTACTGTCTTGCTCTCTATATCAAAAACACAAAAAATTAGTTACTTGCATTTATTTTATCTAGTTTGTTTTATCTACTATTGCTAAAATGAATACCCCTGAAAATACTAAATTGTGTGACTTCACAAATGCAAATAATAATGATTTCCTATGCACACCTATTGCTCCACCTGCTACTACAGCAGAATTCTTTGAAATTAAACCGCTTTACTAAATCTTGTCATGAGAGATCAATTTTCTGGTGTTAGTGATGATGCTGCCCATCTCAATAATTTTGTTGAACTTTGTGAAATGCAAAAGTATAAAGATGTAGATGGTGATATTATTAAATTGAAAGTGTTTCCTTTCTCATTAAGAGGAAGAGCTAAAGATTGGTTGCTATCTTTGCCTAAGAATAGTATTGATTCATGGACTAAATGCAAGGATGCTTTTATTGGTAGATATTATCCTCCCGCTAAAATTATATCTTTGAGAAGTAGCATAATGAATTTTAAACAATTAGATACTGAACATGTTGCTCAAGCATGGGAGAGAATGAAAACTTTGGTAAAGAATTGCCCAACCCATGGATGACTACTTGGATGATCATCCAAACCTTCTATGCAGGACTAAATTTTCTTCGCGAATTTATTGGATTCAGCTGCTGGAGGTACCTTTATGTCCATCACATTGGGGCGGCTACTAAACTTCTTGATGATATGATGATAAATTACTCTGAATGGCACACGGAAAGAGCTCCACAAGGTAAGAAGGTAAATTCTGTTGAAGAAACCTCTTCCTTGAGTGATAAGATTGATGTGATTATGTCTATGCTTGTGAATGGTAGATCTAATGTTGATCCAAATAATGTTCCTTTAGCTTCATTGGTTGCTCAAGAAGAAAATGTTGATGTGAATTTCATTAAAAATAATAATTTCAACAACAATGCTTATAGGAACAACTCTGGTAATAACTATAGGCCATATCCTTCTGCTAATGGTAATGGTTATGGTAGATATGAGGAAAGGATGCTAGAAATTGAAAGATCCACTAAAAACTTTATGCAATCACAATATGAGCAAAATCAATTGTTTACTAAAACCATAAATGAACAATCTACCTTGTTAAGAAATATAGGAAATCAACTTGAAAACTTGAATAGGGAGATTTCTGGTCTGCAAACTAAAATTTCAAATGCTGAAACCCGAATCTCATACATGTCTGCATCACAATCTTCTTTAATTAATAAAATGGCTGCTAAACCTGATGATATTGATAATAAGATTACTACTACAGCAAATGCCATCCAAGTTAGAATTAATGAGAATATAAGATTAATGGCTGAACTGCGTGCTAGGTGGGATAGAGAAGAAAATGAAAAACTAGCTAAAGAGAATAATGTAGCTAAAGTTTGGACTATTACCACCACTAGTAATGCTAATTCTTCACATGTTGCTGCACCTCCTACTATCAATGGTAATATAATTGGTGTTGGCAATGTTTCTACTCCTAGTGCAAAGCGAACAAAACTGCCGAAATTGCTAAAACTGAAACTGCTTGTGATAAAACTGCTGAAATTTTTTCCAACCTTGGGAACAATGATCCCATTGCTGTAGCTCATAATGATTTAGATTTTGATGATTGCCACATCTCTGAAGTTATAAAGTTCTTACAAAAACTTGCTAAAAGTCCTAATGCTAGTGCTATAAATTTAGCCTTTACAAAACATATTACAAATGCTCTCATAAAAGCTAGAGAAGAGAAACTAAAACTTGAAACTTCTATTCCTAGAAAGTTAGAAGATGGTTGGGAGCCCATCATTAAAATGAAATTCAATGACTTTGAATGTAATGCTTTATGTGATCTTGGTGCAAGTATTTCTTTATGCCTAAAAAGATTTATGATATGCTTGACTTGCCACCATTGAAGAATTGTTATTTGGATGTTAATCTTGCCGATAATGTTAAAAAGAAACCTTTGGGGAGGATTGATAATGTGCATATTACGGTTAAAATAACCTTGTCCCGTTGATTTTGTTGTCTTGGATATCGAATGCAATGCATCTTGTCCTATTGTGTTGGGAAGACCTTTTCTTGGAACTGTTGGTGCTGTTATTGATATGAGGGAAGGTAATATTAAATATCAATTTCCTCTCAAGAAAGGTATGGAACACTTCCCTAGAAAGAGAATGAAGTTGCCTTTTGATTCTATTATTAGAACAAGCTATGATGTTGATGCTTCTACTCTCGATGTTACTTGATTTGCACTTTCTGCGCCTAGCTGAAAGGCGTTAAAGAAAGCGCTATGGGAGACAACCCATGTTTTTACCTACAGCAATTTTTTGTTTTGTTGAGTCTTGAAGTTGTTTACTACTGTAGCAACCTCTCCTTATCATGTTTTTGTGCCAAGTAAAGTTTCTATGTCAAAGTTGATGTTATATTTGGGATTGTTGCGCAGAAACAGCATTGCTGTCTGTCACGAATCTGGGCACAATTCTCTGTAGAAAATTCGAAAAAATCTGCCAATTTACGAGCGTGATCCTCAGATATGTACGCAACTTTCATTAGTTTTGAGTTTTTCCATTTGAGCAAGTCTGGTGCCAGCTCTAAATTCGTCTTTACGGACTGTTCTGTTTTGACAGATTCTGCCTTTTATTTCGCATTGCCTCTTTTGCTATGTTGGATTTATTTCTTTGATCCATTAATGTCCAGTAGCATTATGCAATGTCCAGAAGTGAAAATAATGATTGTGTCACCTCTGAATGAGTGAATTATTAATTATGCACTAACCCTCTAATGAGTTTGCTTGAAGTTTGGTGTGAAGGAAGTTTTCAAGGGTCAAGAGAGGAGAATGATATACTATGATCAAGAGGAGTGAAAGCTCTAAGCTTGGGGATGCCCCGTGGTTCACCCCTGCATATTTTAAGAAGACTCAAGCGTCTAAGCTTGGGGATGCCCAAGGCATCCCCTTCTTCATCGACAACATCATCAGGTTCCTCCCCTGAAACTATATTTTTATTCAATCACATCTTGTGTTCTTTACTTGGAGCGTCGGTTTGTTTTGTTTTTGTTTTGTTTGAATAAGATGGATCCTAGCATTCACTTTGTGGGAGAGAGACACTCCGCTGTTGCATATGGACACATGTGTCCTTAGGCTTTACTCATAATATTCAAGGCGAAGTTTTTCTTCGTTAAATTGTTATATGGTTGGAATTGGAAAATGCTACATGTAGTAATTCTAAAATGTCTTGGATAATGTGATACTTTGCAATTGTTGTGCTCATGTTTAAGCTCTTGCATCATATGCTTTGCACCCATTAATGAAGAAATACATAGAGCTTGCTAAAATTTGATTTGCATATTTGGTTTCTCTAAGGTCTAGATAATATCTAGTATTGAGTTTTGAACAACAAGGAAGACGGTGTAGAGTCTTATAATGTTCACAATATGTCTTTTATGTGAGTTTTGCTGCACTTGTTCATCCTTGAGTTTGCTTCAAATAACCTTGCTAGCCTAAAACTTGTATCGAGAGGGAATACTTCTCATGCATCCAAAATCCTTGAGCCAACTACTATGCCATTTGTGTCCACCATAACTACCTACTACATGGTATTTCTCCGCCATTCCAAAGTAAATTACTTGAGTGATACCTTTAAAATTCCATCATTTACCTTTGCAATATATAGCTCATGGGACAAAATAGCCTTAAAAACTATCGTAGTATTGAATATGTACTTATGCACTTTATCTTTTATTAAGTTGCTTGTTGTGCGATAACCATGCTTCTGGGGAACGCCATCAACTATTGTTGAATATCATGTGAGTTGCTATGCATGTCCGTCTTGTCTGAAGGATCTATCATTTTAGTGGTTGGAGCATGCAAAATTGTTAGAGAAGAACATTGGGCCGCTAACTAAAGCCATGAATCATGGTTGAAGTTTCAGTTTTGGACATATATCCTCAATCTCATATGAGAATAATAATTGTTGTTACATGCTTATGCATTTAAGAGAGTCCATTATCTGTTGTCCATGTTGTCCCGGTATGGATGTCTAAGTTGAGAATAATCAAAAGCGAGAAATCCAAATGCGAGCTTTCTCCTTAGACCTTTGTACAGGCGGCATGGAGGTACCCCTTTGTGACACTTGGTTGAAACATGGCATGCAAAGATCCGGTAGTCCAAGCTAAGGACGAGGTGCGGGCACTATTAGTATACTATGCATGAGGCTTGCAACTTGTAAGATATAATTTACATAACTCATATGCTTTATTACTACCGTTGACAAAATTGTTTCATGTTTTCAAAATAAAAGCTCTAGCACAAATACAGCAATCGATGCTTTCTTTGAAGGACCATTCTTTTACTTTTATTGTTGAGTCAGTTTACCTATCTCCTTCCACCTTAAGAAGCAAACACTTGTGTGAACTGTGCATTGATTCCTACATACTTGCATATTGCACTTGTTATATTACTTTATGTTGACAATATCCATGAGATATACATGTTATAAGTTGAAAGCAACCGCTGAAACTTAATCTTCCTATGTGTTGCTTCAACACTTTTACTTTGATTTATTGCTTTATGAGTTAACTCTTATGCAAGACTTATTGATGCTTGTCTTGAAGTACTATTCATGAAAAGTCTTTGCTTTATGATTCAGTTGTTTACTCATGTCATTACCTTTGCTTTGATCGCTGCATTCATTACATATGTTTACAAATAGTATGATCAAGATTATGATGGCATGTCACTTCGAAATTATCTTTGTTATCGTTTTACCTGCTCGGGACGAGCGAACTAAGCTTGGGGATGCTGATACGTCTCCAACGTATCGATAATTTCTTATGTTCCATGCTACTTTATTGATGATACCTACATGTTTTATGCACATTATATGTCATATTTATGCATTTTCGGAACTAACCTATTAACAAGATGCCGAAGAGCCGCTTCTGTTTTTGTTGTTTTTGGTTTCAGAAATCCTAGTAAAGAAATTTAATTGGACGAAACTTTCGCCCAGGGTCCTATTTTGCACGCTTCCAGACCGAAGAGATAACGAAGTGGGGCCACGAGGCGGCAGAGGTGGCCGGCGCGGCCCCCGCCGCGCCGACCCCCAAGGCCCCTCGTGTGGCCAGCGTTGACCCTCGCCTACTTAAAGCTCCCGTCGCAAAACCCCGACGAGAGCACGATACGGAAAACCCACCGAGACGCGCCGCCGAATCCCATCTCGGGGATTCGGAGATCGCCTCCGGCACCCGCCGGAGAGGGGATTCATCTCCCGAGGACTCTACACCGCCATGGTCGCCTCCGAGTGATGAGTGAGTAGTCCACCCCTGGACCATGGGTCCATAGCAGCAGCTAGATGGTCGTCTTCTCCTTGTTGTGCTTCATTGTTGGATCTTGTGAGCTGCCTAACATGATCAAGATCATCTATATGTAATACTATATGTTGTGTTTGTCGGATCCGATGGATAGAGAGTACTATGATTATGGTGATTATCAATCTATTGTTTATGTGTTGTTTATGATCTTGCATGCTCTCCGTTACTAGTAGAGGCTCGGCCAAGTTTTTACTTAACTCCAAGAGGGAGTATTTATGCTCGATAGTGGGTTCATGCCTCCATTGAATCGGGACGTGTGAGAAAGTTCTAAGGTTGTGGATGTGCTGTTGCCACTAGGGATAAAAACATTGATGCTATGTCTAAGGATGTAGTTGTTGACATTACGCACCATACTTAATGCAATTGTCTGTTGCTTTGCAACTTAATACCGGAGGGGGTTCGGATGATAACCTGAAGGTGGACTTTTTAGGCATAGATGCGGTTGGATGGCGGTCTATGTACTTTGTCGTAATGCCCAATTAAATCTCACTATTTTATATCATGTATATGCATTGTTATGCCTTTCTCTATTTGTCAATTGCCCGACTGTAATTTGTTCACCCAACATGCTTTCATCTTATGGGAGAGACACCTCTAGTGAACTGTGGACCCCGGTCCTATTCTTTATAGCATACAATCTACTGCAATACTTGTGTTTACTGTTTCTTTGCAAACATCTTCCACTCGATACGTTTAATCCTTTGTTCAGCCCGGTGAGATTGACAACCTCATCAAGTTGGGGCAAAGTACTTTGTTTTGTGCGGGTTCCGCGTTGGCGCCGAATCCGTGTTGCGCTCGCATCACATTTCGCGACCATCAACCTTCAACGTGCTTCTTGGCTCCTACTGGTTCGATTAAACCTTGGTTTCTTTCTGAGGGAAAACTTGTGGCGCATCATACCTTCCTCTTGGGGTTCCCAACGGACGTGTACATCTACGCGCATCAATATGCAACAGCGGCGTGTCTCTCCCACAAAGTGAATGCTAGGATCCATTTTATTCAAACAAAAACAAAAACAAAAACAAACCGACGCTCCAAGTAAAGAACACAAGATGTGATGAATAAAAATATAGTTTAGGGGAGGAACCCGATGATGTTGTCGATGAAGAAGGGGATGCCTTGGGCATCCCCAAGCTTAAGCTGAGTCTTCTTAAAATATGCAGGGATGAACCACGGGGCATCCCCAAGCTTAGAGCTTTCACTCCTCTTGATCATAGTATATCATACTCCTCTCTTGACCCTTGAAAACTTCCTTCACACCAAACTTCAAGCAAACTCATTGGAGGGTTAGTGCACAATTAATAATTCACACATTCAGAGGTGACACAAACATTTTTTACACTTGGACATTGCATAAAGCTACTGGACATTAATGGATCAAAGAAATTCATCCAACATAGCAAAAGAGGCAATGCGAAATAAAGGCAGAATCTGTCAAAAACAGAACAGTCCGTAAATACGAATTTTAAAATGGCACCAGACTTGCTCAAATGGAAACACTCAAAACTAATGAAAGTTGCGTTCATATCTGAGGATCACGCTCGTAAATTGGCAGATTGTTTTGAATTTTCTACAGAGACTTGTGCCCAGATTCGTGACAGACAGCAATGCTGTTTCTGCGCAGCGATCCCAAATATAACATCAACTTTAACATAGAAACTTTACTTGGCACAAAAACATGATAAGGAGATGTTGCTACAGTAGTAAACAACTTACAAGACTCAAATATAAAACAAAGTACGTAGTAAAAACATGGGTTGTCTCCATAAGCGTTTTTTAACGCCTTTCAGCTAGGCGCAGAAAGTGTAAATCAAGTAACATCAAGAGTAGAAGCATCAATATCATAACTTGTTCTAATAATAGAATCAAAAGTGAACTTCATTCTCTTTCTAGGGAAGTGTTCCATACCTTTCTTGAGAGGAAATTGATATTTAATATTACCTTCCCTCATATCAATAACAGCACCAACGGTTCGAAGAAAAGGTCTTCCCAACACAATAGGACAAGATGCATTGCATTCGATATCCAAGACAACAAAATCAACGGGGTGTTACCACCCGATTTTGGCCAAATCAGGAGGTGGGCTGTAAGTGAAGATGGGCTTGAAAGACATACACGTGGAGCATCTTCGAAGCGGCCTTGCGCTGAGAGTTTGGGCTAAGTTGCCCATATATCTGTAAATTAGTAGATCGTGTTGTATTTAGAATTAAGAGATAGAGTCCGCCCGTGCACGGTTAGGTGCACGCCTCAATTAGAAAGTCCCTTGGACTATAAATATGTATCGAGGGTTATCGGAAAAGGAGGACAATCATCGTTCAACCAACACAAATCAGGCGCATCGCCACCCCTTCTCTTCGAGGGTTTCTCCCGGGTAAGCACCATGCTGCCTAGATCGCAGCGATCTAGGGAAGCACACGTTTATTCGTCAACCTTGTACTGCTCGTGCTGAAGCCTTGTTGATGGCGAGCAGTACTATTTATCCTTAGGTGTTTAGGGGCCTGCATTGATGCTTTCGCGTGCATATCTGCGTGGCAATGCCGTCCCTAGACACCTAGCTGCCCTTACGTTACCGGACGTAAGGGCAGCATCTTGCTTGTTCTTACTTAGTAGATCCGATCCGTTATAGTTGCTCCTTGCTACGCGAGGATTAGTTTAATATCTGCATAGTTAGGCCTTATGTGGGGTCGGAGGATCCGGTGGTGCGTTAGGTGTTGTTTACCGTCCCTGCGAGGGATGTTAGGATCAACGTTATGTTGGTTTTTAGGCCTCTCGTAGGGTAGTTTGCATCGTCTCTCGTAGCTGCTAGGCCCGATCGCACGTAGGACGTTCCGATTATGCGGTGAAACCCCAAACGTCGGGGATCGCTTTAGCTTTGTCCCGATCAAGCCAGGATCCCCATGCCATTGTAAATCCAACATGAAACATGGGGCGATCGGCTCCTCGAGCCGATCCACAGAAAACCTGAGCCGATAGGGCTCGTATTTAATGTTTACGTGTCTACCATGGGAACAATCGAAACACTAACACCTTCCTGATCGGGTCTAGGTCAGGTGGCACGCCCTAGTAACCGCCAGACGTTGGCCGAAGATTTGCGGGACGACGCGAGGGTGCCAGGGATCCACTACGCGGTCCCCGCTCTTCGTGTTGCTTAACCAACGCCCGTCGGGGTTTTGGAGGGTAACACATTCCCGGCACGCCCAGTGGGACAATCTTCTGCAACATCCACGTCAGCACCGACATCCGAGATGGCGAAGAACATATCACCTACAAGGATCTCCCTGGGAGCACAAGAAGAAATACGATGAGCCGAAGGCCATCCGTGAAGCCGAACTCATCGGCTCCTTTGAGATAACCCGTTCTCACAACATCAAGCTCAAAGGAAACACGTGTCCGTCGCATGGCCAACACGGCAGATCTCAGCCACTCCATAAGGGGAGCCAGGGTTCTCCTTTAATGTCAACATGGCCAGGCTGGTGAACTGCCACAGCGCGGACAAAGCAGAGAGTAGCCACTCTCGTGGCAAAGATAAAGAAGAGGCCGTTCCATGCGACCGGCCCCAAGATGATGATGACGGTACCTAACCGAGGGGGAGGCAGGCACACGGTATCGGCGCCCACTCTCCGTGCATCTCCTCAACCAATATGAACAGCAAGACGACGACGGCTACTACACGACGACGATGGAGGATATCGTCGATCGATGCAAGGTATATCGTCGGTATGATGGAAACAACGACGGGTATGAACGTCGCGCCGGCGGGATGTCAAGGGAACAAGACAACGTGGATAAGCAATGGACTGTCCATTCTTCAAACATTGCTGGGACTCAGAATGAGCCGATTGCCAACAATCGAGAACGCCCAGAATGCAAACAGCAAAGGGAAAGGACAGGTGAAATTTCAGTGTTCGCGCCTGGGACCCCTCCCACCACATAACAAACGAGCTGAGTCCTCTCAAGAAGAAGACTTCGAGGAGTCGATGGAGAAGAAGATAGGTATCATCGACCAAGGTGGTGCCCTCGATGGACTCAACCATTCTCGAAGCCGGGTGCAACTGCCGCGAAACCCGGAAGAGGCCGAGGCACGCACCTGCATACGTTGAGAAGAGCACGGCCCGATCTGCCCGTGAAAATCCAGAAACATTGGAGACAGAGGGCGCCCGCCAAAGAGAGCATGGCGCCTAAACAGACGAAAGCCGATGCAGGTATCGGACCGATACCGCGTGCGAGACGTCAGGTGGTACAAATACAAAGTTCAGACTCGCGCAGATTTATGATCAAGACATGGTGAACATGCCTCCGTCGAGTCACGTCACCATAATAAGAGACCAAGAAGTTGTAAACCCTCATCAAGCATTACAATGGAAAAGGAGGCGATTTCAACGATCGCCGCATTATCCCCGTTGACGCTGTGAACCCACCGGCGGCACACCTGCCAACACCGAGAGCCGGGAATGACTAGGGCGCGCCGGGCCCTGGCCTCGTAGCGACGGCCCGCAAAGCCTCCCCGGTCGCGCCGATGCGGGTCGCAGGGCGTGCCACGACCTATACCTGGTCGGAAGGTGTGGATGATGCCTCGCTTATTTCCCTGCAGGGCACACACGTACACGTAAAATACGAGCCTCGATCGGCTCTCGGTTGTCTGTGAATCGGCTCATGGAGCCGATCCACCCATGATTCGTCCAAGGTGGCCGAATATATGGTGGTCCCGCTTGATCAAGATAAAGCATATGAGATCTACGACGATCTAGGGTTTTCACCGCATAATCGGATCATCCTACTCACGATTGGGCCTCGCGCTCACGCACGGTAAACGTAAGCAGCCCTAGACAAGGCCTAAAACCAACACTAGGTTGATCCTCGGAACGTCCTGTCTAGGGCAGCAAACTACACCCGCATGCCGCTGGATCCTCCAACCCTTTGTAAGGCCTAACTATTGCAGATATTAAACTAATCCTTGATGAATCAAGAATCGACCACAACGGATCTACTAAATAAAGATCAGGCGGGTGCCGCCCCCGCACCCATGATGAGGCACAATGACGGCTAGACGCAGGGTTGCACTACGCGAGCATATGATGCTAAGAACGATGCTAACCCTAACGCGTCTACGATAACTACGTTGCTCGCCATCAAAAAGGCTTCAGTATGAGCAACGCATGAACAACTAGGCAGGCTTGCTGCCCAGATCGCGAGATGCGATCTAGGCAGCAAGGTGCTTACCGGAGGAACCCTCCAGACGAAGGAGTTGGCGATGCGCCGAGATTGGTTTGTGTTGAACGTTGGTTGCTGTTTATTCCATAAACCCTAGGTACATATTTATAGTCCAGGGACTTTTAATGTAGGCGTGCACCAAACCGTGCACGGTAAAACTCTAATTTCTAAACTAAGATGCGATCTAATATGTTACGGATACATGGGCATTTTAGCCCAATTTGGTATAAAAGGCCGATTCAAGTTATTTCTTCTATATGTATATCTTCAAGTCCATCTTACCGGGCCCACCTCGAGTCGTCCAAACTCGTGATAACATGTTTCCCCGGTTTTGGAAAAAGGACATTTCCAAAATCATTATGCTTTTCTCTCAAAGGGTCATGTCGTGGCAAGCAGAAATCACCGCAGAATCCCTCATCATGACAACTTGCCTTCTCAACTTCTCCGCACGGTTTGGAGCGCCTTTGCACCACTTCCTCGAGAAAACCGCCGTGGCATTGAATTCTTATTATGTCCCCTTTTAAACTGTTACGAACAGTTCTCCTCTGCATCTTCTTCGCATTAGCATCTCGAAAAGTCTCCCGCGCCACGATGTCTTCTTCTTCCTCTCGCTCCATCGGATTTTTCCAGCCAGGCCTCCACATCCCGCGAGCCGACGCCGGAGTATAACCCGGCGGAAGTCCACGCGGCCAACACCCGCCGCGCCATTGCGGCCTCCGGGGAGGAGTCAGACCATGACTTCTCCATCCGGTCGTAGGACGACAGTCCCTCGACCGACGGAGAGATGACCTCCGTCTCTGCCGATAAGGAAGCGGGAAGAAAGCGAGATGATCACTCCCGGACGGGGCCACCTCCTGGAGGAGGTGAAGGAGGAGGAAGAGGAGGATTTACGACGACGATGGGCCTTCGATGAGGCCGGCCGGCCAAGCGCCATTGCCCTTGGCCGGGGAATCTCAAGTGACTTCGATAGCGACGACGACGACGTCGAGGAGAAGACGAGGACAACGAAGGTCCCGCCGGCGGCCGTCGGGAGCAAGGATGACGAGTCGGTTGAGTACACACACAAGGGGACGACGTGCGACGACGAGGCAGCAAAGCCCGTAGATAGGCCCTTAGCGTAGGATCCGTAGAAGTAGGCGGGGCAATGTATCCCCTTTCGAGGGCAATCAGTTCTACTATGTAAGAAATCTTTCTTATTAATGAAGAACCTTTCCCCAATTTGATTTGCCGATTTCCTCTCCACTGACCTTGCCGATTCGTCCCCTTTGCCAATGCATACTGAGCCGATAGCACCGTATCGGTCCTTCAAGATTCGCCCTTCCCTTCTCCAAACGATGATTTTCTAAATTTGGCAGAAAATGCAGTATCTTCAGGGGAACCTTCGAACTTTCCCAACCAAACCTAACAATGTTCTTCAATAATCATCACTCGTGAAGAAGGTTGCAATGAAGGACCAGCCGTCGGTATCCCAATCGGCTTTACTGCTGAGCAAAAACAAAGCATCCACAGGCCTGCTGCCCCCCGAGTCTTACTCGAGGCGAGATTTAGCCGACTAGCCTGCGCTTGATCATGCAGAGCCACCGGACTGCATTGCAAATCGGCTTGCAGAGAGCCTTCAAGGTGGGCTGCCCCCGAGTTTTCTCAATGCGCCTTCGTCCCTAGGTCAGATCGGCTCCTTCTTTCGGCGGATCTGATACACCCACCCCTTAACCCCGATCCTGGCACCCAAGCTGCCTTTAGCATTGTTCTTGAAGAGAAGATCTGAGCCGTTAAACTACTCTCTTGAGGAGTTCTTTCATGGGGGCTTCTCTTGCTATTTCTCACTTAAAGTCGATGCCCTTGGCACTGGTCGTAAAATGTTTATAACTTAGCCGATTTGTATCGTCTCATACTCGCACATTTCATATCCGTGTTTTATCCATCTAGGTGCCCCCGAGCCGATTCCGTCAAGAGAATTGATGGTATCGGCTCTGTAGTCCCCGTTGGGTTAATTCGTTGATCCTAGGCAGACGAGATGAAGTAGATAATTTTGGGGTCGATTGCTGGAATCGGCCTCCATGTTGCTTGCCCGTGAAGGTTTTGTAATATCCCTTCATCAGGTCGGAGGGCCGAACGCAAGGATCGGCCTCGCCATTGCCTATTGACGTAGTCTTGCTACTCGTCCATGTCAGTGGATAAAACCAGCCCAATCTCCGACCTTAGCACGTTGGTGCGCTTTGTCGTTATCCATGCCGGGTGCACCGTGTAACGTACACTACACCCGCCGACGAATGAACACCATGTTTGTGCCAAAGCCGATGTATCATCATCGGCCTCTTGCTTGGGGCGCCACTCTTTCTTTTGTGGTCGACCCTCTTCATCCTCTGGACTTTCGCAACCAGATCAGGTCGTGCCTTCCTTCGCCGCGTATGCAAGTACATCCTTTCGCCCTCCACCGCGGCACCTCGAACCCCGCGTTTTTGTGTATGGTCGAGACCGCTGCAGCACCACCTTGACGGGTGGCACCCCGTCTTCGATTCTCCTCGTCTCTCGAATCCTCGAGAGATCTTCCAACGAGGGGTCCTGACGTTCTGCTTTGCGGTGGAGAGCCCCAGGCGCTGGAATACGTATACATTGGCTGCCTCTTCGGTTGTATTCGGCGCTGCGATTGCTGGTAATCGGCTCATTCCGAATCCCAGCTGTCCGAAGAAGGGGCAAGCACAATGCCTCGTCCGTATCGTCCCCGCTCCCCGCCGTGGCGCTCCCGCCGCTCTCATCATGATTATGCCGGCGATGTCTTTCGTCGTTTATGGTCATCCGACCTCTTTCATCATTGTTATCGTATCGCCGGCTCATATCGACCAACATACTTGTTGAGGAGGTGATCGGGAGAGGGGTCGTTGGTATCTTATGTTCTTCACTTCCCCCTCCGTGACGCTTGACATCTTGACGGAGCCGATCGCGTGGAGCGGCCCCCGTTGTCCTTGCTCGAGATACTGCCTTATCCCTCGTCCTTTCTGTAGCGGTGTCCAAGCTCTACCATACCGATGTTGGCTGAGAAATCAGGCTGGCACCTTCTCAGGTGGGTAAACTCACCATGTTGACGGCGGGGAAGGGGTGTGTGTCTACCTTCATGGCGTACTGATTAACCGCCCATTTTCTATCGCCACTTGACCGCCGACGCCACACCCGCAATGTTGGTGGTGTGGGCGAACGTGTTATGCCACTTGCAGCATGGCTTTCCGTTCAGCTCTGGCACCGTAGGAAACTTGTGGGTATCTTTATGTGCTTTTCCGCGAGTAAGAGGTCGAAAATCTGCCCCGTTTTCGTCACGTCGAAGCCGAACCCTCTTGGAGGCCCCGGCGGCTTTACCCATTTGCAGTGCCACCGTCCTCGGCCTGCAGCTCGAGTCCACTCAGCCATCGCGACCTCTTGTTCTCCTAGGACCTTCATCTTCGCCTGCGCCAACCATGGTAACACACGCTTGAATTTATCTTGGTAGATATCCGGGTGGCGTTGCTATGCTGACAACTTCCGCACCATGTGTGCTAATGAAGGATAGTCCGCCTGGGAGGCCACTCCCTTCTTGACCGATGATGATAGACCCACCACCGCCAATTCGATTGCTTCCTTTAATGAACCTAATAGCATCGGTTCCTAACGGTCCCGAAGCGCTGAATGTATTCGACACCGTTTCTCCGCGCTCGTCGTACTTAGACTGCAACGCTAGCCTAAGCCTCGAGCGGGATATTGCTCATGAACCCAAGCCCACCGTTTCCAGGTCTGGATTGAGTTCGGGGGCAGCGACGTGTACCATCCGAAAGCCGATCCTTGTGAGTGGGACCTGTGAGAAGTACCACGCGGGCAGTTTCTCGTCCGACGCTTGGCAGATCATGCTCCGCTTCAGCAATATCGGCTCACATGCTCGATGGAGCTGGAGCCATCTCGATCCGCTGAACTTTTTGAAGTCCGGGAGCCGATATTTGGGTGGTAGCGGGATCAATTCGTACTCATTGGGGTACGGCTTGTGGTATAGCCGATCGCTTTTCTCTTCGGCAC
The DNA here is from genome assembly GCA_030979885.1 of Lolium multiflorum. NCBI lineage: Eukaryota > Viridiplantae > Streptophyta > Magnoliopsida > Poales > Poaceae > Lolium > Lolium multiflorum. The sequence continues at coordinate 205,552,111 of CM061747.1, forward strand.
CATGTCGAACTGATCTCTCAGATCGTACCAATTTGATCCGCGGTGATGGTTGCAGGTGCCGAACCCTGAAGATCTGCCGGAGTGGCGTATCAACCAGCCATGCCTGTTTCTCTCGGGTTTGCTTTACCCAGGAGCGGCCCGGAGTTTCGCTTCAGGGTGGCGTATTTACTAGCCAATGCTTGCTTCGTGTCTGCCTCCGACGTTCCTCCCGCTGCCCCAAGTCCCTGCTATAGCCACTCGGGTTCGAGGGTGCCTGTGTGTCAGCAAAGTCGGCACGTATGCATGCGTATCCGCGCGGACTTCCTTGGGCGCGTCCCGTAGGAACCGGTAGTCACTAGGGTCACCACCAATCTTGTAGACGACAAAAGCCGATGAGTTCAAGGCTGGCGCCGGCTAATGCGAATGGCAACGGGGACGGAATGGAGCAAGGCTTCTTGGTGAGTCCCTAGGGCTGGTCCTGACGGGGGAGAGTAATGATGGCTCATGATCTCCTCGATCACGCGCAGCGCGACGCTCTCCAACGTATTCACGGTGCAGCGAACGAGCCACCATGAAGTTGATCTCCTATCAGCCGACCGGGTGCGTTCGGACGGGGCACGGTGTCCACCCACCGGGCGCTCGTGTGTGAACCCCTTCCATCTCGATGCCATGGGAGCGGGTCTCGTGGAAAGAGCCGATTAGGTCGGCCTCGAGGGCAGACTTGATCTCGTCGTATTTCTTCTTTGAGCTCGCCGCTGAGATCCCCCGTACGTGACCGGAGTTTCTTCTCGCCACTTCGATGAAGACGACAGGCCTTCGCCATCTCCTCGATGTGGATGCCAGATGGTTGTCGTTGAAGACGTGTCCCACCGGGCGTGCCATGTGTTGACGTCGAAACCCACCGGCGGGCAGCGACTGGCCAACACCGTAGAGCCGGGAATGACTAGGGCTGCGGCTGGCCCCAGTCCCTCGGAGCGACGGCCGCAAAGCCTCCCGGTCGCGCGCCGATGCGGGTCGCAAGGGGGCGTGCCACCGACCCATACCCTCGGTCGGAAGGTGTGGATGATGCCTCGCTTATTTTCCTGCAGGGCACACACGCACACGTTAAATACGAGCCTCGATCGCTCTCAGGTTGTCCCGTGAATCGGCTCATGGAGCCGATCCACCCATGATTCGCTCCAAGGTGGCCGAATATATGGTGGTCCCGCTTGATCAAGATAAAGCATATGAGATCTACGACGATCTAGGTTTTTCACCGCACATAATTGGATCATCCTACTCACGATTGGGCCCTCGCGCTCACGCACGGTAAACGAAAGCCAGCCTAGACAAGGCCTAAAAAACCAACACTAGGTTGATCCTCTGAACGTCCTGTCTAGGGCAACAAACTACACCCTGCATGCCGCCGGATCCTCCAACCCTTGTAAGGCCTAACTATTGCAAGATATTAAACTAATCCTGATGAATCAAGGACACCATAACGGATCAAATCACCAGCAAAGATCACAAGCTTTCCACCCATGATGAGGCACAGTGACGGCCAGACGCGCAAGGGTTGCACTCCGCGAGCATATCATGCTAAGAACGATGCTAACCCTAACGCGCCTACGATAATCTACGTTGCTCTCATCAAAAAGGCTTCGTACGAGCAACGATGAACAACTAGGTAGCTTGTGCTGCCTAGGGACGTTAGGGATGCGATCGAGGCAAAGATGATAAGCACGATGTCCTCGAGACGGTAAGGAGTTGGCGATGCTGGCTTGAGATTGTTTTTGTGTTGAACGTTGGTTGTTGTTTATTCCATAAACCCTAGGTACATTTTTATAGTAATGTTGGCGTGCACCAAACCGTGCACGGTTAAACTCTAATTTCTAAACTAAGATGCGATCTAATATGTTACATATACACGGGCAATTTAGCCTAAAGGCTCATTCCCACGATTCTTCTATATGTATATCTTCAAGTCCATCTTGATCGCGGCCCACCTCTGAGTCGTCCAAATTCTGGTGATAACATATCCTCAACATACGCTTTGCCTGTGTTCAACATTGACTGGGCAGGCGATGGAAAGCTGGGTTATGGGTTTACGTCAACCGACAAGCTAGAAGAGATTGAGGAAGTCAAGAAGGATATCAAGCAGATGTTGGACGCCGGGTGCCTCAGGCCGTACAGGTACACTGAATGGACTTCTAATGTTGTACTTACGGAGAAAAAGGATGGCCGATGGCGCGTCGCTATAGATGTCCGGAACCTCAATGGCTCTACTCTACCGGATGAATAGTCGGATCGACAACTGCAAGGGGAGCCGATTCCACCGATCGGCTAAAAGATTATTCCTATTATGCGGATCCACTGTGGTGCTGTTTATCATGGTGAGTCGTGAGATAGTCTTGAACTGGCTGAAAAGCCGACATCCTCAATCATTTGAAGGATTCGGCTTGGGGGGGCATATACACAGAGAAGGTTTAAGGCCACAGAGTTTGTACCCAAAGGAGCCGATTCATGAGATCGATCGGCTAATAATAATAAAAAAAAGATGATCTGGAGCAATACGCCCAAATGTCCCGCGGATCACGCTGTAAACACGGCTCTCCCCTTCACCCAAGAGCTTTGCCAACCCAAAATCAGCGACTATTGCTTCAAGAAATTCATCAAGAAGAATATTGGAAGCTTTTATGTCACGATGGATTATTTTTGGATCACAGTGCTCATGCAAATAGGCGAGCCCTCGTGCAGCGCCCAGCGCAATCTTCTTTCTCCTTGGCCAGTCTAAGGCAGGTCTTCCACTAACATATGCTGACAAAACCGATGGCCTCCGGGCTTCCTTGCGCAGGTTTCGAGTTCGCGTTATTGCGTAAGTACCGCCCGAAGGCCCGTGCGCTCTTTCGTTGCCGTTGACATTTCTCTCTAATATCGGCTCTCAACGGAGCTGAGCGCGACGGCGGCAATTCTTTGGCGAGCCGATTGCACTCCTGACTTGAAAGCCGACAGAGTCGCAGCTGGCCAAAGCTTCACCCGCAGTGTCATGGGGAGATGAGGCTGGATCTCGTCAAGGATACCTTTGATTGCCTCGGGATTTTCGACCAAGATCTCAATTGAGGAGGAGAGCAAAGCCTTGAGGCGTTGAAGGGGACCGTGGACCATCTCAAGGCTTGGCCCTTCATTTGCTTTGGGTGCAGCTGGCTCGATGGATTCCGGATCGAACGTCAGTAAGCTCGAAGGATCACATCCCTGACAGGCAGACAAGAGCGACGTGAACATGCAACACATGAAAGCGTAGAGCCAAGGGAATGGAGTATACCTCTCCCAAAGAAGGGGGAGCGGCCGATGTAGGAACGATCGGCTGAGCCGTGGGTTGGGCCAGATTAGCAACTGGACCAACCGCACTTGTCGAGGCGGCCAGACCTAGTGTGGCCGAGGGCATTGGGACCTCCTCGTCGTCCCCCCGCTAGATATCTCATTAATCTGCAAGAGGAATGGTGAGCCGATCCAAGTAACATCGAGACAACAGGGGATATGAATGGATGAAGTGGTTACATTCGAAACCTCTTGACTTGAGGAGGGAGCTTGCGAGTCTCTACGAACCCTTTTGACGCATCGACGCTTCACACGGGACCTTGCTTGGATTGGAGCTTGAGGGGCAACAGGCTCGGGAGTCGATTTCTTCCCAGAAACTGACGCAGGTGAGTCCGTATGGCTCTGCGTGGTGGATCTCTCAGAATTTCCTGGGCTCGAGTCCCTCTGGCTAGAATGTGCCTCCTCGCTGGAGTTTTCTTTGGTGGAAGTCTGCAAAAGGAGGTAGATACATGTCGGAAAAGGACTGGGAGGACAGATGGCAATCAGGGCTTGGGTTAACTTACGTGCAAGTGTTCTTGGATAGGAGCTTTGCGCTTCAGGGTCTTCCTGGCAGCTACTTTCCTCACCGCCTTCCTCGCTTGGGTAGAAGCTCGGGGGCAACAGGCCCCGAAGATGCTTTGCTCTGGGGAGCCGATTTTGGTGAAATCGGCTGGCCTTGCATTATGACCTTCTTCAGGGCCGGCGAGTTCTGGCAGAAGAGAACTACCGGAGCTGGCGGAAAGAATGTGAAGGGAGAGCCGTCGATTTGTGTGGGCTCTGGGCCGTCTCGTTCCTGCCAAGAAGTAAAATCAGGTTTTTAGACAATTCTCATGGGCAATTGCAAGAAATTTCAATGCAGTGGTACCTGATGTGCGGGAATGCTATATTCAGCATCGAGTTGCCTCAGCAACGGTCCTAGAGCTCTTCTGAAGGCATGGGTCTTCCACATGGACCACTAGAGGCATCAAATCCATCGGTAGTGGTGGTGAAACGGAGGTTGCGGGGAATTGGGATGGGCGAGCGTCGTAGCAGTAGCATCTTGGCCGCATGTCGCGCTCAGCTCTGCTTGCTGTCAGGTGATGAAGAAAGAAGTGTGGAGGCACTTGCCCAAGACCGAGCTGGCGAGCTACTACCACTGGTTGGTAAGACTCGTAACCGGGCTTGATGATCCGGTTAGAGGTACTCATGCCAACCGGGAGGAAGCAAGGACGGATCATGATGGAGCAGCCAAGCGCCGGGTGCCGCCGTCATCGCAAAGCTGCTTCTAATCGAAGGAGACCTGGCTCTCGGTTCTCCGATTCGCAGGGGAAGAACAGGGGTCCTCTCGAGCCTTGGAAGAAGATCCTGAACCACCCCCGCCGTTTCTTTAGAATTAGCCCGCTGCCCGGGAGGCTACACAAGGTGGCTTGACCATAATCGTGCACGGATCTCCCTCCCGCGGTATCTCGGGAAGGTGCAGTGGTCAAAGGTGGAAAGTCTGGGATTTGGTTCTCAGCATAGCCGAGCCCATAGTTGAATAAACTACATCAGTGACCTCTCGTCTTTACCGTTCTTTTGAGAAAACAACTTTGACCGACATCACTGGAGAGATCGATAAACCTCCCCAAAACAGTTTGCCAAGGCCAAGGCGAGTGCCTTAGCGAGTTCGTAGGCCGTGAAAGGTAATTTAGCCGGAGCGAGAGAAGTGACCGCACATGAAGTGCTCCACCGTAAGTTTAAGAAGGTCATGGTGTTCTCTCTCAGTTAGCAGGGCTTTGGTTTTCATGTAACGTCGAAGATAAGCACTTGTGCACTCTGTTTTAGAAGAGAGGGTGAACGGGACTTTATGGCAATTTGAAAGCGTAGGGCCGGGAGACAATATCAAGGCCTCGTGATCATGGTTACATCTGCCAGAGTTAGCGCTGGCGGGGCCATGGCCAAACATAAAACAGCTCAGTGAGCATCAGACTAAAAGTAGCCGATGGTTTTCAGAATGTTCTCATGTTTTTCAAGAGGAGACAGTGATAATGACAATGCATCGGCTATCCCTATCGTTTTCCAGTGGCGAATGGGTCTTAGACACTTATGGTACCATGCCACCCAACCTTCAGTGGGGATTAGGCCAAAGCTCGCAGTGCCGTGGGCCCAGGAAGTCAGATCTTAAATTCTGTCTGCGAGTGATTCGTTGGCCTCATGATTAGATGGGCAGGGCTCTCGGAAGAACGGGGGCACACATGGAGTTTGGGAGAGAAGGATGCGGCAATATGATATCGGAGACCTAAAATTAACAACGGGGCATAAACATTAATTCAGGTGTTCCTCCGTTCAATCCTGAGTTTAATCCTAATGGCGAAGAAGCAGGGGAGTATTACCTTCAGACCCGAGACCATGGCGTTGGCGTTGGACGATTCCGCCATTGGATGCGTTGCGGAGGTAGGGCGGCGCTGTTGAGATCTGAAGCTTGTGGAGCTGCTCGGGTCGCGGATTTTGGGGATCTGAGATGGAGGCTACAAGTTACCGTTTGAGAGGGATAGGTTCGCCCTTGCTCGCTTTATGGTAGAGGCCGGTGCGACACCATCGGCTCTTTTGGGGGTTGTTTGACTTTGGCCGTTGGCCAAGTTAATTAGAAGCCGATAGCTCAAAAGAGAAGGAACAAAAAGAAGAGCCGATTACTCGGAAGTTGCCAAGATTGTCAAATCATGCAGAGGAGTTGAGAAGGCAAGACGTCATGATGGAGAATATTGTGACGGTTCTGCTCTGCCACGACATGACCTCTCGAAGGAAAAGACGGATGGTTTTGCAATTACCATTATCAAAACCAGGGGGTATATTACCACCCGATTTTGGCCAAATCGGAGGTGGGCTGTAAGTGAAGATGGGCTTGAAAGACATACACGTGGAGCATCTTCGAAGCGGCCTTGCGCTGAGAGTTTGGGCTAAGTTGCCCATATATCTGTAAATTAGTAGATCGTGTTGTATTTAGAATTAAGAGATAGAGTCCGGCCCGTGCACGGTTAGGTGCACGCTCGAATTAGAAAGTCCCTTGGACTATAAATATGTATCTAGGGTTATCGGAAAAGGAGGACAATCATCGTTCAACCAACACAAATCGGGCGCGCCACCCCTTCTTCGAGGGTTTCTCCTGGGTAAGCACCATGCTGCCTAGATCGTATCTAGCGATCTAGGCAACACACGTTTATCGCCAACCTTGTACTGCTCGTGCTGAAGCCTTGTTGATGGCGAGAAACAGTATTATTTATCCTTAGGTGTTTAGGGGCCTGCATTTTCTCCTGCATATCTGCGTGGCAATGCCGTCCCTAGATTAGCCTAGCTGCCCCTTGACACCTAGCACGTAAGGGCAGCATCTTGCTTGTTCTTATTTAGTAGATCCGATCCGTTATAGTTGCCCCTGCCAAGGATTAGGTTAATATCCGCATAGTTAGGCCTTATGTGTCGGGGTCGGAGGATCCGGTGGTGCGTTAGGTGTTGTTTACCGTCCCGGAGGGATGTTCCTGGGATCAACGTTATGTTGGTTTTTAGGCCTCTCGTAGGGGTAGTTTGCATCGTCTCGCGTAGCTAGGCCCGATCGTACGTAGGACGTTCCGATTATGCGGTGAAAACCCCAACTCCGTTGATCGCTTTAGCTTTGTCCTCATCAAGCAGGATCCTGCCATTGTAAATCCAACATGAAACATGGGGCGATCGTCTCCTTGAGCCGATCCACAGGGAAACCTCGAGAGCCGATAGGGCTCGTGATTTAATGTTTACGTGTCTACCAGCACAGAACAAACGAAGCACTAACACCTTCCCGATCGGGTCTAGGTCAGGTGGCACGCCTTAGCAACCGCCAGGACGTTGGCCGAAGATTTGCGGGACGACGCGAGGTGCCAGGATCCACTAAGCGGCCCTGGGAGCTTCCTGGCTCTTCGTGTTGCTTAACCAACGCCCGTCGGGGGTTTTTGGAGGGTAACACATTCGCCCGGTGGGACAATCTTCTGCAACATCCACGTCGACACCGACATCCGAGATGGCGTAAGAACATATCACCTACAAGGATCTCCCTCTGCTGAGCACAAGAAGAAATACGATGAGTTAAGGCCATCCGTGAAGCCGAACTCACGGCTCCTTTGAGATAACCCGTTCTCACAACATCAAGCTCAAAGGAAACACGGTCCGTCGCATAGCGTCAACACGGTAGATTCAGCCACTCCATAAGGGAGCCAGGGTTCTCCTTTAATGTCAACAGGCCGCCGGTGAACAGCCTGCCAGCCGCGGACAAAGTAGAGTAGGCCACTCGTGGCAAAGATACAAGAGGCCGTTCCATGCGACCGGCCCCAAGATGATGATGGACGGTACCTAACCGAGGAGGAGGTAGAAGCACACTCGTGACGCTCGCCTCACTCTCCGTGCATCTCCTCAACCAATATGAACAGCAGTACGACCGACGTCGCCGTTACGACGACGACGATGGAGGATATCGGCGGTCTGATGCAGAGAAGGTATCGTCAGTATGATGGAAACAACGACGGGTATGAACGTCGCGCCGGGAGGTCAAGGGAACAAGACAACGCGGATAAGCACTGACTGTCCATTCTTCAAACATTGCTGGGACTCAGAATGAGCCGATTGCCAACAATCGAGAACCGCCTGCACTGCAAACAAAGAAAGGGAAAGTTTCAGTATTCGAGCGCCTGGGACCCCTCCCACCACATAACAAACGAGGCTGAGTCCTCTCAAGAAGAAGACTTCGAGGAGTCGATGGAGAAGAAGATAGGTATCATCGACCAAGGTGGTGCCCCGATGGACCCAGCCATTCTCAGAAGCGTCGGGTCCAAATTAACACCTGCAGGCCGAGGCACAAGAGACCAAGTACGTTGAGAAGAGCACGGCCCGATCTGGCCGTGAAAATCCAGCAAACATTGGAGACAGAGGCGCGCCCGCCAAAGAGAGTATGGCGCCCTAAACAGACGAAAGCCGATGCACAGGCATCGGCTGATACCGATGCAGAGACGTCGGCTGGTACAAATACAGTGTTCAGGATCTCGTCAGAGATTTATGACCCAAGACATGGTGAACATGCCTCCGTCGAGTCACGTCACCATAATAAGAGACCAAGAAGTTGTAAACCCTCATCAAGCATTACAATGGAAAAGGAGGCCGATTTCAGCGATCGGCCAGCATTATCCTCAACATACGCTTTGCCTGTGTTCAACATTGACTGGGCAGGCGATGGAAAGCTGGGTTATGGGTTTACGTCAACCGACAAGCTAGAAGAGATTGAGGAAGTCAAGAAGGATATCAAGAAGATGTTGGACGCCGGGTGCCTTAGGCCGTACAGGTACACTGAATGGATTTCCAATGTTGTACTTACGAAGAAAAAGGATGGCCGATGGCGCGTCGCTATAGATGTCCGGAACCTCAATGGCTCTACTCTACCGGATGAATAGTCGGATCGACAACTGCAAGGGGAGCCGATTCCACCGATCGGCTAAAAGATTATTCCTATTATGCGGATCCACTGTGGTGCTGTTTATCATGGTGAGTCATGAGATAGTCTTGAACTGGGGATCATTGTTCCCAAGGTTGGAAAAAATTTCAGCAGTTTTATCACAGGCAGTTTCAGCAGTTTTAGTAATTTCAGGCAGTTTTGTACGCTTTGCACTAGGAGTAGAAACATTGCCAACACCAATTATTTTACCATTGATAGTAGGAGGTATAGCAACATGTGAAGAATCAACATTACTAGTGGTGGTAATAGTCCAAACTTTGCTACATTATTCTCTTTAGCTAGTTTTTCATTTTCTTCTCTATCCCACCTAGCACGCAATTCAGCCATTAATCTTATATTCTCATTAATTTAACTTGATGGCATTTGATGTAGTAGTAATCTTATTATCAATATCATTATTAGGCATAACTTTCAATTTTAAAAGATTAATGTCAGCAGGTCTATCAACTCTAGAAGCAATAATATCAATTTTATCAAGCTTTTCCTCAACAGATTTGTTAAAAGCAGTTTGTGTACTAATAAATTTTTAAGCATAGCTTCAAGACCAGAGGGTACACTCCTATTATTGTTGTAAGAATTCCTATAAGAATTACCATAACCATTACCATTAGTAGAAGGATATGGCCTATAGTTATTACCAGAGTTGTTCCTATAAGCATTGTTATTGAAATTATTATTTTTAATGAAATTCACATCAACATTTTCTTCTTGAGCAACCAATGAAGCTAAAGGAACATTATTTGATCAGCTACATTAGATCTACCATTCACAAGCATAGACATAATCACATCAATCTTATCACTCAAGGAAGAGGTTTCTCCAACAGAATTTACCTTCTTACCTTGTGGAGCTCTTTCCGTGTGCCATTCAGAGCAATTTATCATCATATCATCAAGAAGCTTTGTAGCCGCCCAAAGTGATGGACATAAAGGTACCTCCAGTACCTGAATCCAATAAATCTGCCAAGAAAATTTAGTTCCGCATGTGGTTATTTGACATCCAAGTAGTCGACCCATGGGTTGGGCACCTTACCAAAGTTTTCATTCTCTCCCATGCTTAGGCAACATGTCTGCAAAGATCTAATTGCTTAAAATTCATTATGCTACTTCTCAAAGATATAATTTTAGCTATGAGGATAATATCTACCAATAAAAGCATCCTTACATTTAGTCCATGAATCAATACATTCTTAGGCAAAGATAGCAACCAATCTTTAGCTCTTCCTCTTAATGAGAAAAAGGAAACACTTTCAATTTAATAATATCACCATCTACATCCTTATACTTTTGCATTTGACAAAGTTCAACAAAATTATTAAGATGGGCAGCAGCATCATCAGAACTAACACCAGAAAATTGATCTCTCATAACTAGGTTCAGCAAAGCAGGTTTAATTTCAAAGAATTATGCTAGTAGAAGGTGGAGCAATAGGTGTGCATAGGAAATCATTATTATTTGCGTTTGTGAAGTCACACAACTTAGTATTTCAGGTATTCATTTTAGCAACAAGAAAACAAGATAGTAAATAAAGCAATGCAAGTAACTAATTTTTTTGTGTTTTTGATATAGGAGAGCAAGACAAGAACAAAGTAAAACTAGCAACTAATTTTGTGTTTTGTTTAGTGCAGCAAACATGAGTAAATAAAATAAAGCAAGACAAAAACAAAGTAAAGAGATTGAGAAGTGGAGACTTCTCTTGCAGCGTGTCTTGATCTCCCCGGGCAACGGCGCCAGAAAACAGGCTTGATGCGCGAAAATGTACACGTCCGTTGGGAACCCCAAGAGGAAGGTATGATGCGCATGTAGGATTTTCCCTCATAAAGAAACCAAGGTTTAATCGAACCAGGAGGAGCCAAGAAGCACGTTAGGTTGATGGTGGCGAAATGTGATGCGGCGCAACAACAGGGATTCCGGCACAACAAAACCAAAGTACTTTGCCCCAACGAAACAGTGAGGTTGTCAATCTCACATGCTTGCTGTAACAAAGGATTAACCGTATTGTGTGGAAGATGATTGTTTGCAAGAAAACAGTAAAACAAGTATTGCAGTAGATTGTATGCTATGTAAAGAATAGGACCGTGGTCCACAGTTCACTAGAGGTGTCTCTCCCATAAGATAAAAGCATGTTGGGTGAACAAATTACAGTCGGGCAATCGACAAATAGAAAAGGGCATAACAATGCATATACATGATATGATAAATATAGTGAGATTTAATTGGGCATTACGACAAAGTACATAGACCGCCATCCAACCGCATCTATGCCTAAAAAGTCCACCTTCAGGTTATCATCCGAACCCCTTTCAGTATTAAGTTGCAAAGCAATGTACAATTGCATTAAGTACGTGTGCGTAATGTAATCAACAACTACATCCTTAGATATAGAATCAATGTTTTATCCCTAGTGGCAACAAGACATCACAACCTTAGAACTTTCTCTCACTCTCGTCCCATGTGTCAATGAAGGCATGAACCAAATTATCGAGCATAAATACTCCCTCTGAGATAAGAGCAAAACTTGGCCAGAGCCTCTACTAGTAAAGGAGCATATGCAAGATCATAAACAACACATAAACAATAGATTGATAACCACCATCATAGCATTCTCTATTCATCGGATCCCGACAAACACAACATATAGTATTACAGATAGATGATCTTGATCATGTTAGGCAGCTCACAAGATCCAACAATGAAGCACAATTAGGAGAAGACGACCATCTAGCACGCTATGGACCCATAGTCCAGGGTGAACTACTCACTCATCACCCGGAGGCGACCATGGCGTGTAGAGTCCTCCGGGAGATGAATCCCCTCTCCGGCAGGGTGCCGGAGGCGATCTCGAATCCCGAGATGGGATTCGCGGCGGCGGCGTCCGGAAGGTTTTCCGCGTGGGCCTCTGTATCGGGGCTCGCGACCGAGGCTATTTGTAGGCGGAAGCAGGTCAAGAGGGCGCACGGGGCCCACCAGGGTCGGCGCGGCCAGGGCCCGGGGCCGCGCCGCCGTGGGTGTCGCCACCTCGGGCCCCACTTCGACTCTCCTTCGGTCTTCCGGAAGCTTCGTGCAACATTGACTTCGGCGTTGATTTGGTCCAATTCCGAGAATATTTCCTTACTAGGATTTCTGAAACCAAACAGCAGAAAACAAGAATCGTTCTTCTAAGATCTTGTTAATAGGTTAGTTCCAAATGCGTAAATACGATATATAATGTGCATAAAACATGTAGATATCATCAATAATGTAGCATGGAACATAAGAAATTATCGATACGTTGGAGACGTATCACCGGGCTAAGCTCTTCCGCGGCACTGGGTTTGGGTTCCTCGACCCTAGTGTAACACTGTGGCAATGGGGAGAGTAGGCGTGAGTGGGGAGCTTCCACCTCTTGTTGGGAGTACAACTTTGCCTTCTTGGCACCCTTCTATATGATTGATACACCTCTCCATGGTGTATTCTCGAAAAAAATCTTGAGACTCACAAGGGAATTGATCATCCAACACCAGACCTTTGATCCCCAAAAAACCGGATGCCTTAGAGATAAAGGACTATAGACCCATTAGTCTTGTGCACAGCTTCGCGAAGCTCTTCTCGAAGATCATCGCGAATAGGTGATGGCGTGTAACTCACACGTTCGTTGGGAACCCCAAGAGGAAGGTATGATGCGCACAGCAGCAAGTTTTCCCTCAGAAAGAAACCAAGGTTTATCGAACCAGGAGGAGCCAAGAAGCACGTTGAAGGTTGATGGTGGCGAAATGTGATGCGGCGCAACACCAGGGGATTCCGCGCCAACGTGGAACCCGCACAACACAACCAAAGTACTTTGCCCCAACAAAACAGTGAGGTTGTCAATCTCACCGGCTTGCTGTAACAAAGGATTAACCGTATTGTGGAAGATGATTGTTTGCGAAGAAAACAGTAAAGAACAATTGCAGTAGATTGTATGCGATGTAAAGAATAGGACCGGGGTCCACAGCTCACTAGAGGTGTCTCTCCCATAAGATTAAAGCATGTTGGGTGAACAAATTACAGCGGGCAATTGACAAATAGAAAAGGACATAACAATGCATATACATGATATGATAAATATAGTGAGATTTAATCAGGGCATTACGACAAAGTACATAGACCGCCATCCAACCGCATCTATGCCTAAAAAGTCCACCTTCGTGTTATCATCAACCCTTCCAAAGATTAAGTTGCAAGCAATGACAATTGCATTAAGTATGATGCGTACGTAATCAACAACTACATCCTTAGACATAGCATCAATGTTTTATCCCTAGTGGCAACAAGACATCCACAACCTTAGAACTTTCTCACTAGATATCAATGGAGGCATGAACCCACTATCGAGCATAAATACTCCCTCTTGAGTTAAGAAAAACTTGGCCAGAGCCTACTAATAACGGAGAGCATGCAAGATCATAAACAACACATAGGTAATAGATTGATAATCACCATAACATAGTATTCTCATCCATCGGATCCCGACAAACACAACATATAGTATTGCGATAGATGATCTTGATCATGTTAGGCAGCTCACAAGATCCAACAATGAAGCACATAAGGAGAAGACGACCATCTAGCTACCGCTATGGACCCATAGTCCAGGGTGAACTAATCACTCATCACTCCTGAGGCGATCATGGCGATGAAGAGTCCTCCGGGAGATGATCTCCGGTAGGGCCGGAGGCGATCTCCGAACTCCCGAGATGGGACTTCTGCGGGCGGCGGCGTCTCTGGAAGGTTTTCCGTATGTGGGCTCTCGGCACCGGGGGTTTCGCGACGGAGGCTTTGCAGGCGGAAGGGCAACGCGTGGGGCCACACGAGGGCCCCACACACAGGGCCGCGCGGCCAAGGCCCCGCCGCCCTGTTGTGGCGGCCTCGTGGCCCCACTTCCTTTTCCTTCACGCTTCTGAAGCTTCGTGCAAAATAGGACCTCCGGCGTTGATTTCGTCCAATTCCGAGAATATTTCCTTACTAGGATTTCGAAACAAAAACAAAGCAGTAAAACAAGAATGGCTCTTCGGCATCTTGTTAATAGGTTAGTTCCGTAAAATGCGTAAATACGACATATAATGTATAAAACATGTAGATATCATCAATAATGTAGCATGGAACATAAGAAATTATCGATACGTCGAGACGTATCGCATCCCCAATTAGTTCTGCTCGTCCCGAGCAGGCAAACGATAACAAGGATAATTCTCGAGTGACATGCCATCATAATCTTGATCATACTATTGTAAACATATGTAATGAATGCAGTGATCAAAACAATGGTAATGACATGAGTAAACAAATGAATCATAAAGCAAAGACTTTTCATGAATAGTACTTCAAGACAAGCATCAATAAGTCTTGCATAAGAGTTAACTCATAAAGCAATAAATCAAAGTAAAGGTATTGAAGCAACACAAAGGAAGATTAAGTTTCAGCGGTTGCTTTCAACTTATAACATGTATATCTCATGGATATTGTCAATGTAAAGTAATATAACAAGTGCAATATGCAAGTATGTAGGAATCAATGCACAGCTTCACAAGTGTTTGCTTCTTGAGGTGGAGAGAGATAGGTAAACTGACTCAACAATAAAAGTAAAAGAAAGGTCCTTCAAGGAGGAAAGCATCGATTGCTATTTGTGCTAGAGCTTATTTTGAAAACATGAAACAATTTTGTCAACGGTAATAAAGCATATGAGTTATGTAATTATATCTTACAAGTTGCAAGCCTCATGCATAGTATACTAATAGTGCCCGCAACTTGTCCTACTTAGCTTGGACTACCGGATCAATACACATGTTTCAACCAAGTGTCACAAAGGGGTACCTCATGCCGCCTGTACAAAGGTCTAAGGAGAAAGCTCCGCATTTGATTTCTCGCTTTGGATTATTCTCAACTTAGACATCCATACCGGGACAACATGGACAACAGATAATGGACTCCTCTTTAATGCATAAGCATGTGACAACAATTATTCTCATATGAGATTGAGGATATATGTCCAAACTGAAACTTCCACCATGATTCATGGCTTTAGTTAGCGCCCAATGTTCTTCTCTAACAATATGCATGCTCCAACCATTAAGGTGGTAGATCTCTCTAACTTCAGACAAGACGGACATGCATAGCAACTCACATGATATTCAACAAAGAGTAGTTGATGGCGTCCCCGAGCATGGTTATCGCACAACAAGCAACTTAATAAGAGATAAAGTATAAGTACATATTCAATACTACGATAGTTTTTAAGGCTATTTTGTCCCATGAGTTATATATTGAAAAGGTAAATGATGGAATTTTAAAGGTAGCACTCAAGCAATTTACTTTGGAATGGCGAGAAATACCATGTAGTAGGTAGATATGGTGGACACAAATGGCATAGTGGTTGGCTCAAGGATTTTGGATGCATGAGAAGTATTCTCGATACAAGGTTTAGGCTAGCAAGGTTATTTGAAGCAAACTCAAGGATGAACCGGTGCAGCAAAACTCACATAAAAGACATATTGTAACATTATAAGACTCTACACGGTCTTCCTTGTTGTTCAAAACTCAATACTAGAATTATCTAGACCTTAGAGAGACCAAATATGCAAACCAAATTTTAGCAAGCTCTATGTATTTCTTCATTAATGGGTGCAAAGTATATGATGCAAGAGCTTAAACATGAGCACAACAATTGCAAAGTATCACATTATCCAAGACATTTTAGAATTACTACATGTAGCATTTCCCAATTCCAACCATATAACAATTTAACGAAGAAGTTTCAACCTTCGCCTTGAATATTATGAGTAAAGCCTAAGGACATATTTGTCCATATGCAACAGCGGAGCGTGTCTCTCTCCCACAAAGTGAATGCTAGGATCCATTTTATTCAAACAAAAACAAAAACAAAAACAAACCGACGCTCCAAGTAAAGAACACAAGATGTGACGAATAAAAATATAGTTTCGGGAGGAACCTGATGATGTTGTCGATGAAGAAGGGATGCCTTGGGCATCCCCAAGCTTAGACGCTTGAGTCTTCTTAGAATATGCATGGATGAACCACGGGGGCATCCCCAAGCTTAGAGCTTTCACTCCTCTTGATCATAGTATATCATACTCCTCTCTTGACCCCTTGAAAACTTCCTTCACACCAAACTTCAAGCAAACTCATTAGAGGGTTAGTGCACAATTAATAATTCACATATTCAGAGGTGACACAATCATTCTTAACACTTCTGGACATTGCACAAAGTTACTGGACATTAGTGGATCAAAGAAATTCATCCAACATAGCAAAAGAGGCAATGCGAAATAAAAGGCAGAATCTGTCAAAACAGAACAGTCCGTAAAGACAAATTTTAAAATGGCACCAGACTTGCTCAAATGAAAACTCAAAACTAATGAAAGTTAGTACATATCCGAGGATCACGCTCGTTTTGCAGATTTTTTGAATTTTCTACAGAGACTTGTGACAGAATTCAGACAGACAGCAATGCTGTTTCGCCAACGATCCCAAATATAACATCAACTTTAACATAGAAACTTTACTTGGCACAAAACATGATAAGGAGAGGTTGCTACAGTAGTAAACAACTTCCAAGACTAAATATAAAACAAAAATTGCTGTAGTAAAAACATGGGTTGTCTCCCATAAGCGCTTTTCTTTACAGCTAGGCGCAGAAAGTGCAAATCAAGTAACATCAAGTGATGAGCATCAACATTCTTATTTTTCATGCAAACACAACTTGTTACTTTAGGTGCTCCTTTATCTAAATTTTCTATGGTGGTACTGGGGGTTTTAGCAATTTTAGGCCTATAATAATTCTTTTGTTTAGGCACTTTAGAGGCATACATGAATTTTTGCTCTTTACCCACATAAGCTTTCTCCCTATACTTGAGAGAAGTGAAGGTTGAACCCAAGGTTCCCATAGCTTTTTCAAGTTCATCAATCCTATTGGTTTGATTATCATGGACAACACCAGTTCCTAGGACGCTAATTCTTTCATCAATTCCTCCTAGGGATTTATCAAGCTCATCAGTTTTATCCAATAACATTTCCAATTTAGTTTCAATACTTGGAAAATTTTTCTCTATTGTTTCCAATTTTTTCATAACATCTTCAAGAGAGATTTCAATTTTAACTTCATTAACAGGAGGTATTCCAACTAGACTCTCAATGATGCAACTAGCTTCTAAAGCGGGAGTACCTAGGAAATTACCTCCGAAAGAGTATCAAGAACATACCTATTCCAACTAGATAAACCAACATAAAAGTTCCTAAGAAGGATAGTGTGGAGTGTTTCTTAATGCACCTATGATGAGCATTACTAATTCTATACCAAGCATCTTTAAAACTTTCTCCACCTTGTTTCTTAAAAGAACGAACTTCAACTTCAGGATTACTCATTTTAGTAGCAATAATGTAAACTAGGCAAACAAAGTAAAGACGAGTAACTATTTTTTTTGTGTTTTTGATATAGAGAGCAAGACAATAAATAAGGTAAAACTAACAACTAATTTTTGTGTGTGTTTTGTTTAGGTGCAGCAAACAAAGTAGTAAATAAAATAAAGCAAGACAAAAACAAAGTAAAGAGATTGAGAAGTGGAGACTCCCCTTGCAGCTTGTCTTGATCTCCCTCAACGGCGCTAAAAAGAGCTTGATTGCGTGTAACTCACACGTTCTTGGGAACCCCAAGAGGAAGGTATGATGCGCACAACAGCAAGTTTTCCCTCAGAAAGAAACCAAGGTTTATCGAACCAGGAGGAGCCAAGAAGCACGTTGAAGGTTGATGGTGGCGAAATGTGATGCGGCGCAACACCGTGGGATTCCGGCGCTAACGTGAACCCGCACAACACAACCAAAGTACTTTGCCCAACGAAACGTTGAGGTTGTCAATCTCACCGGCTTGTCGAAAAAGGATTAACCGTATTGTGTGGAAGATGATTGTTTGCGAAGAAAACAGTAAAACAAGTATTGCAGAGATTGTATGCGATGTAAAGAATAGGACCGGGGTCCACAGTTCACTAGAGGTGTCTCTCCCATAAGATTAAAGCATGTTGGGTGAACAAATTACAAGTCGGGCAATTGACAAATAGAAAAGGACATAACAATGCATATACATGATATGATAAATATAGTGAGATTTAATCAGGCATTACGACAAAGTACATAGACCGCCATCCAGCTGCATCTATGCCTAAAAAGTCCACCTTCAGGTTATCATCCGAACCCCTTCCGGTATTAAGTTGCAAGCAACAGACAATTGCATTAAGTATGGTGCGTAATGTAATCAACAACTACATCCTTAGACATAGCATCAATGTTTTATCTAGGGCTGGACAAAAAACTCGAAGCTCGACGAGTTAAATGAGTGCTCGTTTGCTCGACTCGTTTGAGCTCGGCTCGTTTTGTTAACGAGCCGAGCTGAGCAGCAGTTTTTGCTCGTTAAGGTTAACGAGCTAAACAATCGAGCCGACTATGTTCGTGAGCTACTCGTTAAGATCGGTAACAAGCTATGCTTCACCAGTTTTTACAATGAGTCACTTTAGTTATCTCAAATATTTGGCAGGAAGGGGCCAAGCAAAATAGTGCTCTTTAAGCATGCTTGAAACTCCTACAGTAGGATCTAAAAACCTATGCTTCCGCTCTTCCTCACCAGGCAACACGCACACATGTTTTCTTTGCATTACCTCCTTAACGATCCTTAATGAGCTGCTCGCGAGCGCTCGAAAGAACATAACGAGTCGAGCCGAACAATGATTTCAGCTCGTTATTCTTAACGAGCTTAACGATTCGAGCCTTAACGATTACGAGCTTAACGAGCCGAGTCTTAACGATCCGAGCAGCTCGTTAGTCCACCCCTAGTTTTATCCCTAGTGGCAACAGCACATCCACAACCTTAGAACTTTCTGTCACTGTCCCAGGTATCAATGGAGGCATGAACCCACTATCGAGCATAAATACTCCCTCTTGGAGTTAAGAGCAAAAACTTGGCCAGAGCCTCTACTAATAACGGAGAGCATGCAAGATCATAAACAACACATCGGTAATAGATTGATAATCACCATAACATAGTATTCTCTATCCATCGGATCCCGACAAACACAACATATAGTATTACAGATAGATGATCTTGGTCATGTTAGGCAGCTCACAAGATCCAACAATGAAGCACATAAGGAGAAGACGACCATCTAGCTACTGCTATGGACCCATAGTCCAAGGGTGAACTACTCACTCATCACTCGGAGGCGATCATGGCGATGAAGAGTCCTCCGGGAGATGATTCCCCTCTCCGGCAGGGTGCCGGAGGCGATCTCCCGAATCCCGAGATGGGATTCGCGGCGGCGTCTCCGGGAAGGTTTTCCGTATCGTGCTCTCATACGGGGTTTCGCGACGGAGGCTTTAAGTAGGGCGGAAGGGCAACGCGGGGCACACGAGGGCCCCACACACCAGGGCCGCGCGGCCAAGGCCAGCCGCGCCCCCCTGTGGCGGCGCCTCGTGGCCCCACCTCCTTTCCTCCCGCTCTGGAAGCTTCGTGCAAAATAGGACCCCGGGCATTGATTTCGTCCAATTCGAGAATATTTCCTTACTAAGATTTCTGAAACCAAAAACAAAAAGCAACTGGCTCTTCGGCATCTTGTTAATAGGTGAGTTCCAAAAAAGGCGTAAATACGGCATATAATGTGTATAAAACATGTAGATATCATCAATAATGTAGCATGGAACATAAGAAATTATCGATACGTCGAGACGTATCATCAGGCCCGCTAGAGTTTGAGCATGAACCAATCGGCGTTCGTCAAGCATCGGAGTTTGCATGATAACTTTGTGCTAGTTAGGCAAGTGGCCAGGAAGATTAACACGAGGAGGCAAACCAGAGTGCTTCTCAAGCTTGAAATTGCACGAGCTTTTGACTCTATCTCCTGGAGTTTGCTCTTTGAGATGCTGAGGAGAATGGGTTTTGGAGAGAGATACTTGAAGTGGGTTTCGATGTTACTGTATACGGCCAACACTAAGGTGTTGGTTAATGGAGTGCCGGGAGTATTTATCATGCTAGGGGCTTGAGGCAAGGCGACCCCACGTCACCCATGCTCTTCGTGGCGGCCATGGAGGCCTAGACCGTGATGATCGCTAAGGATGTGGAGAGAGGTTTATTTGGGGACTTGGCCTCCATCTCTCCCATACAGAGGATCTCCGTATATGCGGATGATGTGGTCCTTTTCCTCAAGCCGGAGTGCAGGGAGTTGTGGGCAGTGAAACACATCTTGAGTCTGTTTGGTGAAGCTTCAGGACTGCATGTGAACTTTCCTAAGACTACCGCCACGCTGATACGTGGCGCGCTAGAGGAGGAGGAGAGTACAGCTAGGATCCTGGGGTGTGAGTTGGCAGCCTTCCCGATACGATACTTCGGGCTGCAGCTTGCACTCCGGCCCCTCACCAAGGCGGAATGGCAGCCGCTGCTAGATCAGATCACCAAGAGTGTACCAGCATGGCAGAGGGGGCTGGTTAGGAGAGAGGGGAGGCTTGTTCTGATTAACTCAGTAGTGGCGGCAAGAGCGGTGAACCAAATGGTGATTGCGGAGGGCTCCAGCTTGGATGCTGGAGGAGATAAACAAATGGATGAGGGCTTTCTTCTGGGCCGGGAAGGATGAAGTCCAGGGTGGGCAGTGTCTGGTGGCATGGAGGAGCATTTGCAATCCAAAGAAGTGTGGTGGTCTGGGGGTCAAGGACCTCAGGTTGCAGGGCCTTGCCCTTAGAGTGCGGTGGCATTGGCTTAGACGCACAGACCCGGAGAGGCCATGGCAGGGCCTACCTGGGCTGAATGATCCGGAAGCGGCAGGAGTGTTCCAGAGCCTCGCACAATTCAAAGTGGGAGACAGACGTTTGATCCATTTTTGGAGGGATAGATGGATTAGTGGTTACACAACGGAAGAGTTGGCGCCGGAGGTTTTCGCTATGGTACCCACTAGGAGGAAGAACACCCGCCTAGTGGCGGAGGCGTTACTTGAGGATGGATGGATCGATGATATACAGGGGGAGATGACCGCTGAGCTTTGGATGCAGTGTCTGACCCTGTGGGAGGCTGTGGAGACGGTGGAGAGGGATGACACGAGGCCAGACCACATCTCCTGGAAAGGTGTGGAATCGGGAGTGTACACGGCAAAGGGCACGTACAAGATGCTCTGTCTTGGGAGTGTCCGGTGGATTATGAGTGAGCCGGTGTGGGGGTCCTTCTCTCCCATGAAGTGTAAGATGTTCGCTTGGCTGGCACTGAAGTATAGATTGTGGACGTCAGACAGGAGGGCAAGACATGGGCTCCAGGAGCACCTGGACACGTGCTATACATGTCTGCAGGAGGAGGACAACGTCGATCACATCCTTGTCACTTGCCCTTATGCGAGACAGGTGTGGGGCAAGGTCCTACGCAGTGCGAACCTTCGGATAGCGGATCCAGGTTTTACAGGGAACCTACAGCGATGGTGGACGGAGGCCCGCAAGCGAGTGCGGAGGTTTGACAGGAAGCGTTTCGACTCGATGGTCATTAGCACGGCATTGACGCTCTGGAAGCAGAGAAACGCAAGGGCTTTTGGGAATGTGAGGGAGCAGAAAACGGTAGACCAAATGTTAGCAGAGATTAGAGAGGCTTTTCACCTATGGGAGAGGGCGAGGAGTGGAGGGAGGCTAGGTATAGCGAGAGAGTAGACCTAGGCGGAGGGAGGCGGTGTGTGCGTATGTCTTAGCACTGGCGTGCTTTCTTGTACTTGTTATGCTTCTTCTTCTATAAAGATAAGGCACGCTTTTCGTGTGCTCTCGAAAAAGAAAAAGAAAAGATCTTGTCCGCCGTAAGAGTGCCACCAGTAACTGTAATCCTACCAATCCTTCCATTGTCTGGACGTGGACGATATGAGTCTGAATTTTGAATGTCACAGAAAACCAACCCCTCATTAGCATATCTATACACTGTCAACACCGGTTTTGGCGCAGAATGCAACGGACAGTCTGCTGTCTGCATTAGCATGATCTGCACTTTCACAAAAATCACATACGGGTACAATGCACTCAATGGAGTAATGTCCAACATTTACTTATGAAACTACTGTTTGAGTCATACAAAAGTTCTGAGATATGACTTCAGGGGGAGACATAAACATTACATGTAGCAGCATACCTCCACGTGCTTTTGTTTCAATTTTTTTCTGGTTGTGCGTGTGCTTATTTAGGTGGCACTACAATTATAACTTTGAACAAACCTAGAATTTTGTTCAAGTATGTTCATATGTCTGTTGTTCAATTATGTGAGATGATTTATGTGAGATTTGTTCTATCACAAGGCGATCCGAAACTAGCATCAGGGGCTGGCAAGAGAACGGCATCAACATATGGTATTTTGGAAGCAGAGATATTTTTACCATAGAAAATAAACGGATGAACTGCATAATAATCCTGGCTAGTGATAAACATGCAAGATGTTCTAGTACTACCCTAGCTTCACCAACGCGCTATAGGAGATTTTTCGTATGACAAGGCGATCAGAAACTAGCATGATCAGAGGTTCTTAATTTGCGCAGCATCGATCGAAAGCTCCTTGTTTCCGGCGGGCGGCTGGAACTGCCCCGCTAGTGGTGCGGCGGCGCCGAGAGGGGCGACCCAACGTGCGCCCTGGGTGGACATTGGTAGCATTTGGCGAAGAGGCCAAAGGTGTCGATCTGCTTGACAAAGTTGGTGACGCTGGCCCAGCCGCCGAGCCCGAAGCCGACGACCAGCACCCACACGACGACGAAGAGGTTCACCATGAACATCCCGCTCCAGCTCGGCAGGAACGCCGGCGGCTTCTCCGCCGCATTCTGTCATATCAAGTACATTAAACAGCGCGTCAAACACATGAGCATAGGTGAATCATTCGATGTAATACGTGCGCATATATAGCAGATGGTTAATAATACCTGTCTGGCGGAGGCGGAGCGGTAGGTGAGCATGTGTGCCACGGCGGGGATAATGTAGACGGTGAAGCTGACGAGGAGGGCGCCGACGGCGGAGTTGATGGGCCCGAAGAAGGGGAAGATGATGGCGAAGAACCAGATGGGGACGACGATGGGGAGGCGCGCGAGCGCGCGCAGGAAGACGCTGCCGGTGTGGTGCATGCCGATGGCCTTCTCCCACACGAAGTAGAGCGGGGTGCAGGCAAAGCCGAAGGTGATGAACTGGTGGATGAGCATCAGGATCACCGCCGCGTCGCGCCACCCGGTCTTGGGGAGCAGCGAGAAGGCGTTGGAGTGCGTGAGCAGCGCGTCGCCGAATGCCCAGTACATGGTCGCCGCCGACGGCAGCGTCAGCGTGAAGACGTACAACGTCGCCACCAGGTAGATGTACTTGAACTTGCGAGGTTTCCACATGGCGTGCATGATCTCGCTGCATGGATGCGCACAACCATCGTCAGTCATGATCAAAACCTGCGCTCAGTACGTATTCAGTAAGTTTGTTCAGGAATGAACCAGCAAAAACAGCTTAAGTGTTGTCAAAAGGAAGGGGATTGATCATCTTATGCTTACGCCAGTTCGATACAGAATGAGAATAAACCTTTGGAATTAGCGTACTACGTACACGCCCTTTCAGCACATGTGCGTAGATGCTTTACGTTGATGGAATGTTAAGCTAGCATGGGTAAAGTAGTGCTTCTCCTAGTCAGGACATTTAGAGCGATAGGGACATGAAGAATCTGCCTTAACTTTCTCTTCATGATTCGGCTACACATGCTTCTCGGGTTAAGTACATATCTGGCCAACAAATAAGGCCAAATGAAGCAATTCCCGACAAATCTAAGGTCATATATGGCCACTCGCTGGTAATAGAATTCGTAGAGATTCAGATTTTCACCGAGAATTCGGCCAGCCCAAGCCCAAGCGAAACAACCATATTTTTGTCAGGTTTCAGAAAATTCAGTGGAAATGCTGATCAACAAGGGAAACTGGGTCCCCGCAAAAAAAAAAAAAAAAAAAAGGGAAACTGGGGACTTTGAACGGAATACCAAAGTTGGCATTTGTGCTTTTTTGCCCACTAACCAAAGGGGTTACCACTAATAGATCAGTTCGAATCATGAACAAACCATGGCCCGCACTAGAGGGCAACTAGGACGACGGATTTGGTATACTTGATGTGAAATCCGCACTAGCGAGATGGAATGATGGAAACCAAACCAGTCCACATCATCCAACCTCCGAAAAGAGCATTTTTCTCGCTACAAAAAGATTTCTTAAGACAAAGCTCTCTCCCTAATTAACAAGTTGAGGTTTGAACACCCCACCGATGCTACTACTGATTATTCCTCGCGCTGGATCTCATCATTAACCGCGACGCAAAGATCATCATACTAGATGGCACCCACAGATTAAGCATGGGGAATGGATTATTGGAATAAAGGGTATTGAAATCCATATTCAGTGGCTAGTATATATAGCAGTGGACCTTAAGCAGGACTGTACGAGTTGATCGCCTAGCTCTAGTGCTTATATGCAGCAACTGACGGTAAGAAGCTAGGACAGGTGGTTTCCACGAGCGCCGTAAACCATTGTTTACTCTCAGTGATTGGCTTGCCCTGATCTAGCTACAAGAAATTCTTCACTACAAGATCTTACTACTGAATAATCAAAACACCAAGTTGGGCTGGAGGAGGGGACCAAAAGGAAGATGGAATGGAAGCGACACTGGATTTTCAACCCTATCCACGCACAGACAGCACTAGGCAAAAGCTGCACCAGGTGAAAGTATAGACGATATATCTTGGTGCGCTAGTTAGAAAACAAACTGTATTCATTGCACGCTTGCATATTTTGTGGTGTGACTTATGAGTACTTACACGGTGACGGCGTGGCCTCCGAAAGTGTAGAGGATGTTGGTGGCGCCGGTGAAGTAGAGCATGAGGCTGGTCGGGCCCGAGTGCTTGACGCCGTCGACCTGCGATGCGAGGGGAAGCACATTGTTAGCTAGTGCGAAACAATCAATCAAATAAACTTGACATTGTTGGCAAACAATTAGGTCGATCAGACTGACCTTGCCGTGGACGGCAGCAGCGATTGTGATGTACCATGCTGTGTAAGTGGTCATGCCGAGTCCTAGGAAGGACCATATGCGGTAGTTGTGGAAGGAGGGGATGAAGACGGTGGTGGCGCAGCAGGCGCCGAAGATGTAGGTCCATGTCCGCTTGTCCAGCCGGTCGTTGATGTAGTAGATGTTACTGTCACCATTAGTATGGTTTCAGCATTCGATCATCTCCAACAGATAGCAGTTGCGCAGTTAAAATTAACAAGGTGTGTGAAGGGTGACTGAACAAACCTTGCGCAGGCGATGAGCTGGATGACGGAGCCGAAGAGGAGGAAGGTGCAGTTGAAGGCGAGGCCGGCCACCTTCCAGTACGGGCCCAGCAGACCATCCAGGACTTCGAACCACTGGTGAACACCAAAAGTAGAAGGAAAAAGGAATCCATGATTTAGTTAGTACATTCCTGTTTGATCCGTGTGTGTCCTAGTCCTAGAGTAAGTGAGTAACTGAACAGAACAGATGCATGCTTATCGTGTTGCAAGTCTTGCTTCAGCGATAAGGAACTGGTCAAGTTCAGAAAGAAACGGTATGCGGCAGGAAAGGCGGAACCGAAACGAAACAGAAAGAAACAGAAGCAAGCCCAGCACCAGCAGAGTGGAGTGAGCTAGTGATGAACCGAACGAAACTGAAAGACAAGCAAGCCAGCCAGCAGAGTGGAGTGTGGTGCCGACCATGGGCTGACCGACTGATTGATGAGTGATGGACCGACCTGTATGACGTGGTTCTTGAAGCTGACGCCCTCCTTCTCCTTGCGGGCGCGGTACTCGACGTAGAGGACGCTGATGAGGTAGGCGGTCCAGCTGCCCATGAGGCCGTAGAACACCTGCAGCAGGAGGCCCGACACCATCCCCAGCTGCGAGAAGGAGTAGGGTAGCGTCAGCAGCACCTGCGCAACCTGCAAACCATCGCGGACGAGAGAGAATGCGCATCATGTTGACTACTTCCAGAGATCATAGGTGTTCAGAGATCATGCATACCTGGTTGGAGGCGCAGCTGAACCAGGCGTCCCAGACGGAGCCGCCGTGCCACAGCAGGTCCTTCATGCTCAACTTGCCGCCGCCGCCCTGCTTCTGCTGCTCGGAGTCCTCGCCGCCGTCCCACGCCGTGTCCATCGCGCGCACCTCCCCCCTGCCGTTGGCGCCGTCCGCCATGGGCACGATGGCCTCCTCCGCGTGATCGCCCGGCACCATCGCTCTCAACGCTTCTCTATTCTCTCTACGCACACTGCAGAACGCAAGAACCTGAGGAAGTAATAACACACGCAATGGCCGCAGGAAACAGGGGAGGAAGACACGCACAGCACCGGCTATATATGCAGAATTGCAGACACTAAATTACAGCACCAACCTGTCGCGCGCCGGGCAGTAAATTAATGAGTATCGCCGGACAGTTGGACGCTGTGGACAGAGCGGCGGCAGTAGAAGCCGCCGACGGAATTTACTGTGCTATCGAAAGCCGGCGCGTACGTTTCTGCAGGCAGGCAGACAGGCAAGCAAGCGCCGCCCGGAGCCGAAACTGCAGAGCCCGGGAGGGAGGCACAGCCGTTACTTCGCCGCCCGCTTTGCAGGATCTGGCAGTAGCTCTGCTCCCGGATCTTCGCTCCCCCTTCGCCCGGTCTCCCCGGCCCCGTTCTTCGCTTTGCGAGGAGTGAAGAGCCGACGTGGGAGTGTGGGACGGTGGGAGGGGGGAGCGTGGCGTGCTTTCTGCTGATCTTGACGAGAGGACTTGGGTGTGGGAGAGGGGAACCGCGTGCCGCTTTATATCCATCCGCTTTGACGTGTGCTACTACAAAATTCCAGATCAAAATATAAATGACAATTATCATGCACAGCAAATAAAATGGTAGGATAATCAAGAATTATAAATGTAATTAACAGGCTACAAGTACTATAGCTGTGATTATAAATACAGTGTATAATCAAGTTTATGTCTATGCTAAACATTGATGAATAGATAAGCATGAAGTTATTAATCGTTTTTATCATGCATATGCTAATTGGAGTATAATAAGATCAATAAATGCTATTCCATCCTTTTCCCTATTGTAAAGTGTATTTTTTTAATGGTGCATTCCGAATATTAGGTGTATTTCCTCTTTATTACTATCCAACTAATTGACAGGCTACGTATAGCCTAATGGGTGAGATCATTCAGACTAATTGACTTGATAAAATGGACAAGTATATACTACCTCCATCCCAAAGTTCAAGGCTTATATTATTTTTAGAAAGTTAAACTATGTTAAATTTGACTAAACTTTTACCAAAAATTATTAACATGAAAAATACAAAATTATTATCATTAAATAGATAATGAAATATATTTTCGTAGGGCATTATCTACAAAATATTATGTTTGTTGATACATTGTTCTAAAAGATTGGTAAAACTTTACTTGGTTTGACTTTTCAAAAAAAAAAAGCTTCAAGCTTTGGAATGTAGGTAGTATGACATAAGAAAACGTAATCAAATCCTTAAAAAATGTGCAGATGAGCGATACAACGCAATATACCTTATATTTTAGTTTTTTTTCTCAAAAAATATATGAATTAACGAACGGAGTAATTCATAAATTTGTTTAATTAGGTGTATTTTTTATTTAGCTACATTACATTTTATGTGTATTTCGGTTTTATCTGTTAATTTAGCCACTCCTAAGGTGTATTTGTTGGATGAATAAATACTATATTTAATTAATGCCTTTCAGCGGCTCATATTAAATGCGCTATTACCTTGGTCCCAAAGATATGGCATATAAATTTAGTCAAAGTTTAGAAATTTTGACAGAATATATAAAATAAAATTTTAATAGCCACAACATTGAAAACATACATTATTATATACACCCTGTGTTTCCTGACATATGGTGTATATTTTGTTGAGGAAAAACTGAAATGTAGGGTGCACTGCGTTGCAACAGTCGTTTGGACAAATTTCTTAGGAAAACACTGCGCTTCCCCCGGGGGATCGTGACTTCTCATCGTCCGGGTCCAGCTGGCGCTGCGCGGATGGCCGGACGCGCCCACCAAGCATTGAACGAGCCTTCCGCTTTGAACGCACATGTGCGTAGGCCCCACAAACCGCCCAACCTTATCTCCTCTCTGCCTCCCTTCATCGTCTTCCTCCGCGCATCGCAGCCATGACCAGCTCCGCTCGTCGCTCGCCTCATCTCTCTCCTCTCCCTGCCACGCGACCCCTCCACCTCCGGCCTGCCTCACCGCTCCTCCTCTCTACATCACCGGGATTTCTCTCCCCCGCCTCGTCAATTGCTCTCTCTAACCCGCGCTACCGACACGTCGCCCCTGCAAAAAGCTCCGGCGAGGTCCTCCAATGGTGCTCCCTTGCAGCACCTCCACCCCGCCTGGCAGCACCCCTCCCCCTCCCCTTGGAAGCACCTTATATGCAGCACCACCGGTGTCGTCGAGGGTAGCCATTTGCTGCACCGTCGCAGGCTACCGGAAGCATCCCCGCCGGCCGCTCGGAGCATCGCTGCCGCTCGGTTGTAGCAGCGCCGCCGGCCGTTTGTAGCAGCGCCGCCGGCTGCCGGGAGCATCGCCGCTGCCCGGTTGTAGCAGCACCGCCGGCCGTTTGTAGCAGCGCCGCCGGCTGCTGGGAGCATCGCCGACGGCCGTTTGTAGCAGCGCCGCCGGCCGTTTGTAGCAGCGCCGCCGGCCGCTGGGAGCATCGTCACCGCCTGGTTGTAGAAGAGCCGCCGTCCGCTGGGAGCATCGCCGCCGGCCGCTAGGAGCATCACCGCCGCCCAGTTGTAGCAGCCAAGTTTGCTACCATGCCGCGGCGGCTTCGCTACCATGGCGACGACTGACCTTGCTACAAAGGCCAATCAGACTTGCTACAGCGGGGCGACCAACCTTGCTACCATGGCGCTGCGGCCTGGCTACCATGGCGGCGTTGCTACGAAGGGCGGTAGACCTTGCTACAAAGGGCAGCCGGCCTTGCTACCATGGCGCGGCGGTGCTGCCCGGCCAGGGTGACCTTGCTACAAAGGTCGTCTCGGTTTGCTGCAAGGGGTGACAGCCGTTGCTACCTTGGCGTAGCGACGTTCGCTCGACGGAGCTTGCGGTGTTGCTGGCTTGCTGCAGGCTGGTGTGAGGCGATGCTATCGGAGGTGTGCGATGATGCTACAAAGGGTCGACGGTGTTGCTACAAAGGTGGAAGGAGATGCTGCTTCCTGCTGCACCGGCGAGGCGGCGACGTCGCGTCGGTGTTCTCCGACGACCACCATGGCTGCGGACCCCGGCGTGCATGGAGGTGGTGCGTGGCGAGGGGAGAAGATGCTGAGTCGGTTCTCCGGCGACGCCCGCAACGTGGTTCCCCGGCGGCGCCCGCGACGGAGCTCTCCGACGACACCCGCAACTGGTTCTCCGGCGATAACTGCAGCTGACGGGAGGACGGGTGCGGGGAAGAGAGCGGTCGTGCGGGAGCAGCAGTTTCCGTAGTCATGTGCGGGAGGAGCAGTTCCACGTTTCGTCCTTTTGCTGAAGATTTTTTTTAGAAAGAAAAGGACACGTGTCGAGCTCTCCACCCGGGGGATCGGGGGATTTGATCCCCCGGGGGACGCTCAGCACTCTCCAATTTCTTAGGAATTCGATTACCTTTACTTATCTCGTGCAAACTTTCCTATTTTCTCACGTCAATGAGCAATGTAAAATCCCGCCCAAAACTATTGTAATGGTCTATCTACATGCATTTTTTTTCTTAATTTCTGTTCCAAAAACTGTATGCCCTAATCTAGGAATGAGTGAGTGTTAACATTGATTTGGTATTATTGATGTACATATTTTCATATGTAAGATTATTGAAATTTAGAAGACATTGATTTTTTGCTAAATTTATATGCCTTATTTTTTAAAACATGGTTAGTATTTCTTAGCACGCGTTTCTTTTGCATTCGTATATATAAGTTGTCTTAGAAGTTGGCACATTTTCATTTTGGCAATATAGAGGGGAGAATTGGATGAGAGAAACTAAGATTGTTTCAGTTGTGTTGCTAATACCATAGAGTAAGACACAAGAAAATAGCTTGATGTTTTCCTCCACAAAGTCCAAATCCAATCAACATCAAAGAACATATATGCCTCTCATGGAAAATATTTTTGCCAACAAGGTCAAGAAATAAATCCCTAGAGAAGTTGTGTTTTCATAAAGTTTGATGTTCTTCCTTCTTGTGAAAATCTAACAAACTAACTATTAGATGTTCCTATATTTTCTAGCGATTTTTTTTAAAATAATACACTTTTAACTATTAATTCCAGAAATAATATTAGTTTTTAGCAATTTTCAGAAATAATACACCGTCGGGGCTCGCTAACCCGAAATAGAAAAATCGGGTTTGGTGAAACCGAAGAGGAGGGAATCTGGTGGAGATGGCCAAAGCCGGGCTCGCTACGCCCGAATCGATGCTGTCGGCCACGCCCGGCCTGTGTCGGGCTGTCTCCTACCCAGGAGCAGGCCATGTCGGGGAGCGCCATCCCGAGGCGCAAGATTCCGCGCCGTGACCCCGAGTCGGGGTGGCTGCGCCTGGTGCCTTTTTAATTCGGCCGAGCGCGCTGCTGTGTGGCTGCGTGGTCTCTTCTTCCTCCGTCTGCTCTCAGTGATCACCCAAACTTTTTATAGAGGACTAAATTTTTCTTCAAGAAATCTTCTGGATTCATCTGCTGGAGGTACCTTTATGTAAATTACTTGGGGGGATGCAACTAAATTACTTAGTGATATG
Source organism: Lolium multiflorum (assembly GCA_030979885.1). Lineage (NCBI taxonomy): Eukaryota > Viridiplantae > Streptophyta > Magnoliopsida > Poales > Poaceae > Lolium > Lolium multiflorum. The sequence continues at coordinate 205,582,738 of CM061747.1, forward strand.
ATGATAAATTATTCTGAATGGCACACCGAGAGAGCTCCACAAGGTAAGAAGGTAAAGTATGTCGAAGAATCCTCCTCCTTGAGTGATAAAATTGATACTATTATGTCTATGCTTGTTAATGGTAAAGCACATGTTGATCCAAATAATATTCCGTTAGCTTCTTTGGTTGCTCAAGAGGAGCATGTTGATGTGAACTTCATTAAAAACAACAATTTCAACAACAATGCTTATAGGAACAATTTTGGTAGCAACAATTATAGGCCATATCCTTCTAATAATGGAAATGCTTATGGAAATTATTATGACAATTCCTACAACAACAATAAAAGTGCACCCTCTGATCTTGAAGTCATGCTAAAGGAATTTATTAGTAAACAAACTGCTTTCAATAAAACTGTTGAGGAAAAGCTTGGCAAAATTGATATTCTTGTTTCTAAAGTTGATAGCCTTGCTCATGATGTTGATTTTCTTAAATTAAAAGTGTTGCCTCATGATGTTAAAGAAAGTAAAAGTTTGAATGCCATTCAAGTTATAATTGATAAAAATGTTAGGATGTTGGCAGAATTGCATGGTAGGTGGGAAAGAGAAGATGAGATTGCTAGAAATAATAATTTGACTAAAGTTTATACCATCACCACCATCAGTAGTAATGAAGTTGCAAATGTTAGCCACTCTCCTACTATTAATGGTAAAGTAAATGGTGTTGGAGAAGTCCCCACCCCCTCTATAAAATTGCCTAGAACCACTGAAACTGCTCCTGATAAGTGTGGTGAAATTTTTCGGAGTATGGGAGACAAGATTCCTTTTACCCTTGATAAAAATAAGTTTGATTTTGATGATTGCAATATTTGTGAAGTAATTAAGTTCTTACAAAAACTTGCTAGAAGTCCTAATGCTAGTGCTATAAATATGGATTTTACAAAGCACATTACAAATGCTCTTATGCAAATGAGAGAGGACAAATTAAAACGTGAAGCCTCTATTCCTAAAAAGTTAGAAGATGGCTGGGAGCCCATCATTAAGATGAAAATAGATGGTTTTGATTGCAATGCTTTATGTGATCTTGGTGCAAGTATTTCTGTTATGCCTAGAAAAATCTATGATATGCTTGAATTGCCATCGTTAGAAAAATGTTATTTGGATGTTCATCTTGTTGATATTGCTGCAAAGAAACCTTTGGGGAAAGTTGATATGTTCTTATTATGGTTAATAATAACTTTGTCCCCGTTGATTTTGTTGTTTTGGATATTGAATGCAATGCTTCTTGTCCAATTATTTTGGGAAGACCGTTTCTTAGAACAGTTGGTGCTGCTATTGATATGAGAGATGGGATTATTAAATATCAATTCTCACTCAAGAAAGGTATGGAACACTTACCTAGAAAGAGAAAGAATTCATCTTATGACTCTATTATTAGAAAAAATTATGATGTTGATGATTCTTCACTTGATAATACTTGACGCTCGCATTTATACTGCGCCTAGCTAAACGGCATTGAAGAAAAGCGTTTATGGGAGACAACCCATTGTTTTATTTCTGCAATTTTTCTTTTTTTTGTTGAGTCTTGGAAGTTATTACCTCTGTAATGACCTCTCCTTATCATTTTTATTTCGTTTTTTTGCCAAGAGTAACCTCTAATAGGAAGAAAGTAATGTTTGGGGAAGTTGTTGTCCTGAAAACAGATTCTGTCTTGTTACCATACGAATTCTTAAACTTATCCAGAGAGGAATTTTGAGATGTAAATTTTTATGCATATGCCCTAGGTTATTATCTAAATTTCGTTAGTTGACCACTTTTCGAGATGAGAAACAGAGTATTTTCGAAAAAATCGATCTTTACTTGCTGTTTTGTTTTGACAGATTTCTGCACTATCTGCATTTGCCTCTTAAATATCTTTCTTTTTTAGTTGTTTTGATCAAAGAGCTTTTTGAAAGTTTTCTACAGTATCTTATGCTTTAATAGATGTTTGATATATGTTAGTACTGAACACAAGTGGATTTGGTTATTTTGATTGTACTAATGCTATAATGAAGAATTATGTGAAGTTTTTGTATGAAGGAAGCTTCAAGTGTAGGGAAAGAAGAATGATGTGATGAGATGAACAATGGACAAAAGCCTCGTTGAGATGTCCCCTGCACTTCAAAGCATATTCAAGAGGCACAAGGCCAAAACTTAGGGATGCCCAAGCCATCCCCTCTTCATCAACAAAGCAACAGGTCATCTCTCTATACGCTATATTTTTATTGCTTCATACGCTATGTGTTGTTCTTGGAGCGTCTTTATTTTTATTTTTATTTTTAGTTTAGTTTTGTTTTGTTTTCTGTAGCATATGTTGGATCCCGACACATTTGTTTTGGAGAAAGATCCGCTCCTTTTTAATTGCATTGAACTCTCTAGTTATGCATGTAAAATGCATACATGAACTTTGCATTGTATTACTTATATTTCAATCATATTTGCATCATATAAGGGTTATATCATTGTTTTATATTGATTTTGGGGATATTTCACAGTTTCCTATTTTTTTGAAATTAACCCTGCACTGTCAGAAAACCCCCTTTTTCTATATTTTGATGTTTTAGGGACTCAAACGATGTCCAAATCACCTGAGATTTTACGAGGATCAGTTTTTGGAAGGAAGAAGGAGTACGAGCCAAGGAAGCGCAAAAAAGGAAGTCCGAGGACCAAAAGGGGTAGGCCCACGCGGCCAGATTCCTTGGCCGCGTGGGGTGCCCCATCCTGGCCCTCGAGCCTCCGATGCCATCCGTTTTCATCTCCGTGCCTCCGTCTTGACCTAAAAACGTCTATAAAAATACTCCCCCGATGCCTTTCGGAAGGGAGCGCCGCCAAAACACAGAAACACGAAAACAGAGACCTGGAGCTGCAGATTGGAGGGGGAAACTCCGGCGGGGCGCTGCTGGCGTGGTCTCCACCTCCTCCAACAACTCCACCATCGTCACCATGATGAACACTACAAGAAAAGTTCTGATAGACAACGTCCCAAAATCGTCAACTAAGGGGCATTTTCGTCGCCTATGGGCCTAACCCGACGATATGGGTTCCGTTGTCGAACCTGCGTCAGGCAAAGTCCAACTACTTCCATTTTTCGTCCACGCGTTTGGGCGCCCTTCCGCCACTTGGAATCGGACCGCTGGGTGTATGTTTTCGAGCCCGCTGACCGCCGACGTCATGCAACCGACACGTGGCAGACGCGTGAACCGCCAGCTTAACGACGTTAACTCGACAAACCCCGTGGTAGATGGTAGGCCCACACGAGGCTTGCTGCCACGCCTTAAGCGGGTCGGCGATGACATAGTTTGACCGGTCAACTATATAGTCAATGGGGTCCACAGTTACGTGGCCGGCTTCAACTCTAAGGTTGGACTGTCAAACTAAATGGCCACCCATTTAACATGGGGTCCACTTACAAAGAATCGGGTTTGGCCTAAGAAGCAAGTGGGCTTCTGGCTAAAAACACAGGGTCCCACATTCCCGTTAAAAGGCCGCCATTTAGTGGTGCGGTCCACCGATAGCAAGGGTCACCACAAGTTTATGGGTTTGGCCAAAAACAATGTGGGTCCCACTTTCCAGCTAGTTATCGGCTCCGCTTAGCTTCAGGGTCCACCAGATAAGTATGGGTCACTAACAAAATAGTGGGTCGGCCAAAACACAGTGGGTCCCACTTTCTCAGTGTTAAAGGGTCACTTCATTTAGTATGTGGGGCCCACCATATAGCAATGGGCCGGCCCACCAAGATATGGGCCGGTCAAAACACAGCGGGTCCCACATTCCCACGGGCTCACCCATTTGGTATGTGGGTCCAATTACAGAGAAGGGGTCACCACCAAGATAGTGGGCTCGGCCAAAACACAAAGTGGTCCCACCTTCCTATTAAAGGGCCTACTTCATTTGGTGTGTGGTCCACCATATGGAGTGGGTCACCAACAAGACAGCGGGTCGGGCCAAAAACATAGGGCGGGTCCCACCTTCTATTAAAGGGTTTACCATTTACCTACGTGGGACCAATTATAAGAGTGTTGGTCAGCCCAATAAGCATGTGGAGCCCATTATCATGTAACCGGGCCGGCCCACAAAGAAGTGGGCTGCCCAAAATGAAAGTGGGTCCCACACTATTGTAAGTGGGCCACAATTGCCAGGCCCCTACTTGTTTGACTAGTCAACTTGTATTAAATTTCCATGGAGCCTAAAATCTGGATTGGTACGATACACAAGTACATACAATAAATAAAACAAATAGGGAAATTACAAGGCACCATGTGCCCAACAAAAAAAATTACATAGAATCATTGAGACTTCTATTAGCATCATCAATAACACGTTGACATTTACAATCGCTTTGATTGAATCTTGTGTACTCCTTTGTCAACATATCAACACAGATCTTAAAGCAAAGAATAGCCATGTCTTTATAAAGTGGCTACCTCTGAGATATTTACTCGCCCGATGAAAGAAATGGTCCAGGTTGACTCGCTATGAGAAGATGCACGTGAAGAAAAGATTAGAACTTTTTGTGTGGGCCCTCACGGTACGAAGATTGCTTCACTAACCGCACTGAAATAATAATGCAAAAAGAGCTAAACGATGAACTATGCAAACATTTATTATGCAATGTAGATATAAGATAATAACAAGTTGCATAAATAAGACATGTATGGAACTTGTACTAAGCACAAACTTACATCATAATGTTGCACAGGTTCGCTACAGATCCTTTTTTGGCGACTATCTTCTAATGATGACTGCTTCATTAAAACTTCATTCTGGCAACATTGTAAACATAGTTACAACAATTAACTATTCAAACATGTATTACGCAATGTAGAGATCAGATAACAGCATGTAGCAGAAATAAGCACAAGATAAGATAAGATGCATGTACTAAGCACATACTGGCTCACTGTAGGTCCTTCTCTTGTGTGCACTAGTCGTGGTCAACATGCCTATCATTTTAGGTTCAGCCATCAAGTGAAATGCTAATCCTCCGGCTCCATTGTCCTTAATCTGTGTTTAGATATCACATTTAAGACCAAGTCAGCTGGTTTCAAATAACAAAAAACTTGAGCTGCCAAATGAATAAGCTAATATTTACTAGATATCATATTAAAACCAACTAGATGTTGCTTTGCATGAGATACAAATTTCAGATATTCAAATTTAGAGTAGGGTAATGCCAAGGTTTTACACATAACGTAAACCGGCATTAAGAATGACCAAATGTCAGGTTCAATCACCCTCGAAGTTTCTCCAAGACAAGCATATCAAATAGGCAAAAACATAGTAAAGCATGAATGGCATTGCTATGGCAGGTTCCAAGTGTTAATCTCTTGCATAAGGAACAATGCATATAGGTTAGAGATAATAACGGAAGTAAACTGCCAAAATTACCCACTTAATCTCGTATTCCACCTTACCTAGCGCCTCACGTTAATGTTGGATGTTCTAATAAGTGGTTCGCATGATCAATCCCTAGAAAAATAACATTGACAAGTCGGCCACGATAATACAAAGACCAGACATGCACGCAACAATAACTATATAAGCTAAAGACGAGGTTAAGAGCAAGCAGATTTGAAATGCACATAGCATGATTATAAAAGGAGTGTGAGAATAGCAGACACAAGAACTAGCGGTGAGCTAATGACGCGGTATAAGAACAAGCAGATTGAAATGCCCATAGCACGACTATAAAAGCAAGGCGCACAATAGCATGCAAGACAAAAACAGTTGGCAGCAAATAAATGGGTACAAGGCTATAAATATGTGGATGCACAAAGGTGTCAGTAGAATGAACAAGATGGTAGCTACCGGATAATGCTTTTGTACTGTACAATATTTAAAAAAACTTCATGCGAAGCAACACATCAAGAAAGTTAACGGCATATGAGATCTCCAAACTACACAAAACATGGTTAAAGAAACACCGCGATCTAAGGGGCCAGCGTACTAACCAAGCTGCGCCGGGGTGACGGGGACGGCAACTTGCATTCCAGCGGGCGGCGAACGCGGGAGACGATGAATCGACCCCCTGCTTCAAGAGAAGCCAAGCAGGAAGCCAGACCGGGTTACCGGCAAGGTATTCGCTGAAGTTGATATAGCCGCTAGCGAGGTAGTCGGGTGGCGAGGTCGGGCAGGAAGCGTATCCGTCGTGGCGCAGGTCGGGCGTAGCTGCATCCGTCTATACAGGCCTGGCTGGAAGCGATCCGTTTCTGCGACGAGACATGCAAGCTGACTGTGGTGGGTGGACAGCCACTACGATCACAAGGTCACTGCGGAGGAGTGATGCCGCTACGGCGCATCTAGCATCAGAGAGTCGTAGCTTGGCGCAGAGAGTATTTTTTGAGCTACTAAGCAATGGCTGCAAGGGTGGGCCTCGTGGGGGAGGGTTCGGGATCTAGCCAAGATATTGTTACGGAATGAGCCCTCCATGGTCGGGTTGTAGCTTCCGACCAGGTTAAAAGGGTAAAAACTGGTCGGCCGGATTTTCAATGGATGCGCGGATGATTTGGCGCTGTGGTCGTACCTTTCAGTTTCAAGCTACGCATTTGAGAAGCAGAACGACAAAAATAATGTTCTTCTCCAGATGGAGCTCTCATTTCTTCCTCTTCTCTTCCTCTCTCGAGTCTCTCCCACTCCCCCCGGCTCCTCTCCCCTTCTCTCCACCAGGCCTCGCTCGGCCGGAAGAGGGCCGACTTCTCGTATATTGTACACTTCCCAACTACCTCCGAATTGATCCAACTTTCCCAGACGTGTATGATCTAGAGCAAAAACATGTGTGGACATCCATATTTAGATAAGAAAAGTTGAGTCAGCTAATTTGGATCCGGGAGTTAGTGTTGTTGTAAGCTTAGATCCAATGTTTCCCATGAGCTAGAGACGAGAATGGGAGTCGGGGATCTCGCCACACGGCTTCTCAGATCCTGCCTATGGTGAATCCGCTGATCTTGGCTTCTGGCCAACCCCCGATCCGGTGCCATCAATGTGATGGCGCTAACGGTGAGGCTTGCTTTTGTCAGTGCTTCAGATCTGGCTTGGGGAAGTCAAGCTGCTGAAGTTCACAAGCTCGGGGCATACGACGGCATCATCCGTCTTGCCCGTGCACATCTTGACTTTCAATGCCCTTCTCGTAGCCAATGATAAAGCTGCTGTCGAGGGTCTCTTCTTCTCCTTCGTCCCGCGACCACGCGACACCGGGTCCCAAGTGGTGCGTCCCTGGCGACGGAGTTGCTGGAAAGGATGCGGAGCAGAGATCTGATGTGCGGTCGAGAAGGACTCGACTGATTTTCTTCTATATGTTTTGGGGTCCTTTTTGTAAAGTTGCAGGTTCTATTAGTTATTGTCTAGTACTTTTGGTCCTCTATGTAATTTTTTGGACTAGTTTCCATTGGCACTGATAAACTTGAATTTTGACAAGTTCACGGGGAAAAAAATTCCTTTGCACATATGGCCTATATAAACATTCTTGAGATTTAAACTATATGTAATGCGCCATGCATTAACCCTAAACCATATATATGTAACTAACCCTAGCTGATCAAACCCTACTTAATTAAAACAAATAAACCTAAACTATACGCATGCACTTTATGCGCAAAGGCGCGGGTGCCTCTAATAATGTGTGCGCACTCGATCGATGATCCCTAAACCTTATACAACCCTGAAACCCTAATCCCTAATCCCTAAACCCTAAACACCCTAAACACTAAACCCTCGACCCTAAACCCTAACCCTAACCCTAAACCCTAATTAAACCCTATATATAGGCCAACGACACTTAATTGTGCATCAAGCAGGCCAGGGGTGCCTCGCGGTCCTCTAATTAAATTAAAATGTGCCATGCATTAACCCTAAACCATATATGTAACTAACCATAGCTAATCAACCCTACTTAATGAAAACACATAACCCTAAACTATATTAGCTATAACCCGATCTAATAAAAACATGCTCTATATATAGCAGCTAGCTAGCAAACCGTAGATTAACACCAATTAATATAGACATAGCCTATATCGATCATGTTGTATAACATATCCCTGTAGATTCATTAATTAATTACATAATTATCGTGATAAATTAATTAACTTTAATTTTGACAAGTTCTCTCGAATAAGAAAACACATTTGATTAAGTTGCCTCATAATATATATATATATAATTAGTGTGCATGCATGGCCTACCATGCATTCTTGGGCATATATTTTAATGTATATTTAGCATATTCTTGGGGATTTCAGTCTTCTCTCTCTCAATCATCTATATATCATTGTGGGGGCCAAAAAACACACATATATATATATGCATGCAATTTATGCGCAAACGCGCGTGCCTCTAATAATGTGTGTGCTCACTCGATCGATGATCCCTAAACCTAAACAACCCCAAAACCTTAAATCCCTAATCCCTAAACCCTAAACACCCTAAACACTAAACCCTAAACCCTAGACCCTAAACGTACCCTAACCCTAACCCTAAACCCTAGCTAATCTTAAACCCCAATTAAACCCTATGTATAGGCCAACGACACTTAATTGTGCATCGATCGAGCTGGTCATGGGTGCCTCGCGATCCTCTAATAAAATTAAATGTGCCATGTATTAACCCTAAACCATATATATGTAACTAACCCTAGCTAATCAACCCTACTTAATTAAAACACATAACCCTAAACTATATTAGCTAGCTATAACCCGATCTAATAAAAACATGCTCTATATATAGCAGCTAGCTAGCAAACCGTAGATTAACACTAATTAAAATATACATGGCCTATATCGATCATGTTGTATAACATATCCCTGAGATTCATTAATTAATTATATAATTATCCTGATAATTAATTAACTTGAACTTTGACAAGTTCTCTCGAATGAAAACACATTTGATTAAGTTGCCTCATAATATATATATAATTAGTGTGCATGCATGGCCTACAATGCATTCGCGGCATATATTTTAATGTATATTTGAACATATTCTTGGGGATTTCAATCTCTCTATTTCTCTGATCATCTATATATCGCTATACCCAAAACACACATATATACGTACATGCACTAGATGCGAAGCGCTGGTGCCTCTAATAATGTGTATGCGCACTCGATCATGATCCCTAAACCCTAAACAACCCTAAAACCCCTAAATCCCTAATCCCTAAACCCTAAACACCCCAAACACTAAACCCTAAACCCTAACCCTAACCCTCTACCCTAGCTAACCCTAAACCCTAATTAAACCCTATGTATAGGCCAACGTCACTTAATTGTGCATCGAGCAGCCCAGGGGTGCCTCGCTGTCCTCTAATTAAATTAATTGTGCCATGCATTAACCCTAAACCATATATATGTAACTAACCCTAGCTAATTAACCCTACTTAATTAAAACACATAACCCTAAACTATACTAGATATAACTCGATCTAATAAAAACATGCTCTATATATAGCAACCCTAGCTAGCAAACCGTAGATTAACACCAATTAAAATATACATGGCCTATATATATCGATCATGTTGTATAAAATATCCCTCAGATTCATTAATTAATTATATAATTATCGTAAATTAATTAACTTGAATTTTGACAAGTTCTCTCGAATGAAACACATTTGATTAAGTTGCCTCATAATATATATATAATTAATTAGTGTACATGCATGGCCTACCATGCATTCTGCATATATTTTAATGTATATTTGAACATATTCTTAGGGATTTCACTCTCTCTCTATCATCTTTATATCGTTGGTGGCCAAAACACACACATATATATATACGCATGCAATTTATCTAAGAAGCGCCATGCCTCTAATAATGTGTGTGCGCATCGATCGATGATCCCTAAACCTAAACAACCCCTAAAACCTTAAATCCCTAATCCCTAATCCCTAAACCCTAAAACACCCTAAACACTAAACCCTAGACCCTAGACCCTAACCCTAACCCTAACCCTAACCCTAAACCCTAGCTAACCCTAAACCCTAATTAAACCTATATATAGGCAAACGACACTTAATTGTGCATCGAGCAGGCCAGGGGTGCCTCGCGGACCTCTAATTAAATTAAATGTGACATGCATTAACCCTAAACCATATATATGTAACTAACCCTAGCTAATCAACCCTAATTAATTAAAACACATAACCCTAAACTATACTAGATATAACCCGATATAATAAAAGCATGCTCTATATATATAACAGCTAGATAGCAAACCGTAGATTAACACCAATTAAAATATACATGGCCTATTATATCGATCATGTTGTATAACATATCCCTAAGATTCATGAATTAATTATATAATTATCTTGATAAATTAATTAACTTTAATTTTGACAAGTTCTCTCGAGTGAAGCGGGTGCTTCTAATAATGTGTGTGCGCACTTGATCGATGATCCCTAAACCTTAAACAACCCTAAAACCCTAAATTAATTATCGATCTCCCCGTGATTCATTAATTAATTATATATATAATTATCGATGATAAATTAATTAACTTGAATTTTGACAAGTTCTCTCGTATGAAAACACATTTGATCAAGTTGCCTAGCTCATAATATATATATAATTAGTGTGTATGCATGGCCTACCATGCATTCGTGCATATATTTTGATATATATATATTTGAACATGCATATTCTTGGGGATTTAAATCTCTCTCTCTCTCGATCATCTATATATCGTTGTTGGTGGCAAAAAAATACACATATATATACGCATGCACTTTATGCGCAAAGGCGCTGGGTGCCTCTAATAATGTGTGTGCGCACTCGATCGATGATCCCTAAACCTTAAACAACCCTAAAACCCTAATCCCTAATCCCCTAAACCTCAAACACCCTAAACACACTAAACCCTAGACCCCAAACACCCTAAACACTAAACCTAAACCCTAGACCCTAAACAATAAAACCTAAACCCTAAACCTAAACACCCTAAACACTAATTAAAACCCAACCCTAGACCCTAAACACTAAACCCTAAACCTAGACCCTAAACACTCTGTAAACACTAAACCCTAAACCCTAAACACCCTAAACACTAATTAAACCCTAAACCATAGACCCTAAAAACTAGACCCTAAACCCTAGACCCTAAACACCCTAAACACTAAACCCTAGACCCTCTAAACACAGTAAACCCTAAACCATAGACCCTAAACACTAGACCCAAAACCCAGACCCTAAACACCAAACCCTAGACCCTAAACACAAACCCGAAACACTAAACCCTAAACCCTAGACCCTAGCTAAACACCCAAAACACTAAACCCTAAACCCAACTAGCTAACCCTAAACCCTAATTAAACCCTATATATATAGGCCAACGACACTTAATTGTGCATCATGCAGGCCAGGGGTGCCTCGCGGTCCTCTAGTTAAATTAAATGTGCCATGCATTAACCCTAAAACCATATATATATAACTAACCCTAGCTAATCAAACCCTAGTTAATTAAAACACATAACCCTAAACTATACCAGCTATAACCCGATCTAATAAAAACATGCTCTATATATAGCATGCGCCTACTAGCAAATTATTAAACGGTAGATTAAAACTTAATTAATATATACATGACCTATCGATCATATGTTGTATAACATCTCCCGAGATTCATTAATTAATTATATAATATCGATGATAAATTAATTAACTTGAATTTTGACAAGCTCTTCGAATGAAACACATTTGATTAAGTTTCTCATAATATATATATAATTAGTGTGTATGCATGGCCTACCATGCATTCCTGCATATATTTTAATATATATTTGAACATATTCCTGGGATTTCAATCTCTCTCTCTCGATCATCTATGTCGTTAGACAAACACACACATATACGTACGCACTTTATGCGCAAAGACTATATAATTAATAATGTGTAAAGCACTTGATCAATGATCCCTAAACCTTAAACCCTAAATAAACCCTAATCCTTAAATCCCTAAACCCTAAACACCATAAACATTAAACCCTAAACCCTAGACCCTAAACCCTAACCTCCTAACCCTTTAAAACTTAAACCCTAATTAAATCCCATAGGCAGCTAATGACACTTAATTGTGCATCAAGCAGTCCAGCCTCGCTGTCCTCTAATTAAATTAAATGTGCCATGCATATATATGTTTAATTTGGGGATTTCAATCGCTCTCTCGTATGTAGCTCTCTCTACCTCTCTTTCTCTCTCTCTCTCTCTCTCTCTCTCTCCCTCTCTCTCTCTCTCTCCTCTCTCTCGTTGGTGGCCAATAACACACACATGCACTTTGTGCGCAAAGGCATGCGCCTCTAATAATGTGTGCGCAGTCGATCGATCTAGTTTTGATTAATCATAGCACACAAATAAAGAAGTTGTATTTGAATCCACACAACCTAATCTAAAACACATAACTCCTAACATGGCCTAATTAATTAACCCTTTCGATCTCTACCTAATTAGTGGAAATTGCACAAAATCAAAAGGGGTCCCTCACTAATTATGCATATCCGCTAGATTGTGATAAACTTTTGCCACATATATATTGGTGGATGGGTGCATCTTGGCATGTAAAACAATTAGTGTTTACAAATGGCGTTGTCAAAATTTATGTACAAATGATTTCTTTCCATCCAAAGTGCATAAAATGGGGGAGTTTTAATGAAGAAAGTACAAATAAACAGCTCAACATGCTTCCACACCCCGATTTTCACACGAAGTAGAGCATATTTAAAGGATAATTCCGGAGTGTTTTACTATTTTTCAAGCAACTTTGCTAATTTCCCCCACTCACATGACTTTATGTCGATTTAACGAAAAATATGGCGAATTTAAACTACATGGGCGGGATAGTTTGAACGCGCGGCAAAGGGAACCGCCTATTCCTCAACCTTGTGCACGGCAAATTACACACGCAACTCCATTAAACGCCACCTACCGACCTTAATTATCACCCCGGCGGCCCGGCCGCATGACCCCCCCACCCACCCGTACACAACTTATCCCCGTCCGTGCGAAGAGCTTCCCCCCGTCCCGTCCGTGCGGCAATAGCTTCCCCTCCCCCGTCGTTCTTTCTCGAGACGCACGGCGGTCAAGTTGATCCACTGTAGGGGCTGTTATCTCTAGCTCAATCATGTGTCAGGCAAGACAGCCTAACGATTTATTTTTTTGATGCTGCTAAAAAAATTCGTCCGTATGCTCGAACTAATTGGCACTTTATAGTTTTCCGCTCGATTTGTCATCATCGATCAATTTGTTCATTTGCGTGGGCATATAGAGTCGGTTCCGCACTCGATCCGTTAATGTGTTGAAATGCCATGGCAGAGTTTTGTACACGATCTGTTTGCTAAAATGTCGATGGGCATTTTTTGTTTTGTACTCGACATGATTGCCGAAATGCATAATCATGTAGTATAGTTTTGTACTCGATGGATATACATTTCCTACTTCGCCTAAATTAATCACCAACCACCGTATCTCATAATTAAACAGATGTACAGAACTTTGATACTGCATGGACACTTATGTTCCTTCATATATAAATGAAGTTCAACCCTTTAAGGGGGTTTATTAGAGCTCAAGATGGTCACAACCTGACGTGTATTGCTCAAGCACAGACATGTATGGAATGGTGAGAAGAGGCCTCACCTTGTAGTGGCAGAGATCATTTACACATCTTTGGGATGGACCGCACATATGTTAGGAGGGTTTAGCATGGTGAACCATATAATGATCCTTTAGCAGGAGAAGCAGTTGCTCACACTGTATGTGTGCTGGCATATGTAGTTAATTATTTATATTGATGCCGCCGCTGTTTCAATCAATAGTTCTGTGCAAGGTTCTGGACTCAAATTTAACTTGTTGCAGATGGATGGACGGGAAGGAGAGAAAAAGCGCTGGCTTCAGGAAACGGGTTTCAGTGGGACATGTGCTGTGCCACATGAGAAGGTAAATATGTAAAACGGCATTTGTTCGTGTTGCATCCCTTAGATGTTTGTCTAATCGGTTGATGTACTAATCGCAATAAGCATAGAGTTAAAGAGGTCTCTCAATTTTTGATTGGAGATTTGAAGATGAATCTCAGTTTGATGCACCCGTGGATGGTACCGATGACGAGCCTTCATAGACGAAGGTCCCGCACCCGAGATTATCCGCCATGCATGATGTCGTGGACCGAGTACACGCCTTATGCTGTATGGATGCACGCCTGAGATCATCACGGCGTCCGGTAGTCTCAAGACCACTCCACCATGATGCAATCTGGTGGATGGTACCGATGACGAGCCTCTCATGACGAAGGTCATGCACATGAGGGATTATCTAGCCTACAGAAGGAGGCCGTGGACCCAGTACACAGCTTTGCGTTGAAGAGGATGCATTATTCGGAGATCACCGGGGGGCGTCGGTAGTCTCAGGACCACCCAGCCCCGATGCAAAATGTTGAGCTACTTTATGATCCGTACTCTTATGTTCTGGTGCCGTAGTATGTTATGATTTGTACGCATTTGGCGCTAGATTAAGCATTCAGTAGATGATCGCGTTGCAAAATTCGACACCCACACACAATCAGTTCATCGTACGAGTAGTAGCACAATTACTTCTACAGCGATTCCTGCCAGCGCATTAGTTGGTAGCATGAAACACTTTCAGGTACTCCCCTCTGATTCATATTAATTGACTCACTTCTGTCTAGATATGGATGTATCTAGATGCATTTGTTAACTAGACTAACAAACTTGAGCCAGTTAATATGAATCGTAAACCGCCCAAGTTCTCGAGCAGCTAGTTTATTGACTCTGGACTCCAAGCCTCTCGCGGCAAGCCATCGACGAAGCTTTGACCAGATCTTGGCCCACAATTTTTTTTGTGTGGCGAATAGCAAAGCTTTGACCAGCTCTCTCGGATACAAAGCACGCCGGTGAGTTTGCACGGTTGCCATGAGCACTTCCCGGCGGAACTTCCTCTTCAGCGCCCTGCCGCTGCTGCGAGATACACAAGGCTCGAGGTGGACGGAATTCTCGATCTCTGTGGCGGTGGTCCTGCATCGTCCGGAACGATCCCGCCAAGTTAACGAGACATGCATGGCGGCCAGGGGATTTTGTTTTTTTTTTTGGTTTGAGCTTGGGATTTGGGGTTTTTTCTGATAGGGGAGGAGGAACCGAGGAAGAGGAAGGAACAGCCGCGTGCTTGGCGCGTGGCGGTGTGCTTGAATTTCGAATTTTGTGAAATGTTTCATTTCCCCGCTACAATTCGGGGGTTTCTTGACGCGCCAATGCGTCCCGCCGGGCAGCTTCAAGCAAATTTGGGGTGCCACACTATGGGCCCTAGTTTCAATGGAGACATGTAATGACTAGTCACATCGGTAAGTTCACGTGTAATAAAATAGGGATTTTTATTTTCGTGCCTCGCTTCGTTGTTAGTTGTACCTGCCTGTGTCCTTAGTTTTTCCTCGCTACCCAAACGTTTGTCCGAACCAGAGCTCCTGACGGAAGGAATCCGTGCTGGACCCGTTCCGTGGCCGACGAGTGGGGTCGTGTCTTTTGTGGGGTCGCGCGGCGTGTGGGACCGCGTCGTGTGGGGCCGGTAGAAAGGGACCGCGTGGGACAGGACGAGGCCGTGTTTGTGGGGCCGTAGCGTGTAGGGCCGTAGCGTGTGGAGCCGTGTGGGTCCGGGACGGGGCACGAGTGGTTTCTGTCTCTTTCGCCCAGATTAGTAGTTTTCAATGTACCTTTTCCTCTCTATCGCTCGATCTCATTCATATTTGATAGCCCAAATTGGTAGCAAATCTAGAGAAGCTTCTCCTTCTGTTTTTTAACGTCATTCATTTCTTTATGCCTTCGTTTTTACCCAATCAGGTAGGAAATCTAGGGCACAAATCGAGAGAAAATATAGGAATACAGCAACCAACATAGCATAGATATATTCAGGACATATCCAAATGTAGTACCGATAGATCCAACATAAGCTACATTTTACATGAATTTAATCTGCTCTACAGATAGAGCAGTCACATACAGAGTGCAATAGGCACGTTCAACGCCTCCAGGTGGCGCGTGTGACTCGCTTGGAGGTCACAGGTGAATCCCAAGTGCTTTGTAACATTGCCACGCATGCACGTTCACTGCATTTCCAACTCCTTAGCGCCATGGCTGCCAATGATTCAAAGATTATGGTTCAGCAGGGTGCTGAAGTTGGTGTCAAGAGCCTCCTCGCTGCGTATGGGGCACTTGCAATGCCTGGAGCAAAGGGGTTTACCGTATTGGCCGGCCTGCACCTCCCCCGAGGACGTGACGAGTCTTGGTGTGGAAGGACTCGTCGTCGATTGTCGACGTCGCTGCTCTCGACCTGTCACGTAGCACCAAAGATCGTGCAAAAACACGGAGTCAATTGCAACGATGATTGAACAGAGAGTGAACAAAAAATCATGCATGATAATATGGGCGAAAAAAAGAGGTAGCCTCAGTTATATTGGACACACTTATATCCAGGATTTGAGTAAGTAAACCAAAGATCATGCACAACAAATTTGTACACACCAATTGGTTTACTGACCAAACCCTGAATCAATTTAGGGATGCCCAAATATTCATCATCATCGGCACAAATCTGAAACAAAAGCCAAATCACAAACACTAATAACGCAAGATCTAACACAAAAGGATCGAACTAGGAACAGACGAACAGTAATAACGCAAGATCTAACACAAAAGGATTGAACTAGGAACATACGAACAGTAATAACGCAAGATCTAACAAAAAAGGATTGAACTAGGAAGAGACGAACAGTAATAACGCAAGATCTAACACAAAAGGATTGAACTAGGAACAGACGAATCGTAATAACGCTAGATCTAACACAAAATGATTGAAATGAGATAAGAACAAGGGAACAAAGGGTTACCTCGTAGTCGACGATGGTGGTGTCGTAGGGGTTCTTCGGCGACGATGGTGGTGTCGTAGGGTTCTTCGGCGCCAATCGTAGTTCCTGACGGTGCATATGGCCGATGCGCACGGCCGGCGACGTTGGAAGCAATGATTGTGGCTCCGGACGGTGGCCGGCGGTCGATGCGCCGGCCGCCACGCTTGGAAGCGCAGCGATAGGCCTGGACGGGGCGGCGGCCGATGCGCCGCCGGCTACGTTGGAAGTGGGAGCGACAGGGGCCTGGACGGGGCGGCGGCCGATGCGCCGACAATGGCATCTCATTCTTCTCCATCGCCGGCGTTTTCTTCGGGGTTTTTCTTCGGTTGTGGAGAAGATGATGGACAGGAGAGGCGGTTGCAGTGCCAGTGAGAACGTGCGTCGAGGGAGAGAAAGAGGGGCTCTATAAAGACGAAGGTGGCGTGTACCGCAGCACGCGTCCGCTATGCACGGCCGCACAGGCACCGCCACACGAGTCTAACCCCGGGACGTTTTGGTGTACTCGCTATAACCTCAAAGCCATGTTGCAAATTTTATCTCACATCTCGCTCCTCTAGTGACTTAGACCTACAAGTGCACATACCCGGCTTACCCTCAAGAACAACAACAGAGAGTCAACAAATGAGATTAACATAGCTAATTGAGCTGGGCTTCATGCGCAAAATCCAAAAAAAAAACATAGTGGCAACTACTCATGGAGTCTTCCTACGCAACCTGCCACCTAGAAAACCTTAACAAACATATATAAACCAAGTTTTACCACAAATTGCCACTTCTCAGAATCACTAGTGTAGCTATGAAGATGCATGGTTTTCCACCCAAACCCTTTGCAAAACATCTTTCCCAAAACATAGTTTGTCTAAATGATGCCATAATTGTCACACTCATGTATATTTGAATTGCAAATAATTTTGATGTAGCCCAATATGAATTATATTGTACAAAACACACATTTTTCATTTTGTAATTTTTTTGTTTGAATCCCTTAGTCTATTTACTATTTATGTGCCCCTTGGATTCTTAGTACTACTCAGTTTTGCCCTCAAGTTCTGTCACAAATGCTCTCAGAAGCCCAAACTTATCCTGATTGGTTGAGTCGTTGTCACACGGATCGACTCCACGAACCGTTGATCCACTGATCTAATGGGCAGTATACCCCTATCCGTCTCTTCGTGGCAACCTCTCTCTCTCTCTCTCTCTCTCTCTCTCTCTCTCTCTCCACCCATCTCTCTCTCTCTCTCTGTCGGTGGAGAATAAACATGAGGAATATAGTTTGGGATATAGTATTGGTATTTTGAACCCTATTTTGAAACGGCCTAAAAGTGGTATAAACATGAGGCATACATATTTGCGGATTTCGGTGATTGCATTATTTGTCACCCCTCTAACAATTATCAACTATCTTTAGCTGTCCTTTTCTTTAGGAATATAGTTTGGGATATGGTATTGGTATTTTTGAAAGGCCTAAAAGTGGTATAATTTTGGTATAAACATGAGGCATACATATATTTGCGGATTTCGGGGATTGCATTATTTGTCACCCTCTAACAATTATCAACTATCTTTAGCTTTCCTTTTCTTTTAGGGAATATAGTTTGGGATATGGTATTGTATTTTGGAAAGGCCTAAAAGTGGTATAATTTTGGTATAAACATGAGGCATATATATTTGCGGATTTCGGGGATTGCATTATTTGTCACCCTCTAACAATTATCAACTATCTTTAGCTTTCCTTTTCTTTTTAGGGAATATAGTTTGGGATATAGTATTGGTATTTTGAAACGCCTAAAAGTGGTATAATTTTGCTATAAACATGAGGCATACATTTTTGCGGATTTCGGCGATTGCATTATTTGTCACCCCTCTAACAATTATCAACTATCTTTAGTTGTCCTTTTCTTTTAGGGAATATAGTTTGGATATGGTATTGGTATTTTGGAAAGGCCTAAAAGTGGTATAATTTTGGTATAAACATGAGGCATACATATTTACGGATTTCGGTGATTGCATTATTTGTCACCCCTCTAACAATTATCAACTATCTTTAGCTTTCCTTTTCTTTTAGGGAATATAGTTGGTAATTTCTGTGAATGCACACACTAACTTTGAAAACAACTACAAGTACATGTAACTGAATAATGGATTTGTAACAAGGTATCCCTTGTAACACTTCTAGCGACTGGTGAGCAATGATAAGAATCCGATCGTAATTATACAACAAAAAAAACAACCAGCCATCATATTAGCTTGCTTCTTCAACTCGATCAGCTGCCTTAACTGCTTGTTCATTTTCTTCAGTTCTCCCTTCACTTCCACCAGTTCTGCATTGGGAGCATTAGGCATAATCGAAAGGTCCCTAATCGGAACGGCTCCTCTCTCCGCCGCATTCTCTACAGCAAGTCCCCCCTCCCAAATTGCGCCCCC